>JAWNON010000166.1:0-22315 GCA_035045945.1 Drosophila anceps
TAAATGACGCCATTTTGAATTATATTACAGAGTTGGACTAATTATTTTATTGAAAGACAAAATTCTGTTAATGGGAGCACGAAAATGTTATGCGAAGCAACATTAAACGCGATATTTATTACAGTTTGATATATATATTTAATAACCACTACATATTTTACATCCACATCGATGACAACAGTAGAAATGGGAGTGCTCATGTGGAACTGCTCATCTTTTTCTACTCCCAGATATATGAATTAGCTACTAAGTAACAAATCAGCTTATTTGCATATAATTTTAAGCTGCGCGGCAATTCTCAGCCATTTCAATGACGTCATTTTGAATTATATTACAGAGTTGGACTAATTATTTTATTGAAAGACAAAATTCTGTTAATGGGAGCACGAAAATGTTATGCGAAGCAATATCAAACGTGATATTTATTACAGTTTCATATATATATTTAATAACCACTACATATTTTACATCCACGTCGATGACATCAGTAAAAATGGGTGTGCTCATGTGGAACTGCTCATCTTTTTCTACTCCCAGATATATGAATTAGCTACTAAGTAACAAATCAGCTTATTTGCATATAATTTTTAGCTGCGCGGCCATTGGCAGCCATTTAAATGACGCCATTTTGAATTATATTACAGAGTTGGACTAATCATCTTATTGGAAGACAAAATTCTGTTAATGGGAGCACGAAAATGTTATGCGAAGCAATATCAAACGTGATATTTATTACAGTTTGATATATATATTTAATAACCACTACATATTTTATATCCACATCGATGACAACAGTAAAAATGGGTGTGCTCATGTGGAACTGCTCATCTTTTTCTACTCCCAGATATATGAATTAGCTACTAAGTAACAAATCAGCTTATTTGCATATAATTTTTAGCTGCGCGGCTATTGGCAGCCATTTAAATGACGCCATTTTGAATTATATTACAGAGTTGGACTAATTATTTTATTGAAAGACAAAATTCTGTTAATGGGAGCACGAAAATGTTATGCGAAGCAACATTAAACGCGATATTTATTACAGTTTGAGATATATATTTAATAACCACTACATATTTTACATCCACATCGATGACAACAGTAAAAATGGGTGTGCTCATGTGGAACTGCTCATCTTTTTCTACTCCCAGATATATGAATTAGCTACTAAGTAACAAATCAGCTTATTTGCATATAATTTTTAGCTTCGCGGCAATTGGCAGCCATTTAAATGACGCCATTTTGAATTATATTACAGAGTTGGACTAATCATCTTATTGGAAGACAAAATTCTGTTAGTGCGAACACGAAAATGTTATGCGAAGCAATATCAAACGTGATATTTATTACAGTTTGATATATGAGTTAACACAATTGACCAGCAGAGCACAGACATTCAAGTTGATCACGCGCTATCAACATGAATGGTTACGAAAACTAGCCGTTCCGAGCGGATATTGCACAACAGCGACAGTGGCTTCAGCGCGCAGCAATGTTGCTGTCCGAAGACATGTGATTCCTCGCATAATATGCAATGTCAGCGTCTTCAGGGTTTAGGGCTAGCTTTGAGTATAAGAATTTATGTCACTTAGTTTTAGTTGATTTTTGGAAATAAAGAACGTCGGTCATCGCCACGGAATTATTCAAGTCTTCTCATTACGTACAACACCGCACACTAACAGTACAAGTGTTAACACCGCAGCATCGTGCGTGTCAAACCATAACTAATACAAAGTAAGGAGCACCGCTACAGCGTATGTACAAATATAAACAAATATAGAATGGTGTATATTAATAATTGGCGCCCAACGTGGGGCACTCAAAAAAAAAAAAAAAAAAAAAAATTTTAACTTCGATTAAAACAAACATTCAGTGAGCTAAATACCTCCACAAGTGAAAAAACAAGACAACAAAAACACAACAAAAAAAGAAGTGAAAAGCAGTACACCAACGAAGCAGTTTACCAGGAAAGCAGTTCATCAGCAAAGCAGTGCACGACGAAGCAGTACACCAACGAAGCAGTTTACCCGGAAAGCAGTACAGCGAAGACATCCACCACGAAACAGTTCATCAGCAAAGCAGTACACACAAAGCAGGCTACTAACATAATATAAGAACATGTGAGTAGGGTGCTCAAAAAAAAAAATAAATAAATAAAATTATTAAATAAAAACAAATTAAAATTTAATAAAAATACAATTCCAACCTTTGAATATTAATTATCATAAAATAAAAATATCATACTTAATTGAACAGGAGATGTCAACACTCCGTCAAGGAAATTTGACACTACTGCAGTACTACGACGAAGTAGAAAAAAAACTGACTTTACTCATAAACAAGACAATCATGACCTACGACAACACCGTTGCCTCTTCGCTAAATGAGAAATACAGAGCAGACGCTCTACGAGTATTCATCTCAGGAACCAGGAAGGCCTTAAGTGATGTCTTATTCTCAGCTAGACCAATCGATCTTCCATCTGCATTGGCATCCAAATGAAGCGCTCCCGTATAATACCAATGTCATTGCAACCATTAGAACAGAAGACGAAAATCCCATATATTCAAAATTATATCCATATCCAATGGGCGTTTCAGAATTCGTAAACACAGAAACTCAAGATCTGTTAAAAAACGATATAATACGTCCGTCTCAGTCACCATACAATAACCCCGTGTGGGTTGTAGATAAAAAAGGTACCGATGAACAGGGAAGAAAAAAGAAATGTTTAGTCATAGACTTCAGGAAACTAAACAAAAAGACAATAGACGACAAATACCCCATTCCCAATATAGCCTCTATTTTATCCAACTTAGGCACAGTAAAGTATTTTACAACACTAGATTTGAAATCCGGATTCCACCAGATCTTACTTGCTGAAAAAGACAGAGAATAAACAGCCTTTTCTGTAGGAAGCGGAAAGTATGAGTTTTGCAGGCTCCCTTTTGGCTTGAAAAATGCACCAGGTATTTTCCAGAGAGCCATTGACGATGTGCTCAGAGAGCAAATTGGAAAATCTTGTTATGTTTATGTAGATGACGTAATAATTTTTTCTGAAAACATGGAAAACCATGTCAAGCATATCGCCTGGGTCTTAGATAAACTATACGAAGCCAACATGAGAGTTTCGCCGGAAAAGTCGCACTTTTTCAAAGAAATGGTATAATGGTAATGGTATAAAAACATGTCCAAAAAAAGTTGTAGCGATTCGTAATTACGAATTACCAACAACTTTGTTTAACGTCAGATCATTCCTTGGGTTGGCAAGCTACTATAGGTGTTTCATCAAGGACTTCGCGTCTATAGCAAAACCTATAAGTGACATCTTAAAAGACGAAAATGGCAAAGTGAGCGCCGGACAATCCAAAAAAATTCCAGTAAAATTTGACGAGAGTCAACACGCGGCATTCGAGAAGCTAAAGGAGGTACTTGCATCCGAAAATGTAATGTTGCTTTACCCTGACTACAAGAAAGCGTTTGATTTAACAACGGACGCTTCATCCTGTGGTCTTGGGGCAGTTCTGTCACAAGGTGGAAAACCAATCACCATGATATCAAGGACATTAAAGGATAGAGAACTTATCTTTGCAACAAACGAGAGAGAATTACTTGCAATAGTCTGGGCCTTGAAAAACCTCCGAAATTATCTGTATGGGGTAAAAAATTTAAATATTTTTACGGACCATCAGCCTCTGACGTTTGCAGTATCTGACCGAAATCCAAACGCAAAAATCAGGCGTTGGAAAGCTTTTATAGATGAATATAACGCAAACATCTATTACAAGCCAGGGAAAGAAAACTACGTCGCGGACGCACTATCACGGCATAATATTCATGCTTTAGAGGAAGATGTACAGTCAGATAGAGCCACAATGCACAGCGAAATATCACTCACATACACCATAGACACAACAGACAAACCAACTAACTGTTTCCGAAATCAAATTATAATAGAAGAAAATAAAGTAGCCTCTGATCGTACAGGCATCCTATTTGGCAAAAAAATCCGACATACAATTCACTTTTCAAACAGAGACTCGTTAATCGAAAAAGTTTGCGATGTAGTCAAAAAAGACGTTGTAAATGCAATCCATTGCGAGTTACCAATATTAGCATTCATACAACATAAACTAATAGAAACTTTTCCAACAACAGTATTTCGATATACAAAGTACATAGTAAATGACATTTTTGATAAAAACGAACAAAAAGAAATAATTGCAACAGAACACAATCGGGCCCACAGAGCAGCCCAAGAAAATGTAAAGCAGATTTTACAAGATTATTTCTTTCCGAAAATGACAAAATTAACAAACGAAATTGTTTCAAATTGTAAAATTTGTAAAACAGCTAAGTACAATCGTCACCCACAAAAACAAATACTTGGGGAAACACCCATACCTTCCTATGTGGGTGAAATGCTACACATTGACATATATTCAACCGATAAAAAATACTTCCTTACGTGCATAGATAAATTTTCGAAATTCGCAACCGTTCAACCCATCGCTTCAAGGACAATAATTGACATACAATCAGCAATTTTACAACTTGTAAATTTTTACCGACACACCAAGACGATCTATTGCGATAATGAGCCCTCCATAAAGTCCGAAACAATAAAATCTCTACTAAACAATCAATATAACATCCAAATCGTAAATGCCCCACCACTTCATAGTATGTCGAACGGACAAGTCGAGAGATTCCATAGCACCCTCAGTGACATCGCAAGATGCCTAACAGCTGAAAGAAAAATTACTGATACTATTGAAACGATACTTCAAGCAACTATCGAATATAACAATACAATTCACTCAGTAACGAACAAACGCCCAATCGATATAATCCACTCATCCTTCTCAGAACTTGAAATGGAAATAGGAAGTAAAATTCAAAAACACACAACAACTTCAAATAAACAGAGTGAATGAGGCAAGACATGATAGACAATTCCAAGTAGGAGATACAGTTCTCGTAAAAACAACAGACGCTTAGGGAACAAACTGACACCACTATACAATGAAAATAAAATTGACGCAGACTTGGGGACAACAGTCTTAATAAAAGGGAGAGTGGTCCACAAGGACAACCTAAGATAAACAAAACATTAAATCCTTTTCTTTTCTTTTTAGGATTTGGACTATACTTATTTTTGCCACAATGACAACAGCAAAACTGACCGATTATACTAACACGGATTATATACCAATCTTGGACGGATACGTAACCATTTGGACGGATTTTCAATACTTAAAACACTCAACCAACCTTACTCTATACTCAGAAATAGTAAAAGACACGAAAGAATTAAGAAACCATTTCCCACGATCACATATGAGGCAGATATTAGACGCAGATATACGACATATAGAAACATTAATAGCCACAGTAAACATCCATCATAGACATGCTAGGAGTATCAATATGCTAGGCACCGTTCTAAAAGTCGTAGCTGGCACACCAGATTATGATGACTTCGAGAAAATTAAATTTACACAGAAAGAACTTGTAGAATCAGAAAATAGGCAAATAACCATAAATACAAAAGTACAAGAACAAATAAATAAGCTAACTGACATGGTAAACCTCTTAATAAAAAATACAAAAACAAAGCAAGTAGACACGGAACATTTATACGAAACACTGCTGTCAAGAAACAGAATAATTATCTCAGAGCAAAAAACCCTAATGCTATCAGTGACACTTGCAAAGGTTGGGATTGTAAGCCCCTCCATATTGGATTCCACTGACTTAAAAAATATTGTTAATGAACACCCTATAAATATCACTATTACTGATTTAATGGAAGTATCCCAAGTTAAAGTTTTGCTAAACAACAATTTTCTACATTTTATTATAAGATACCCCAAGCCTAACAAAGTATGTAAAAAATTAACCGTATACCCTGTTTTTTTTAGCTGACTGTGGCAACCATGTATAATCAATAGGAAATTAAAGTACAGCCCTCACAATAACGTTCTGCAAGAAGTTACCCTACACAACATGCGCACAACAACTGCACTCAGGTGGCACCGCACATTGTTCAACTCGACCCAGCCATCTTGAACCTCTAACCATAGTCGACGATGGAGTCATCATCATCAACGACGGAGCAGCTATAGTCAACGAGCAAATGGTGAAAGGGACATTTCTCCTTACCTTTGACGACAAGATAAAGGTAAACAACACCGTATACAGAAACCTAAAAAACCACGTGAAGAAATCCCCGGGACCAGCGGCATCTGCGCTCCTAAATATAACGGACCGTCAAGAGATACCAAGCCTGCCATACCTACAGAAACTAAGCATAAAAAATCTCCGGGACATTGCTCAACTAGAGGAAGGACTAATAAGAAGACCAATAGTATCTGGACTAACCGTAGTCACCCTTTTACTCTTCTGCTACGCCTCAATGAAATTTTATCAAAGACATCAGAGGAACAAACGTCAACGTAATCTTCAAGCGTTAGTCAACAGTTTCAAGAAAGCCGAGGACGTCATTCACCTAAGTGGGGGAGGAGTTAACACAATTGACCAGCAGAGCACAGACATTCAAGTTGATCACGCGCTATCAGCATGAATGTTTACGAAAACTAGCCGTTCCGAGCGGATATTGCACAACAGCGACAGTGGCTTCAGCGCGCAGCAATGTTGCTGTCCGAAGAAATGTGATTCCTCGCATAATATGCAATGTCAGCGTCTTCAGGATTTAGGGCTAGCTTTGAGTATAAGAATTTATGTCACTTAGTTTTAGTTGATTTTTGGAAATAAAGAACGTCGGTCATCGCCACGGAATTATTCAAGTCTTCTCATTACGTGCAACACCGCACACTAACAGTACAAGTGTTAACAGCGCAGCATCGTGCGTGTCAAACCATAACTAATACAAAGTAAGGAGCACCGCTACAGCGCATGTGCAAATATAAACAAATATAGAATGGTGTATATTAATAATTTATATATTTAATAACCACTTTATATTTTATATCCACACCGATGACAACAGTATAAATGGGTGTGCTCACGTGGAATTGCTCATCTTTTTCTACTCCCAGATACATGAATTAGCTACTAAGTAACAAATCAGCTTATTTGCATATATTTTTAGCAGCGCGGCAATTGGCAGCCATTTAAATGACGCCATTTTGAATTATATTACAGAGTTGGACTAATCATCTTATTGGAAGACAACATTCTGTTAATGCGAACACGAAAATGTTATGCGAAGCAATATCAAACGTGATATTTATTACAGTTTGATATATATATTTAATAACAACTACATACTTTACATCCACATCGATGACATCAGTAGAAATGGGTGTGCTCATGTGGAACTGCTCATCTTTTTCTACTCCCAGATATATGAATTAGCTACTAAGTAACAAATCAGCTTATTTGCATATAATTTTTAGCTTCGCGGCAATTGGCAGCCATTTAAATGACGCCATTTTGAATTATATTACAGAGTTGGACTAATCATCTTATTGGAAGACAAAATTCTGTTAGTGCGAACACGAAAATGTTATGCGAAGCAATATCAAAGGTGATATTTATTACAGTTTGATATATATATTTAATAACCACTACATATTTTACATCCACATCGATGACAACAGTATAAATGGGTGTGCTCACGTGGAATTGCTCATTTTTCTACTCCCAGATACATGAATTAGCTACTAAGTAATAAATCAGCTTATTTGCATATATTTTTTAGCTGCGCGGCAATTGGCAGCCATTTAAATTACGCCATTTTGAATTATATTACAGAGTTTGACTAATTATTTTATTGGAAGACAAAATTCTGTTAATGGGAGCACGAAAATGTCATGCGAAGCAACATTAAACGCGATATTTATTACAGTTTGATATATATATTTAATAACCACTACATATTTTACATCCACATCGATGACAACAGTAAAAATGGGTGTGCTCATATGGAACTGCTCATCTTTTTCTACTCCCAGATATATGAATTAGCTACTAAGTAACAAATCAGCCATTTAAATGACGCCATTTTGAAATATATTACAGAGTTGGACTAATCATCTTATTGGATGACAAAATTCTGTTAATGGGAGCACGAAAATGTTAAGCGAAGCAATATCAAACGTGATATTTATTACAGTTTGATATAGAAGTTAACACAATTGACCAGCAGAGCACAGACATTCAAGTTGATCACGCGCTATCAACATGAATGTTTACGAAAACTAGCCGTTCCGAGCGGATATTGCACAACAGCGACAGTGGCTTCAGCGCGCAGCAATGTTGCTGTCCGAAGAAATGTGATTCCTCGCATAATATGCAATGTCAGCGTCTTCAGGGTTTAGGGCTAGCTTTGAGTATAAGAATTTATGTCACTTAGTTTTAGTTGATTTTTGGAAATAAAGAACGTCGGTCATCGCCACGGAATTATTCAAGTCTTCTCATTACGTACAACACCGCACACTAACAGTACAAGTGTTAACACCGCAGCATCGTGCGTGTCAAACCATAACTAATACAAAGTAAGGAGCACCGCTACAGCGTATGTACAAATATAAACAAATATAGAATGGTGTATATTAATAATTGGCGCCCAACGTGGGGCACTCAAAAAAAAAAAAAAAAAAAAAAATTTTAACTTCGATTAAAACAAACATTCAGTGAGCTAAATACCTCCACAAGTAGAAAAAACAAGACAACAAAAACACAACAAAAAAAGAAGTGAAAAGCAGTACACCAACGAAGCAGTTTACCAGGAAAGCAGTTCATCAGCAAAGCAGTACACCAATGAAGCAGTTTACCAGGAAAGCAGTTCATCAGCAAAGCAGTACACGACGAAGCAGTACACCAACGAAGCAGTTTACCCGGAAAGCAGTACAGCGAAGACATCCACCACGAAACAGTTCATCAGCAAAGCAGTACACACAAAGCAGGCTACTAACATAATATAAGAACATGTGAGTAGGGTGCTCAAAAAAAAAAATAAATAAATAAAATTATTAAATAAAAACAAATTAAAATTTAATAAAAATACAATTCCAACCTTTGAATATTAATTATCATAAAATAAAAATATCATACTTAATTGAACAGGAGATGTCAACACTCCGTCAAGGAAATTTGACACTACTGCAGTACTACGACGAAGTAGAAAAAAAACTGACTTTACTCATAAACAAGACAATCATGACCTACGACAACACCGTTGCCTCTTCGCTAAATGAGAAATACAGAGCAGACGCTCTACGAGTATTCATCTCAGGAACCAGGAAGGCCTTAAGTGATGTCTTATTCTCAGCTAGACCAATCGATCTTCCATCTGCATTGGCATCCAAATGAAGCGCTCCCGTATAATACCAATGTCATTGCAACCATTAGAACAGAAGACGAAAATCCCATATATTCAAAATTATATCCATATCCAATGGGCGTTTCAGAATTCGTAAACACAAAAACTCAAGATCTGTTAAAAAACGATATAATACGTCCGTCTCAGTCACCATACAATAACCCCGTGTGGGTTGTAGATAAAAAAGGTACCGATGAACAGGGAAGAAAAAAGAAACGTTTAGTCATAGACTTCAGGAAACTAAACAAAAAGACAATAGACGACAAATACCCCATTCCCAATATAGCCTCTATTTTATCCAACTTAGGCACAGCAAAGTATTTTACAACACTAGATTTGAAATCCGGATTCCACCAGATCTTACTTGCTGAAAAAGACAGAGAATAAACAGCCTTTTCTGTAGGAAGCGGAAAGTATGAGTTTTGCAGGCTCCCTTTTGGCTTGAAAAATGCACCCAGTATTTTCCAGAGAGCCATTGACGATGTGCTCAGAGAGCAAATTGGAAAATCTTGTTATGTTTATGTAGATGACGTAATAATTTTTTCTGAAAACATGGAAAACCATGTCAAGCATATCGCCTGGGTCTTAGATAAACTATACGAAGCCAACATGAGAGTTTCGCCGGAAAAGTCGCACTTTTTCAAAGAAAGTGTAGAATACCTAGGTTTCGTAGTCTCAAGTAATGGTATAAAAACATGTCCAAAAAAAGTTGTAGCGATTCGTAATTACGAATTACCAACAACTTTGTTTAACGTCAGATCATTCCTTGGGTTGGCAAGCTACTATAGGTGTTTCATCAAGGACTTCGCGTCTATAGCAAAACCTATAAGTGACATCTTAAAAGACGAAAATGGCAAAGTGAGCGCCGGACAATCCAAAAAAATTCCAGTAAAATTTGACGAGAGTCAACACGCGGCATTCGAGAAGCTAAAGGAGGTACTTGCATCCGAAAATGTAATGTTGCTTTACCCTGACTACAAGAAAGCGTTTGATTTAACAACGGACGCTTCATCCTGTGGTCTTGGGGCAGTTCTGTCACAAGGTGGAAAACCAATCACCATGATATCAAGGACATTAAAGGATAGAGAACTTATCTTTGCAACAAACGAGAGAGAATTACTTGCAATAGTCTGGGCCTTGAAAAACCTCCGAAATTATCTGTATGGGGTAAAAAATTTAAATATTTTTACGGACCATCAGCCTCTGACGTTTGCAGTATCTGACCGAAATCCAAACGCAAAAATCAGGCGTTGGAAAGCTTTTATAGATGAATATAACGCAAACATCTATTACAAGCCAGGGAAAGAAAACTACGTCGCGGACGCACTATCACGGCATAATATTCATGCTTTAGAGGAAGATGTACAGTCAGATAGAGCCACAATGCACAGCGAAATATCACTCACATACACCATAGACACAACAGACAAACCAATTAACTGTTTCCGAAATCAAATTATAATAGAAGAAAATAAAGTAGCCTCTGATCGTACAGGCATCCTATTTGGCAAAAAAATCCGACATACAATTCACTTTTCAAACAGAGACTCGTTAATCGAAAAAGTTTGCGATGTAGTCAAAAAAGACGTTGTAAATGCAATCCATTGCGAGTTACCAATATTAGCATTCATACAACATAAACTAATAGAAACTTTTCCAACAACAGTATTTCGATATACAAAGTACATAGTAAATGACATTTTTGATAAAAACGAACAAAAAGAAATAATTGCAACAGAACACAATCGGGCCCACAGAGCAGCCCAAGAAAATGTAAAGCAGATTTTACAAGATTATTTCTTTCCGAAAATGACAAAATTAACAAACGAAATTGTTTCAAATTGTAAAATTTGTAAAACAGCTAAGTACAATCGTCACCCACAAAAACAAATACTTGGGGAAACACCCATACCTTCTTATGTGGGTGAAATGCTACACATTGACATATATTCAACCGATAAAAAATACTTCCTTACGTGCATAGATAAATTTTCGAAATTCGCAACCGTTCAACCCATCGCTTCAAGGACAATAATTGACATACAATCAGCAATTTTACAACTTGTAAATTTTTACCGACACACCAAGACGATCTATTGCGATAATGAGCCCTCCATAAAGTCCGAAACAATAAAATCTCTACTAAACAATCAATATAACATCCAAATCGTAATCGCCCCACCACTTCATAGTATGTCGAACGGACAAGTCGAGAGATTCCATAGCACCCTCAGTGACATCGCAAGATGCCTAACAGCTGAAAGAAAAATTACTGATACTATTGAAACGATACTTCAAGCAACTATCGAATATAACAATACAATTCACTCAGTAACGAACAAACGCCCAATCGATATAATCCACTCATCCTTCCCAGAACTTGAAATGGAAATAGGAAGTAAAATTCAAAAACACACAACAACTTCAAATAAACAGAGTGAATGAGGCAAGATATGATAGACAATTCCAAGTAGGAGATACAGTTCTCGTAAAAACCAACAGACGCTTAGGGAACAAACTGACACCACTATACAATGAAAATAAAATTGACGCAGACTTGGGGCCAACAGTCTTAATAAAAGGGAGAGTGGTCCACAAGGACAACCTAAGATAAACAAAACATTAAATCCTTTTCTTTTCTTTTTAGGATTTGGACTATACTTATTTTTGCCACAATGACAACAGCAAAACTGACCGATTATACTAACACGGATTATATACCAATCTTGGACGGATACGTAACCGTTTGGACGGATTTTCAATACTTAAAACACTCAACCAACCTTACTCTATACTCAGAAATAGTAAAAGACACGAAAGAATTAAGAAACCATTTCCCACGATCACATATGAGGCAGATATTAGACGCAGATATACGACATATAGAAACATTAATAGCCACAGTAAACATCCATCATAGACATGCTAGGAGTATCAATATGCTAGGCACCGTTCTAAAAGTCGTAGCTGGCACACCAGATTATGATGACTTCGAGAAAATTAAATTTACACAGAAAGAACTTGTAGAATCAGAAAATAGGCAAATAACCATAAATACAAAAGTACAAGAACAAATAAATAAGCTAACTGACATGGTAAACCTCTTAATAAAAAATACAAAAACAAAGCAAGTAGACACGGAACATTTATACGAAACACTGCTGTCAAGAAACAGAATAATTATCTCAGAGCTAAAAACCCTAATGCTATCAGTGACACTTGCAAAGGTTGGGATTGTAAGCCCCTCCATATTGGATTCCACTGACTTAAAAAATATTGTTAATGAACACCCTATAAATATCACTATTACTGATTTAATGGAAGTATCCCAAGTTAAAGTTTTGCTAAACAACAATTTTCTACATTTTATTATAAGATACCCCAAGCCTAACAAAGTATGTAAAAAATTAACCGTATACCCTGTTTTTTTAGCTGACTGTGGCAACCATGTATAATCAATAGGAAATTAAAGTACAGCCCTCACAATAACGTTCTGCAAGAAGTTACCCTACACAACATGCGCACAACAACTGCACTCAGGTGGCACCGCACATTGTTCAACTCGACCCAGCCATCTTGAACCCCTAACCATAGTCGACGATGGAGTCATCATCATCAACGACGGAGCAGCTATAGTCAACGAGCAAATGGTGAAAGGGACATTTCTCCTTACCTTTGACGACAAGATAAAGGTAAACAACACCGTATACAGAAACCTAAAAAACCACGTGAAGAAATCCCCGGGACCAGCGGCATCTGCGCTCCTAAATATAACGGACCGTCAAGAGATACCAAGCCTGCCATACCTACAGAAACTAAGCATAAAAAATCTCCGGGACATTGCTCAACTAGAGGAAGGACTAATAAGAAGACCAATAGTATCTGGACTAACCGTAGTCACCCTTTTACTCTTCTGCTACGCCTCAATGAAATTTTATCAAAGACATCAGAGGAACAAACGTCAACGTGATCTTCAAGCGTTAGTCAACAGTTTCAAGAAAGCCGAGGACGTCATTCACCTAAGTGGGGGAGGAGTTAACACAATTGACCAGCAGAGCACAGACATTCAAGTTGATCACGCGCTATCAGCATGAATGTTTACGAAAACTAGCCGTTCCGAGCGGATATTGCACAACAGCGACAGTGGCTTCAGCGCGCAGCAATGTTGCTGTCCGAAGAAATGTGATTCCTCGCATAATATGCAATGTCAGCGTCTTCAGGGTTTAGGGCTAGCTTTGAGTATAAGAATTTATGTCACTTAGTTTTAGTTGATTTTTGGAAATAAAGAACGTCGGTCATCGCCACGGAATTATTCAAGTCTTCTCATTACGTGCAACACCGCACACTAACAGTACAAGTGTTAACAGCGCAGCATCGTGCGTGTCAAACCATAACTAATACAAAGTAAGGAGCACCGCTACAGCGTATGTGCAAATATAAACAAATATAGAATGGTGTATATTAATAATTTATATATTTAATAACCACTATATATTTTATATCCACACCGATGACAACAGTATAAATGGGTGTGCTCACGTGGAATTGCTCATCTTTTTCTACTCCCAGATACATGAATTAGCTACTAAGTAACAAATCAGCTTATTTGCATATATTTTTAGCAGCGCGGCAATTGGCAGCCATTTAAATGACGCCATTTTGAATTATATTACAGAGTTGGACTAATCATCTTATTGGAAGACAACATTCTGTTAATGAGAGCACGAAAATGTTATGCGAAGCAATATCAAACGTGATATTTATTACAGTTTGATATATATATTTAATAACCACTACATATTTTATATCCACATCGATGACAACAGTAAAAATGGGTGTGCTCATGTGGAACTGCTCATCTTTTTCTACTCCCAGATATATGAATTAGCTACTAAGTAACAAATCAGCTTATTTGCATATAATTTTTAGCTACGCGGCAATTGGCAGCCATTTAAATGACGCCATTTTGAATTATATTACAGAGTTGGACTAATCATCTTATTGGAAGACAAAATTCTGTTACTGCGAGCACGAAAATGTTATGCGAAGCAATATGAAACGTGATATTTATTACAGTAATATATATATATTTAATAACAACTACATATTTTACATCAATGATGAAAGTAAAATGGGTGTGTTGTGGTTCTTTTTTTTTTTTTCTCCTTTTTTTTAAAATTTTTTTTGTTTTTTTTTTTTGGGGGTTGGTTTATTCTTTTTTTTTTTTGGTTATTTTTGGAGAATTTTTGTGGGGGATTAGATTTTTTTTTTTTTTTTTTTTGTTTTTTTTTAATAACCACTACATATTTTATATCCACATCGATTACAACAGTATAAATGGGTGTGCTCACGTGGAATTGCTCATCTTTTTCTACTCCCAGATACATGAATTAGCTACTAAGTAACGAATCAGCTTATTTGCATATATTTTTTAGCTGCGCTGCAATTGGCAGCCATTTAAATGACGCCATTTTGAATTATATTACAGAGTTGGACTAAGTATTTTATTGGAAGACAAAATTCTGTTATTGGGAACACGAAAATGTTATGCGAAGCAACATTAAACGCGATATTTATTACAGTTTGATATATAAGTTATTTTGTTATGCAATCCAGTGGCCGTGGTGTTCCCACGTGGCTCCTGATGGTGTGGTTCAAGTCCGGCAGCTTTCCTTAAGAATGTTGATCCGGGGTAGGATCCTTAGATGAGTTATAGTTATGATGACTATGGTGGGAGACTTGACTTCGTCCCCTTTGTTGATTACTGCCCTTGTGGTACAGTAATATAATTCGATAAAGACAAATAACGGCAGTGTGCCGGAGCGCAATTTCATGTGACTTACGTCTACTTTATTCAAAATCAAACTAAAGCTAAAGACAAAGGCAAAGCATAATTCTACTCAGAATCGACAACGATCGCGCCATCGAACCACAGTCGGCATGCCGACTCGGCATTTTAAGCGCTGCAGCACTCTAGCAACGGTAATGTCATACGATCGCTGCTGATTGTTGCTAGTGCAGAGCACTGAGCCCACAATTTGGCGTGTCAGCACAATTCATGTAATGTTACTTAGTTGCTATGGGAATTATGGGTTAATTATGGGTAGAGTAAGGTCGCACAGGACTCGCGTCGAGATTGTTCGCAAAAGCTGTTGTGTGCGGTCTGAATGCACTCAGTGACCGCAAAGTTGTCCTTTTCGCATTCGGCCAGTGAGTTCTCGTCGAGACGTAGTATAGTGTGATTGTGAGACACGGGATAGATGGTGATTTTCTTGCATCTGGCTTCGACTCTTGGGAAGGCTAATTAGTATGTGAATTATATCATCGAACTGTAGGACCCTAATCTTTGAGGCTTCTATTAAACTAACTATTGGAGTCTCCTGCTTGACAAGTGAATTCAAATCTGCGTGATTTAATATTGTAGGATTTACTATACCAGATTTTGCCAAGGTTATTGTGAGAATTAAATTTTGAATTTCGATGGTTAGCATTCTATTTCTAGCCAAGAGCGTCTCATACAAGTGTGGAGTGTCGGTTAATTTATTTTGTTGAGCTCTTATTATTTGGTTTATGGTATCAATTAGTTTGTTTATCTGTTCTGTATCTCAGAATTTATGGCTATTTGTCTGGAATTTGATTCGATTAACTGTGCTTCTGTTACCCTGATTTTTAGGGAATCAGAGGCATCTGGGGTACCTGAAACTACCTTCAGGGCTGTGCCTAGGAAGTCTAAGCTCCTCGCCATTCTATGGTGTATCTTAAGGACGGACAGCAGTGTTTTTAAGTGATCGGAAACAACATCAAGCCGTTTGCGCATATGTGATTGTGGGAATAAATCGGACAATTTTTCTGTCTCTTCTATAATGTTGGCGAATTCAAAAAGGTTACTAGTGTGCTTTAAGTAGTCACGGTGCTCGAACACCAATACTTCACCGTCTATTATTGAGATGTAGTTGGCATGCGAGAAATCGGTGATCCGACCATTTGCTACTGCAAGGATGATAAGCGCTACGAAGGTGAACCTGTAATTTGGATTGAGTGGTGAAATTGACAAAGCATCTTGGAGAACTTATTTCCTAACTAAATATAAGGTAAAACTATTTTAGGTTGTCCTTGTGGACCACCCTCCCCTTAATTAAGACAGATGTTCCTAGGTCTGCTTGTATTTCCTGACTGGTGCAGAGAGGGGTTAGCTTGTTTCCTAACCTCTTGTTGTTTTTGAGAAATACTTCCTCTCCTACCTCAAATACGCGGTTTCACCTGTTTGCGTTACACCTTTCTATGGTGTTTTGTTGAGCTTTTGCCAGTTTAGAAGTAATACCTGAACTGCGCTTTCCGGGTCCCTCGTGAAGAATTTCAACTGGTTTTTCGCAAATGACCGAATGTAGCGATTTATTGTATTCTACTGTTGCTCTCAGGATTAATTCAGCTGTGTCCTCGATTTTTTTGTCAATCTTTAGGCACCTAGCGATCTCAATTAACGTACTGTGGAATCGTTCCACTTGGCCATTTGATGAACTGTGCAAAGGAGGAGCGTTTACAATATCGATGTTGTATTGGTTTTTCAACATGGATGTTATGGTCTCTGAGTTGAATGAGGGTTCATTATCACAATATATTGTTTTAATGTTAGGAAACATATTCACAATTTGCAACAGGGGACCTTTAATGTCGACAATTGTTCTTGATATTATTGGCTGTACCAAGGCGAATTTGGAAAACTTGTCGACGCAAGTCAAAAATTGTTTTTTGTCGGTTGAGAATATGTCTATGTGTAACATTTCGCCCGTGTATTGAGGAATCGGCGTTTCGCCAAGTTGTTGTTTCTTGGGATGTTTGTCATATTTTGCTTGCGTGCAAACTTTGCAATTTGAGACTACTTCTTTGGCTAACCTGCTCATGTTCGGAAAGTAGTAGTCGCGCAAGATTTGTTTGACATTTTCTTGGGCTGCTCTGTGCGCCCTGTTGTGCTCGCTATTTATTATTTCCAACTGATCGCTTTTATCCGTTATGTCTTTTACGAGATTTTTACAAAACCGAAATTTTGTAGAAGGAAAATGAGCAATTAATTCGTGTTGAAAACTTGCTAATGTGGGGAGGTTACAGTGGATAGCGTTCACGACCTCCGTATTTACAATTACTTTGAGAATGATGCGTTTCAATGGGAAACGTGCTTCTTCCAGAACGATCTGGTTTCTGAAGCAATTTAACGGTTTGTCCGTGACCTCGACCGTGTAGGTCAATGAAAGTTCGCTGTGAACGGTTGCGGCGTCTGACTGAGGTTCATTTTGTAGGGCATTGAGATTTTGTCTGGACAATGCGTCTGTTACAAAATTTTCTTTGCCAGGTTTATAGCAAACCTTGGCGTTGTGTTGGTCGATATAGGCTTTCCACCTTTTTATTTTCGCGTTGGTATTTTTGTCTGCTACTGCGAAAGTGAGAGGCTGGTGGTCAGTGAAGATTATAATTTCTCTGGAGCCATATAGGTAGTTTTGCAATTTACCTAAAGCCTTTAGCAACTCCCTTTCGTTGGTTGCGTAGTTCAGTTCTGCACTTTTTAAGGTACGGGAAATCATGGTAATTGGTCTGCCTTCCTGGGATAGGACTGCACCAATTCCGTTTGCTGAGGCATCAGTGGTTAGGTCAAAAGCTTTTTTAAAGTCTGGGTACATCAAAATTACGTCTTCTGACGCCAAGATGTTGCGCAGGCGTTGAAACGCGTTGCGCTGGGTTTCATTGAACTCGACTGCTATTTTCTTTGACCTATTCTTACTCACTGAACCATTTTCTCCTTTTAGAATGTCGCTTATTGGACGAGCTATGGATGCAAAGTCTTTTATGAAGACTCTGTAATAGCTTGCCAGACCCAGGAAGGATCTGACACTGTAGACGCTTTTGGGTTCGAGGTACTCTTGAATGGCCTTGACCTTCTTTGGGTCGGATCTGGTGCCGTCTTTGCTTACGATGAAACCAAGATACTCCACGCTTTCTTTAAAAAAGTTATTTTTCTCTTGGCTTACCCTCATATTGGCTTCAATCAGGCACTTGAGTACCGTGTCAATGTGCCTGACATGGTCTACTTCGTTTTTTTGAGAAAACTATGACATCGTTCCCTTTAAACATCATCTATTGCCCTTTGAAAGATGCTGCCGGCATTCTTAAGACCAAATGGCAGTCGGCAGAATTCATATTTGCCACCGCAAACAGAGAATGAGGTTTTTTCACGGTCGTGTTCCGCAAGGTATATTTGGTGATACCCTGACTTTAGATCGAGGGTAGTGAAGTATTTAGCGTTTTCCAGGTTCGCTAGAATCATGGGAATGTTGGGCATTGGGTAACGATCAGGTATAGTCTTTTCGTTCAGTTTCCTGAAGTCGATGACTAATCTTTTGTTTGTGTTGCCGTAGGCGTCTGTGCCTTTTTTGTCAACAACCCACGTTGGGTTGTCAGTGCATTTCTGGTATTGAATTTCTTCCGAAATGCCCTGATACTCTAGTAGACTTTTTGTAAGGTTCAACTGTACCCCGGCTTGTGTTAACAAGTCGAATCCAATAATGGCATCGAACGAACTATGTGTGTCTAATAGAAAAAAGGGGGAAGTGTGATTAAAAATGTTTATCAGGCATTTTTCCTTTATTTCAGTGGACCCGTGGATTGAATTCACTGAGAAGGGTTTGGCGACCGGCAATATGGTTTTCATCTCCTTTACGGGCTTAACATAGTTTTTTGCCGCGCCAGTATCAATTAGCATTTTTAATGTTCTCATAGCCAACCGTCGTTCAATGAACGGTAACCGGGAGTGTTCCCTAAAAAATGGACAGAGTCGGCTTGATCGTACTCTTCCTCGCTGTCAGTTTCTTCGACAGCAGCCTTTGCGGCTTTTTCGTATGCTATTTTTTGTTCTTCGGAATCCACTTGAACAATGTTGTTAAGACGTTGCCGTCTCGGACCTGTTTGTCGCTCTGAGGAGTTCCTCCTCTTAGAAGCGTTTGACTCATTTGGTTGGTTCTGATTATATTCAGTACGCTGCCTAAATTTGGAAGAAAAATCTATCTCCATCGGTTGTGGAGCTTGCTCTTGGCTTTCTTTGTTGGGTTCCTCCTTTGGAGCATTTTTCTTGTGTTTGTAAGGAGGATTTCGATCTTGACCGTAGTCTTCCTTGTAGTTTTTATTCGGTTTGCCATATGATCTGTGCTTGCTGTTTTCAGCTGTTTGGGATCGTTCCTCAACAACTTTAGCATAGGAGTTTGCAAACATGCTCCTCTCTATGCTGGCTTCTGTTTCTACGGCGAGAGCTAGCGCAGAGGGCAGGTCTTTGGGTTGCGCTGGGAATACGACAGCTCTGAGTTGTTTCCTCAAGCCTGATATGAAAGTGTGTAAGGCATCGGCTCTAACTTCAGCGTTAAGCAAATCAGCGCCTTCTTGTTCGTGTGACATAACAATCTTATTAGTTACCAGAGTAAGTCTCTTTTCGACCTCATCATAGTACTGCATAAGTGTCATTTCACCTTGTCTGACCATGTCTAAGTTTTGCCTCAGATGTTCGGTCGGCATAGGTGCAATCTAATCTAGCCAGGATGGCGTCGAAATTTAGCACTGTGTTGTAGGAGATAAGTATGGCTCCAGCAGGCCCTGTGACCTTGTTTCTAAGAATGGCTACTGCTTGGTAGTGTTCGCTACTGCCGTTGAAGGGCTTGAAAAGTTCATACGCATCAATTTCTGCTTGTCTCCAAGCAACATATTGGTCTTGTGCACCAGAGAAGTCTGGTACGGATTTTATTATGTCAAGTTTTATGTCGCATTTTACCCCAGGAACAACAGTTATTTTTTGGTAAGAGACGACCGCTGGCGTTTTCACTTGCAACCTTTGTATTTCTTGAGTTATTGAATTTATTTGGGACTGTTGTTGTGACAGTGCCGATCTAACGGCATTGTCAATGAGAGCTTGAATTTGTGAATGCTCCATTGTGTTGCCTACCTAATCTTGTGGACACCAACCAACTTTTTCTTCGCCTAAACTATCCTCACTGTCCTATTCGGTTTTAATTTCCCTATAGGTGTTCCAGCTCATTTGTTAACCTCGACACTTGTGTGAACTTTTTCGGCATATAATAGTCTTAGTAAAAGTAGCAATTGTTTATTTATAGTAAGAGTATGCATTAAAGGTATGCAATGGTTTTATTTTTAGTGAGGGTATGCAATGGTTTTTACTTTTTTTTTTTTTATTTTGTTTTTGGTAAAAGTATGCAATTGTTTTTTACTTTAATTTTGGGTAAAAGTATGCAACTGTTTAATCTTGGCAAAATATGTATTTTTTCACAACTTCAATTCTTGTGTGTTTTTCTTTAATTTATTATTTGTTATTTGGGTACACTTGACAAACTTACACGTTTTTGTATTATTGCATATGAATTTTGGTATCCAGCAACGGTAATGTCATACGATCGCTGCTGATTGTTGCTAGTGCAGAGCACTGAGCCCACAATTTGGCGTGTCACTCCAACTCTGTAATATAATTCAAAATGGCGTCATTTAAATGGCTGCCAATTGCCGCGCAGCTAAAAATTATATGCAAATAAGCTGATTTGTTACTTAGCAGCTAATTCATATATCTGGGAGTAGAAAAAGATGAGCAATTCCACATGAGTACTAACATTTTTACTGTTGTCATCGATGTGGAGGTAAAATATGTAGTGGTTATTAAATATATATATCAAACTGTAATAAATATCGCGTTTAATGTTGCAAAACATTTTCGTGCTCCCATTAACAGAATTTTGTCTTCCAATAATATGATTAGTCCCACTCTGTAATATAATTCAAAATAGCGTCATTTAAATGGCTGCCAATTGCCGCGCAGCTAAAAATTATATGCAAATAAGCTGATTTGTTACTTAGTAGCTAATTCATATATCTGGGAGTAGAAAAAGATGAGCAGTTCCACATGAGCACACCCATTGTTACTGTTGTCATCGATGTGGATGTAAAATATGTAGTGGTTATTAAATATATTTATCAAACTGTAATAAATATCGCGTTGAATGTTGCTTCGCAAAACATTTTCGTGCTCCCATTAACAGAATTTTGTCTTCCAATAAAATAATTAGTCCAACTCTGTAATATAATTCAAAATGGCGTCATTTAAATGGCTGCCAATTGCCGCGCAGCTAAAAATTATATGCAAATAAGCTGATTTGTTACTTAGTAGCTAATTCATATATCTAGGAGTAGAAAAAGATGAGCAGTTCCACATGAGCACACCCATTTCTACTGTTGTCATCGATGTGGATGTAAAATTTGTAGTGGTTATTAAATATATATATCAAACTGTAATAAATATCGCGTTTAATGTTGCTTCGCAAAACATTTTCGTGCTCCCATTAACAGAATTTTGTCTTCCAATAAAATAATTAGTCCAACTCTGTAATATAATTCAAAATGGCGTCATTTAAATGGCTGCCAATTTCCGCGCAGCTAAAAAGTATATGCAAATAAACTGATTTGTTACTTAGTAGCTAATTCATATATCTGGGAGTAGAAAAAGATGAGCAGTTCCACATGAGCACACCCATTTTTACTGTTGTCATCGATGTGGATATAAAATATGTGGTGGTTAATAAATATATATATCAAACTGTAATAAATATCACGTTTGATATTGCTTCGCATAACATTTTCGTGCTCCCATTAACAGAATTTTGTCTTCCAATAAGATGATTAGTCCAACTCTGTAATATAATTCAAAATGGCGTCATTTAAATGGCTGCCAATTGCCGCGCAGCTAAAAATTATATGCAAATAAGCTGATTTGTTACTTAGTAGCTAATTCATATATCTGGGAGTAGAAAAAGATGAGCAGTTCCACATGAGCACACCCATTTTTACTGTTGTCATCGATGTGGATGTAAAATGTGTAGTGGTTATTAAATATATAAGTCAAACTGTAATAAATATCGCGTTTAATGT
>JAWNON010000168.1:0-95000 GCA_035045945.1 Drosophila anceps
AAATTTCTATATTTCTTAGCAGCAATTGAAGCATTATTGAATATAACATTAACAATCAAATATTTGCCTCACGTCCGTCCTTAAAAGGTTATTACAAAAAAAAAAAAAAAGAAGATAATGTGCACGAAATTAATTTTTGTTAAGCTCTAAATCTTCTTGATGTATTGGTTAAATAGCACTTTACTATTGATTCGCTATTTGCTTGGATATATTCGGGTTTATTTTCATTTCCAGCTAGACTACATTCTATTGTATGTAATTTTCTGATTCTGATTGCAATTATGCTTTTATTTAGTTTATTTTATGTCAATAAAATTTATATTAATATATTCATTAATTTGGATTCATATGTGTTAGGAACAAGTGATATTTGCAACTTACGAACAACGCCTTTGACAGACAAAGTAATGCTTATCTCTACAATTCTCATCTGTCTAGTCGCCTGTGATTCCTAAGGAAGTTGTTATAGTAGAGGCGATCTCCACTGCTGTGCCAAACGTATTGTGTGGCAAGTCCTTGGTTCGTGCCCGAGCCCAGATTAGTTGATTAACACATGCTGAACATTTTCTGACGGAATGTTGACTAGCACATAGTCCTCCTCAGCACAAACCAGTTGCGCCTCATACGAAGTTAACTAAAATGGGACAAATTTAATTAATACTAATTTATTTCTTCTAACAATTGGTGAATATTGTTCACCTTGTGCAGGCCCAACCCAAAGACACCATTTCATATTTAAATTTGCTAATAATGGGTTGATTGAATTTCCTCGTTCACTTCTTTAGCCCATGCCACAGCAGAGAGCATCCAGAAAAGACTGAGAAATGTAGACTTCATTTTGTAGGTAGATCAAGAGTCTTTATGTATATTAAAGCTTATTTTCTAGCACATCCGTCATTGTCATATATAAGCTGGGCACAAAAATCTAAGCCATATTAAAGACATAGATAATTTCGTTTTAATATTGGCATGTGGACAAGCAATGGACGAGGACTTACATATTCCAGAAATATATATATACATATAACTTAAAAAAATAAATTAAAATCGATTTTGAAGCACCTGCCGAAAAAGTATTTTAAGCTCCAAACGACGTATTTAAAAATATAAAACTATATACTATTCTTTCTATAGTAGTCGGAATTTTACAAATCTAAACTTTATACATTTATCTTTTGAAGCATAAGATTTATTGCTTTTATTGAAAGTAGAAACTTGGAATTTGAAATATAGTATCCTCGATTAAACATATGTCGTCGGTCCTTAGTTGTATGGCAAATTGGTACTAACCAGAAGATGTTTCACATACATATATCGCCCTTATTAAACATATATAAAATATAACTAAATAAGCAAATTATAAAAAAAAATTAGCAAATGTAGGATTTCATTGGGAATCGAACCTTCAAAAATACGACTTCTCATCGTTTGCCAATGGGAGTTTGCCAGCTAAGCTACAGAAGAAGCTTTTGCGCAGCAACAAAGTAACCAAATGTGCTCTCAGCATTAGTCACATACATTTGGCTTTGGAATATAGCTTGAAGCTTCGAAAGCTTTTACGAAACAAATAACTGCAAGGTCATTACAAAAGTCAACTTTTTATATTAGATACTAACGCAAATAATTAAAAATGATGAATCCAAAAAATATGATTTGTTTTGATTTTTTTTTGCAATAAGAAAATAGCTTAAACTTTTTTTTAGATAAGCAAATTGCAAGGGATTAGGGACTTTAGTCTCATTAACAGAGTTTTTCGCACACGAAAAAACGCTGAGCGTAGCAATCTTCAGGAATCCAGTAACCAGTAACTGCATTAAGTCCAAGACAGCGGTACGAGGAATTGGGTGTACTCTGGAAATTGCGATATCTGAAGGCAGATCCAATGCTAAACCAACTCCATTGAGAAGCAGAAGCCAGATTAGAGCCTGACGTCCAAACCGGTTCGCTAAGTAGGTTCAAATAGCCCGAGCTGAGCAAAAATCGGTAAACGCGATTCTGCTTGTCTTGGCTTTCCAAGCTGACCAAGGAGTAGCCTTGCTGAGAAGCACAAGCGGCTTCTGCTTGGAACCAATTTAGCTGTGATCATATAAATAAAGAATAATATAAATAAGAAACAGTGTGTCTATTCTATATGTTTACCTTAATAGCAGCGGATAGCGAAAAATCGCCCAATGAAAATGTGGGTAGAAAAATCGGCAACGGCTGCTCCACTTCTGGTATGGGCTCGTCGTCGGCAGCTGGTTTCTCCAGCTCTTGAGCCCAAGCGAGTGTGCCCAACATACAGAGAAGAACGATACCTAAAGACTTCATTTTGTGAGCACTGTAATGATAGTCCCTACGCTTTTATACAGCTATGGCATGGTTTACGTTAATTGCACGGGCCATTCATCAATGTCATTTGATAAGCTCGAAGTTTAAGTAGTTCTTTTCCTTAAATTTGTTGCTGAAGGGGGTTTTGGCTTCCGCTTGCTATACATTTCGCTTACAGTAAATCTCAATTTTAAGCGTTGCGTAAATCCGTTTGCCATTTTTATGGCAAAGTTTTGCGCTAATAATGTTATTCTCTGCTGCGAAGCTGGGGTGCCACGAAATTTATCGAAAAAATATAAAAAGCATATCTCATTTAACTGAGCTGTCAAAAGGAAAAAGCGACTCGGGTAGGGAACGTTATGACGGGTCAAGGATTGGCAATTGCCAGAGCTAGAGTATTAGGGTGCACCCTCTTTTGTGGCTGTAACGCTTTCCCTTACTCAATGTGCATTTCCTTTGCTACATTTTTTGTATGTTTCCTTTTGCGTGCTGGCCAAAGTGTTTACGAGTCCCATTGGGATTGGACTACAAGAACGAAATGTGCAAGCACAGATCGTTGCGTTTTTACTTTTCGAGTGGGGTTCGCTTCAAGATATAAAATCAAAAATTGCTGTTGGTGGCTAAAGGCGAATAGCGAATGGCAACAGTGAAAGGCGAACGGGTGTATGGATAATATGATTTCTGTTTGTTTGAATGGCATGCCATTTGCATTTGCCAAGACAGCATAAAAGTAACTTTTTACATTTGTTTGCAAGGTCTTGCCAGCGGACAAACATACTTTGGTTTAAGTTTTTAAAGGGACATTCTTTAATCTTATATATTCGTATCTTAGCCCAAATATGACAGAACTATTGGGCCAAATTAAAAATATACTTTAACAAATTTTTATATATTTTAAAAGATAGAAACTAAAATATAGTCATTGCGAATCTGCACTGGTCCTGTGGCGCAATGGATAACGCGTCTGACTACGGATCAGAAGATTCCAGGTTCGACTCCTGGCAGGATCGCGATTATTAACTTTTTCCTTATGTATCTTAAATTCCATTTTACAATACAAATTTTCATAACTCTTATAATTGGTTTTTCATTTAAGTCAAAAAATAATTTTCAGTCTTTTTTCGACTATTAATCAAAAAAAACAACTAAAAAAATTTCGTTTCGCCCAACGTGGGGCTCGAACCCACGACCCTGAGATTAAGAGTCTCATGCTCTACCGACTGAGCTAGCCGGGCTGTTGATCGCGCAAACACCAAATAATTTCAAAGAACTAGCTCAAAAGATCACTCTGTAAAAAGAACAGATAAAGAACAGATTTCGAAAATGAACTACTGGTAAGTAGAAGAATTTATTTCATTGCAATTCTCACAATCATAATACCATAGTTGTAATATAAAAATAATAAAATTTAATATTTCGAAAAACTATACTAACTAAAGGTATCTAGAATTAAAAAAAAAATTAAATTTTAAATGTGTATAAGGAAATTGTCGCTCTTTCAATTGAATTTCAAAGTAAACGTCTCTATCAACTCTTGTTGAATGTGCGCAATTAGATTGTAAAACTTGTTGACAAGATGACATGATCTATTAGCTTTGGTTATTTGTCTTCGACGCTGGCTACAGGAAAAATTGCAATTAAATTGGCTAATACAGCAGGAAACTGAGAGCAAAGTACGCGAACGACAACACCAACAACAGAGACATCATTTAGAAGGGGAGAGCAGTGAAACTGACAACAAAAGTCACGCAAAATAAATGCGCCATGAGAATCAGGAGATGGGCTGAGCTCGAGGGCCAATGCTGATGGTGATGCTGCTGTTGCTTCCACTTAATTTATGCGACTCCGACGTTAGGGTAGTTGCAGTTGAAGCTGTGGCTAAGGTTAGTGGGGTTGCATGTCGTCCTCTGCCTGGTGGACATTTTCGCAGCACGTTAAACGAAGGTCGTCAATTTGAAAACCTACGCTTGGCTTTCGTTTTATGGCTGGGATATTCATCTTACGCCCGCAATTGGCTGCGCATCCAACAATACGTTGCAGTTTATTCAATTTTCGCCAAGCCCCTAGTTATCCTTGTCCAACAACGCTGCAAGTATGTTAAAAATGTTGCCAAGGTTATATAATAACGTTAAAAGAAGCGAATAAAGACAAATTAAGAATTTTAATATATATATATATATATATATATATATATATATATATATATATATATATATATATATATATATATATATATATATATATATATATATATATATATATATATATATATATATATATATATATATATATATATATATATATATATATATATATATATATATATATATATATATATATATATATATATATATATATATATATATATATATATATATATATATATATATATATATATATATATATATATATATATATATATACATATATATTAAAGGAAAAGGTGTGCTCTAAAAAATCAGGTTCGAAAAATGAATGGATTTCGTGTGCAAACAATTTCTTTCATAATACAAAAGATTGACTTGTGTCTTAGTCAATCAGTGAAAAACAGGGAAATAATTCAGTAAAAATATGGAAAAATGAAGAAAAAGCATTTCCATTGATTTCCATTTTTAATGGGTTCCAGATATAAAAGAAGAAATCATTTGTAAGCAATATTAATAAATGAACAGCAAAAAGCAAAAAGCAAAAAGCAAAAAAGTTGTTAACAGATGCCAACAACACGCGGTGTTCCCAAGCGGTCCCTCATCTAAGTACTAACCGCGCCCGACGCTGCTTAATTTCGGTGATCGGACGAGAACCGATGTATTCAGCGTGGTATGGTCGTTGGCGAAAGACGAGTGGCTCAAGGCTCACTATATATGTGCTTTTAAGGAATAAGCAATTGAGAATTTAAATGGAGGTTTTAAATATATTAAATATATATTTATTCAATTTAACGAATACGTGAAAAGGAAAAGGAGTAAGATTTAGAATTTAACAACTAATTGCGACTTTTACTGTATGTATTTCAGTGCGTATCGTATACAGGGTAATTTTAAAATAAAATATTGATTATAGAGTGCGACTCGCACTCTGAGCAGAAGCTCAGTTATTAATTATCTAGAATACATATATTATTGAGAATAACCATTTTATATTTCCATTGTTTACATTGCTTAATTTTGAAAATGTGAATTTAAGAAGCTTTTAATTAGGATATTCATTTGCCTATGTTCCTCTTTGGGTTTGGCAATTGCTTCTCATTTCATTTGCATTATTTGAACCTTTCTTTGCCTTAATAACTTCATTCCAATGTTTTATGTTTTATGTTTTATGTTTTATGTTTTTAAGCAGCCGTGCGTTTTTAATAATCAAACAATTTCTTTCATAATACAAAAGATTGACTTGTGTCTTAGTCAATCAGTGAAAAACAGGGAAATAATTTAGTAAAAATATGGAAAAATGAAGAAAAAGCATTTCCATTGATTTCCATTTTTAATGGGTTCCAGATATAAAAGAAGAAATCATTTGAAAGCAATATTACTAAATGAACAGCAAAAACCAAAAAGCAAAAAGCAAAAAAGTTGTTAACAGATGCCAACAACACGCGGTGTTCCCAAGCGGTCCCATCATCTAAGTACTAACCGCGCCCGACGCTGCTTAATTTCGGTGATCGGACGAGAACCGATGTATTCAGCGTGGTATGGTCGTTGGCGAAAGACGAGTGGCTCAAGGCTCACTATATATGTGCTTTTAAGGAATAAGCAATTGAGAATTTAAATGGAGGTTTTAAATATATTAAATATATATTTATTCAATTTAACGAATACGTGAAAAGGAAAAGGAGTAAGATTTAGAATTTAACAACTAATTGCGACTTTTACTGTATGTATTTCAGTGCGTATCGTATACAGGGTAATTTTAAAATAAAAAATAATAAGATTCACAGAATTATTATCGAGGAGTTACACAGAACAGCAAAAATTAATTTCGTGCACATTATCTTCTTGGGTTTGGCAATTGCTTCTCATTTCATTTGCATTATTTGAACCTTTCTTTGCCTTAATAACTTCATTCCAATGTTTTATGTTTTGAAGCAAACAATTTCTTTCATAATACAAAAGATTGACTTGTGTCTTAGTCAATCAGTGAAAAACAGGGAAATAATTCAGTAAAAATATGGAAAAATGAAGAAAAAGCATTTCCATTGATTTCCATTTTTAATGGGTTCCAGATATAAAAGAAGAAATCATTTGTAAGCAATATTAATAAATGAACAGCAAAAAGCAAAAAGCAAAAAAGTTGTTAACAGATGCCAACAACACGCGGTGTTCCCAAGCGGTCCCCCATCTAAGTACTAACCGCGCCCGACGCTGCTTAATTTCGGTGATCGGACGAGAACCGATGTATTCAGCGTGGTATGGTCGTTGGCGAAAGACGAGTGGCTCAAGGCTCACTATATATGTGCTTTTAAGGAATAAGCAATTGAGAATTTAAATGGAGGTTTTAAATATATTAAATATATATTTATTCAATTTAACGAATACGTGAAAAGGAAAAGGAGTAAGATTTAGAATTTAACAACTAATTGCGACTTTTACTGTATGTATTTCAGTGCGTATCGTATACAGGGTAATTTTAAAATAAAAAATAATAAGATTCACAGAATTATTATCGAGGAGTTACACAGAACAGCAAAAATTAATTTCGTGCACATTATCTTCT
The DNA here is from genome assembly GCA_035045945.1 of Drosophila anceps. Classification (NCBI taxonomy): domain Eukaryota; kingdom Metazoa; phylum Arthropoda; class Insecta; order Diptera; family Drosophilidae; genus Drosophila; species Drosophila anceps. The sequence continues at coordinate 7,018 of JAWNON010000168.1, forward strand.
TGTGTTTTTTTTTTGTAATAACCTTTTAAGGACGGACGTGAGGCAAATATTTGATTGTTAATGTAATATTCAATAATGCTTCAATTGCTGCTAAGAAATATAGAAATTTCGTTTGTATTGATTATAGAGTGCGACTCGCACTCTGAGCAGAAGCTCAGTTATTAATTATCTAGAATACATATATTATTGAGAATAACCATTTTATATTTCCATTGTTTACATTGCTTAATTTTGAAAATGTGAATTTAAGAAGCTTTTAATTAGGATATTCATTTGCCTATGTTCCTCTTTGGGTTTGGCAATTGCTTCTCATTTGCATTATTTGAACCTTTCTTTGCCTTTAAGACTTCTTTACCAAATCACTGCACGAAATGCCATTTTTTTAATGTTTTTTGTTCTTAGTCAATGGCCGTCAAAGCTGGCGAAGCGCGGTAACGTCGCGCTTCCCTCTATGTTAATTAACAAATTCCCGAAGTAGTTCAAGGTTGGTGGGGAAGAGTTTCCAGCTAATTAGAGCTATACTGGCCAGCCCTTGGCCAACCTCGCGAGCCATCTCGTCAGCTAACTTTCCCCTTGCAAGAAGATGCAATTTGCGTGTTTATTAATTTAATGTCAATTTGCATGCAATTTGTGCTCAAAGCGAATCTTTATCTGAGTTCCTGTCACAGTTTTGGCTTTTATGATGGCTAATCTAGCGGAATGCACTGCATAGTGGAGCTAATTAAAACTAATGGCTCGCCCAGTTATTCGCATGGACTGCAGGTGCAGCCATCAAATTCTCAAAAACTTTCAACTTTAACTTTTTGAGTTTCTGTCTCGTGGAGTGGATTTTGTTGTTCGATGGCTTTGCCAATGCAATTCAATAAAAATAACGAAGCGCGAAGGTAACAAAGCTCAGATCAGCTTCATCAGTATGAACTGAATCTTCTAGCGACTGGCATATACCCTGTAAACAGGATAAACTATGTTATTTAATTTCAGTTATTGAGCTCAAATCTGGCATGTTTTGCAAATGCCTTACAATGGTTAGCAACGTCAGAAAACTATTGCTCAAGAGAAGAGCATCTGTGACTAAGCCGAAAATATATTGTAGCAAAAAAAGGTTTCCTTGAAGGTTCATCCGGGCTAACGCCTGATGCTAACGCCTGATTCTAAGAGCAGTTTCCTTAGTCGGTCAGCAGCAAGTGCAGTCGGACGCACCAGTCAGAGTGACAACCTGATTGACAATTTCTAAGATTTCTTATGATTTTTAGTTTTTATATAAGCTACAAAACTACTTCCATTTTCAAGGAATTTTAATAAAAACCTAAATTTGGAAAATGTTTCCAGATAATATTTATTGTGCCGAACTTATTGTTTGCTTACACAGCTATATATATATTATCTATAAATGTTTTGTATCTATAAATATTTTTTTATTGCAAAAAACAAAGCTCACGAGGCTAATTTTAGATATTTCTTAGCCGAAATAATGACTGAAATGATGACTTAAAATTTCGAAAATATATAATCTTGCAATTTACAATAAAAACAGTGTATTTTGCAATACAATTTTACACTTTACACACTTTGGCAATAAAGCCTGAACTCTAAAATTGTAAAAATATATTAGAACGCACAACAATTCGTTGTATAATTGAATGTGAATAGAATACCTTTCGTTCGTATCTCATATGTTTGTTATCAAATATACAATTGAGGCTAACGCAGCCTCATCCTAACTAACTCATCCGCCCGCCATTCAATTCTATATTCCTAGGGTATTAATATCGCGTGCGACTTACGCGCTGTTCTCAATAGCACATGGGGAAAGCGTAAGTAGAATCGGGAAATGTATTTTGCAGTTGTGGCCCTTTTCCAATACGACAAGGTCAAAGCAAAGTCATTGCAAATTGTTGCGAACGAGCGGAGCTCCAACTGAAATTCGTCCCCTTCATTCTCTGAATAACAAGTCAACTGTAAATTGGCTTAAATGCAGTATATCATTTAATTTTATGTCGTTTGGTGTTCTTTCACGTTGATTTTAAGATGTCGCCACAAAAGTTCGAATGCACTCTGCAGGCAGAACACAACGTTAGGGAAACTCATAACACACATATGCTTGTAGATCTATAGAAAATAAGACTAAGTATCGCCGCATATATTGTTAGAGTTAGCAGACGAATGAGATGTAATTTGAAGAAAAGAAAAGCTATACCTCATTAAGTTTTCGGCAAGTAAACAGTTTAACCAAAGAATAGAACATAATATTCATTCATTCATTCATTCAGCGTTGCATGGTCGTTAGCGAAAGGTTAAAGGACATTTGGCATGGGTGAATCAGCACTTCGGAATTATAAAAACATTGACACGAGTACTTAGAGAAATGAAATGAAATGAAATGAAATACATATAAATGGAATCAATGTCTGAATTGAGGCCAATTTGTTGAGAATAATGTGACTTAGAAATGTTCATTCGTATGTCTGGAAAGTGATTAAAAAATCCATTTGACTTGATAGCCAGCAATCAAGACTCCTGAATAACTAGTTTCTAGTTAATTAGCGTACTTTAACCATTTGCATGGAAATGGCAATGCAAATGATACGAGGGCAACTGCAGTTGTAATTAGCCACGTTAAGCGCGCATTATGTGGCTAAAATGCAACTAAGTATTTTCTGCTCCAGTTTTCCCAGCTCTTCTGCCACTACGCTCATTTGCGACATTTTCGCCGCGTAAATTGACAATTGTATCAAGTGCGTTAAGTGCTTCAGCTTCTGTGTGTGTAATAAAAAAAAAAAAAAAAAAAAAAAAAAACAAAAATAACGACAACAATGTCCTTACATGGCTATTACAAGGACTCACAGCTGTTGCACTCTGGTACGTCATCTTGTGGAGCAAGTAAAAGAGAAACTTTTTGCATTAACCACAATTGTTGCCAAGTGTTTTGTGGCTTCCGCTCTCCTCTCTTCCATTATGACACATTTGCCCAGCAGCTTGGCTGAACGATAATTGTCCATGGGACATCCTTGACAAGTCATGCACGAGTTGCTCCGAGGGACAAGGCTAAACCGAAGTAAAGCTATATTAAATCCAATTATTTGTCCTGTCACTGAGCACCACTGATTGATTAAGTTATACTCGAGTAGGGTATATTCAATCGGCTCGCCCTCAAAGATAACATAATCGTACATCAATTAAATGCAAACAATTACAGGAATTCCAATCCATTTTGCAGATTCCTTCAATTTTGTTGTCGACAATATTCAAATGAAAAACTTATATAGTAAGATACAAAAATTAGTGCTGAATAATGTACAAGATGAATGAATGACGATGAATGAATGACGATTATTATAAAAATGATCAATTAATTAAATTATTGGCGTGTGCGTGGTTTATTGCAGTATCGCTGTTTGAAGTGCCGAGTCGCTTGATAACAGATCAGGGCCGATGCTTTACAAGCTCTAACTTTCGCGAGTTTTGCAATGGCCAGAAAATAAATCTGCGTTTGATAGCGACTGGCGCCAGTCAAGCTAATGGCCAAGTAGAGCGCATCATGAGTGTCCTGAAGAATATGCTTACGGCAGTGGAGAATACTCAGCGTTCCTGGCAGGACGCTTTATAAGAGATACAATTAGCTATAAATAGCACAATCAATCGTGTCACTATTTATAGTCCACTAGAGTTGTTAATTGGAAAGGTTTCTCGACCGCTTGTTCTCTTGCCTATCGACGATGGGGAATATCACGTAGATTTCATGACAGATGTTCAAGTTGGACTCTTTAAAGTCTGTATGCGGAAGGATGCAGAGTATCAAAGGTCAGTGAGTGTGCAAGTGGATTTGGGTGGTCAGAAGAATTGAAGTTGTATTTAAATATTCTGTTTATTATCATTATAAAAATGTTCTTCACTTGAGGAAATGACAGGGGCGAAATGGCTAAACTTTATAGAATCAGTGCTCTTATCGCAATTAATGTTGATGGCGCAGAAAGTGCACCAGGCCTTATTTAACTTGTAGAAGGCCAAGGTGCATGCCAATGCAATTGCGTGGACCCATGCCAAAGGACACTTACGCATCCAAATTAAGGGAAGCTCGTTTCTCTGGGGCAACACGTTCCGGCCAGTTCTATAGGAAATTATATGTAGCTCAAATTATATTGAATGCTGTTAGACTTGGTATAAATGGAAGAGTTGCCTTCTCATCGCCGAGTGCCAATAGGTAGTTCTACATCGTAGTAGGGCTTCAGATTGCAGCGTTCCCCATGCGAGCGTTCTGAATGCGTTCGAAATAAATGTGATCGCTCTCGCCAAAATATTCCTGCACCTCCGCACTTTTCCGTATTGAGTGCGCATTCAAACAATACCAAAGTCAGGGTAGACGAGCTCGTCTCGAAGCCAGCGGTTTGAAAGGCAGCAGCCTGTACCAAGAGATAATCCAGTTGATCTACTTTGTGCTGCATCTTATCGCTTCATGGCCAGCAATATGTCCATCAAATCGTTTCTCCTCACTCTTTCGCGTTCTGCAAGGACATAGCTAACGCTGTGCCGCATAAAGTCAGAGGTTTGCTTTGAAATTGAATTTGATTTAGTCAAAAGGTCGACTCAATTTCAACTCAAAGACAGCCTTGTTGTATCTATAAAATTCACTGTCTATGATCTGTGGTTAAGCGTGTGCATACATTCTTAATGCTTACAATGATATCTGTTGGCAGTCTTTCCTAATGTTTTTCCAGCTTTTTGCCAATCTGCATAGTTGTAAAAAATTAAAACAAAACTATCATATAATTTGTATTTATTACTAATGGCCTCACCCCCAACATCACTGGATACATCTGTTTGATCTTGCCGGAGGAAAAGATAGGAGAGACCCCGATCAGTGGGTCGGTCTCGAATCCTTTTGCATTGTGCAGTTAAAAAACTTGCTCGAAGATCGAAGCACGGGCCATCAGCAAACTGCAAGCATTGGCAAAGAAGGCAGATGCTTCGATATATTTTACACCCGATTTCTTCTAGTAGCTGAAAGCTTGCCGCTGCCAAATATAGAAAACGATCCCGAACGTGCCTATCAGAAGCAAAAATTCAAAAGACTTGTTAGGCTTATAAATATATGAAGAGGCAACGATTGCCAAGTCACTCCAAAACGCTGTTTATGCGACTTGATAACAAAAGTATAGCTTGCACTTGATAACTAGGAAAATATTTATTTAGTTAGTTCGCTCTCATCCAAACACTTTGCAAAGCCTAAATTGTTTTATACATATAAGTTACAAAATTTTATAATTTTTACGCACTTTCTGCAAATATGAAAATAAGAATAAATAAATATAAATAATAAAAAAAACTAATTTATTAAAGCTTTAGATTCCCATACCGGGAATTGAACCCGGGCCTTCCGGGTGAGAGCCGGATATCCTAACCACTAGACAATATGGGATGTGCATGACGTGTTGGAAAAACCATACTTCAGCTCTCAAAAATTACACAGTAGGTGTATACGATCTCAATAGAAGTAATTATATATTTATAACTCAAATATGCACAAATTGTAAGCATCAAATTATATTTAACAATTAATGAACTATTGAATGACTTTGAATATACCAATAAACAATATATATTTACAAGCAGTTTTATTTGTTTGATTCAGGCCGCTCAAGTGTTCTGTACACTGCTTCGATGTGTCGGTAGTACAGTTCAATACATTAATACACCAAAGGTTGCTAGTGTTATAGCGCTTAAAACATTAGATGGGCAAGTGGTCCTGTGGCGCAATGGATAACGCGTCTGACTACGGATCAGAAGATTCCAGGTTCGACTCCTGGCAGGATCGAAATTTTTTAATTTTTTTTAATTTTACAAATTACAAATAATAGTAAGAAATACAAATAAATAAATTGTGTGTTGAAAAATTTTTAATTTTGCTTACTACTGGAAAAAATGAAAATAGTTTTGTCATTTCTATTCTTAATCAATTACCTAATATAAATATGCGGCTAATGTATTTACAATAGAACTAAAGTCTACTATTTTATTATTATTGCATATTTATAATAATTCTTATTGATTATATTAACATAATTGATTTCAAAAGCTTAACATACAAAATCTTATATTATTTAAAGAGCTTTTGTCGGCCATGGGGCAACGGTCCTGTGGCGCAATGGATAACGCGTCTGACTACGGATCAGAAGATTCCAGGTTCGACTCCTGGCAGGATCGAGAGAGTATTATTTTTTAAATCGGTTTTATTTATTATTTAATTTAACAACTTTAACTCTATTTTCGGTCTTCAAGTGGGATGCACTCATATCGGAATTGGCTGGCCAATCAGAGGTGGAGAAACTCTCAATGACAAACTGAATCTGCACTGGCTGAAAGCAAATCAAGTGGCGTCGTGTGGAGAGAGTAGATTATGTGTCGCTTTATGCTAAGCAGCGAGAAATGTACAAAGTTTTTTATAGAATGGGGACGCATTGCAATGGAGAAACGCCAGCTGTGTGCACAATTTAACGTCAAGGACTTTTAAGGTGACATCCAAATGATTCTTGTTGAAGGACTTGATGCGTGTGCGCTTATACTGGTGCATGCGTATGTGCTGCAAATCCACTGTGATTTGCATAATACCGGAAAGTTGTAATCGAAGAATATGCGACACGTTTGTATTTGCAATTGTGCGAATATTCAAAAAGAGGAAGTGGTATAAGTTAAACTTGTAGCTTAGCTAAAGAATATTTTTGTATATTTTTGGACTAAGAGATTTAATAGTATGCCGAAAGAAAAAACACAAGACACAAAAGCATTGAGTTTGTTATTTTTAGTTAAGTGTATAATAAATAAATATAAACAATTTTTAGTTTATTACAAATAATATAAATTATAAAAAGATATCTTCCCATACCGGGAATCGAACCCGGGCCTTCTGGGTGAAAGCCAGATATCCTAGCCACTAGACCATATGGGAGGCGTTGGTTAAAACGAGAAATGACGTAATATGAAAATCTTGAAATTCTGATTACGCATAAACACACCATTCGTGTGTTCTTTAAATTATTTATATGCATCTAATCTTAAAGCTGTAACAAATTAACATATTGTTTCCTCCCTAAAATAAAAGCCATTAAAAGAAAAACAAACAACAGTATATTATGCATTAGCAACTAATAACAAGTCAATATTTTATCATATACATATTGAGTAAATGTTATCAACAGAGTGATAAAACACTATTTTCGATTTAGTTGTTCTTTCGAATTGTATAATCGAATTGCAATAAAATATATTATTAATATTAAAAAAAATTTAATTAGAAAAAATTCGATCCTGCCAGGAGTCGAACCTGGAATCTTCTGATCCGTAGTCAGACGCGTTATCCATTGCGCCACAGGACCGCTTGGTTTATCTGCTTCAAAAACGCATTATGGCAAGCAGTTTATTCCATGCTTAGTAGTACACATGAAATACATTTTAGACTTAATTTAAAAAGTTTTATGCTATTATGTATAAATATGTAGTGTACGGGAAGTCACAATTGTCACAATAATTTAAATGAAAAAAAAAAATAATGATACAAAAAATTCGATCCTGCCAGGAGTCGAACCTGGAATCTTCTGATCCGTAGTCAGACGCGTTATCCATTGCGCCACAGGACCGCACAAACAAGTTGCAGCTTGACACCATTTAACAGCCAAAGCAGTGCAAAATATACATTTCCAGTATTGATTGACAGACAAGCAGTACAACAAGCAGTCAAACGCACAGAAGCTGCTAAAACTTTTTCTTATAATAATCTTAACTAATGCTATTGATAAAAAATAAATTATTTTAATTATTTCATTTTATTTCCATTAATTTCAGCATGAAGACGTCATAGCATCTGCAACAGCAGTACCAGCAACAGTAACAGTAACAGCAGCAGCAGCAGCAGCAACGCAACAGTAACAGCAGCAGCCGCCACTGTTGTCGTCCACAGCAAACATACAATTTAGTCTCTTATTAGCACTCACAGTGTGCAGTTCAGTGACGACGCAACGCAAAGACACAACGTATTGGGCGCAAAGCCGTTGTACGTGCGCGCGACGTAAGCAAGTGCGAAACATAAATAAAATAAAATACAAGTATGAATCTCTGAGCAACAAAATAATAATGAAAGGAAAATACATACATACAACAAATTGTTTATAACAAAAAGAAAATAAAAAGCGAAGAGAGTGTGTGTTTGTGTGAGTGTGTATATGTACATATATGTAAACATATTTACATATATCTGAGTGTTGTTGTGAGTGCGTGTGCAATAATAAATCAAAACAATAAATGATGCAAATGCGATATACAAACGTAACTCGATGCAGTTAGTTCGGTAAGTGCAGTTAAAATGCCGACAACGCCGACCTCTCCCGTCATACGGCTCCGACACCCACTGCTTCTGCTCACTCTGTTTCTTATTCCGTGTACTCTTTCTGGCGCTTCTTTACATTGCTTATTCTGTTTTTTTCACATACGTTTTTTGTTTTCATCGTCTGCTTCTGCTTCTGCCTCAGCCAAGCTGCCAAGCAGCAGCAGCAGCGACGGCGACGGCGACAGCAGCGGCAGCGGCAGCGGCAGCGTCAAAACCCAAAAACCATATCAAATGAAACGAAACGAATGGAAACGAAATCGTTCGAGCAAGAACAAGAACGGAAAACGGTGGGCAAGCAAAGCGCTTAAAAGCGAACAACGTAAAAGCAAAAAGCTCAAAGATTGGGGCTAGGGCTAAAGCGAACGGCGCGCCGTTTGTCGATGTTGTTGTTGCTGTTTGTTTAGCTGGCGTTTCTCCATTTACATATGTCTGTATGTATGTATGTATGTATGTGTGTAGTATGTATGCGCACGTGTGTGTGTATGTGTGTGTGTGTGCTATGATATGTTTAGTTGACTATGTATGTGTGTCTATGGATCTCTTGTGTCTGTGAGACGGTCACGCAGTTGTTTCTTTGGCGCTTACTTTGTGAATGTGTAAGTGTGTGTGCTACTGCTTGTGTGTTTGTGTGTGTATGTGTGTTTGTAGGCCTCCACACTGGCAGCGAAAAGCGCCAAGCGGCCTGCTGCCGCCGCTACTGTCTCTCTGCCGTTGTCGCTGCTTCTGTTCCTCTGCGCCTTTGCTTCTCTTGTCCACTCTCTCTCTCTCTCTCTCTCTTTCTCTCTCTCGCTGCCTGTCATTCTTTTAGTCGGCATCTCCATCTTTTGCTTCTCTGGCCGCCATTAACCCGTTTGGCGACTTGTTTTGCCTGCTGCTGCTGCTGCTGCTGCTGCTGCTGCTGTTGTTGTTGCCGCCGCACAATAAAACGCCGTAGCACATAAAAATAGTCTGTGGCAGAACTGTTGACTTCCCCTTTAGGCAAACGTGCCGGCCCACAGCGACACAGGCGACACAGCCGACAACGGCCTCCGCGCGAACCTATCGAAATGTCTAGCATTGTATGTACACCCCAACATCCCAACCATTCCAAGTTATTTTGTAGCGCTGCCACAGTCCAAATTACAGACACACACAGCTCACAAATTGCAGTAAGAACAGCTTAACAGAAGACTTCCTTCGCACGTCTTACCTGTGAAACTCTTCCGGTAAATACCCTACAAATATGTATATGTAAATATATGTGTTCCGCATGTGTGCTCAAAGTACTTCCAACAACTGCATAGTATGGACCAATTATATCTCCGTGATTAATAATCAAACAAAAATGTTGTAAAATAAGCAATTTTCTTCTGCTAAAAGTTAACTTTTTCATTTACGCTCAGTCCGAGACTAATCATTTTTCATAGAGCCTAAGATCATAGCATCTTCGAAGCTTTTTTGCACAGCCAAATCTAAATTTGAGGTCAAATGTAAAAGAGAACACAAGTTTTCTCCTTGATTAGAGTGCTGCTATAATAGGTTTTATAGACTAATAAATTGATTAAGTTGGTTTCATTCTTATTAGAACTTTATGACCGTATGAGATGCTTGATAAGGCTTGATATGGTCTATTAGGATGATTATGGTGACTTGCGTCCAATGAATTCTGAAATCGACAAATCAAATGGAAAATGGAAAATGGGAAATTGAATGGTGAAAATTGACCGCTAACGTCTGGCTTATATTCTTTAATTAACGAGAATGATCCGCATAATTAGCAAATCATATACAGAGTAGGTTCGAAGGCCAACTTAAGGGTAGTCGATCTAAAAACTAGTTAAATATAAGCTCTCTTCCTTAGACTCTCTGCTTCAGCTAGAGTTCTATTCCCACATTTTTGTTGGACAGCAATTACCTTATATCTTTGTGTGATAGTTATTTTGTAAAAGAAGTTGCAAATTTAATGACATTTCCTTATATATATTTCTAGCAGCAGCTAACATGTGGCTCAGCCATCAGGTGTGCGTCGAATCACAAAGTTACAGAGAATATACATTAAAATAGTAGTTAACTGATCTCGAGTTTTCTTCATCTGTAGAATGAACTGTATAAAATGTAGTTTAGTACGATTAAAGCTTTCCATATTCATTTGAACATAGATAGCCCCAAAATTTGTTCAATTTATTTTCAGTTTATATTTTTTTTTTATACTATTTAATAAAAGGATTTGTATATAAGTTGAAGTAGGCCAGAAGACTAGATATTCTTATTCTTTTTTTCACTGACAGATAATAGTTTGAGTAGTTTACATTCTGTAGAACTTACTGCGGCGGTGAGCTAGAGCAGTAACAAGTGTGATTACAGTAGGATGGTGCAAGATATTCCGCTCAAAGGACTATTTTGTTCTGTGAGTAGTTCCATCGCAATAGCTTAACTTTATAAGTATAGCATCTTGGGTCTTAAGCTAGTAAGAAGTTATGATTGAAAATGCACCGTTAGCGCTTTTAATTGTTTGAATGGCCGCCTACTCATGCTTTGTCGAGTTTTGCACATGGTATATACTTGGCATATGGGTAAGCTAGAGTCATAGGCGACTGTCAAGGACTATTGAAAACTGTTTAGCAGGGAAAAATTTCCGCAATGTTGATGCACACATGTATCGCAGGTGTTCGCATAATAATGCACATTTCTTTGTTCTCCGACCTGCTTGGCACATAAGACAACAGCATAAGTCAGATGGCATATACATATGTAAGTATCGCTCACGCAGCTCTTATTAAGTCGAGCCCTATGTATCTATGTATCTATGTAGCTGAAAAGCTCGTATTCCGTAGCCCTATTAACCTGCTCAATCGAAAACTTGTCTGAGGCATTAAAAGCGTCAACCATTTTGGGCTGTGCAGCTTCGTTGAAAGCGAAAATAGCGCAACGGAGAGAACAAACTTGTGCCTGCTGCTGCTGCCTGCTGCTGCTGCCTGCTGCTTGGGCTCGAAGTCTGCTTTGCGAATGTATTTTGCAGATACATATCTAAAATTGCCACATAGCATGTGCAGTAAGAACCAGAGACAAGTAACTAAATATAACACACACACACACACACACACACAACACACACACACACAAATACATACTTATGTATGCGTGTGTGTGTGTGTGGGGCTGTGTCTAGGTTCCCGCTTGCAATTTCATTTTCATTGCAACTTCATGCCCCTGACATCAGGCCATGCCAGCCTGTCGGCTCTTCCTACATACCGCCACCCGTCGGCGCACACACTTGCATACACTGCTTTGCTTTACACTGCTTTATTTTTGCGCTGTCTGCAAGTTTCTACACTCATTCTTCTAAAACTGCGAGTTGCTGCCGTTGCCGCCGCTGCCGTCGCATCGCCGCGTACCTTCCATCGGCCTATTGAAGCTCTCTGGCTCGGTCGCTGTCGCTGTCGCAGCCGCCGTCGCAGTCGCAGTCGCAGTCACCGTATGCGTCACTCTGCTAGTGCACTCGGCCATGCAGCTGCCTGCCTGCCTGCCTGTCTGTGTTTCTCTGTCTCTGTTTCTCCCTCTTTCGCTTTTAGTGGGTGCGAGCGAGTAAGCGCGCACGCTGCTTGCCCTAACCTACACCACAGAAAATTTATTGCGTCGGCTCTACTTCCACACACACTTCACTTGATTTCATATGCTTGTATATCTACGAGGCATACATTTTTCAGTCTACTTCTCGAATTTTTGCTGCTGTTATTTTATTTCTTCATTAGTTTTCGTTGAATTTCATTGATGCAATTTTCTTTTTATTTGTTTGCATTTTTCGCTAAATGTGTGCGTCTCTTTCATTGCAGAATTATAATCAATCGATCTGGTCAATTAACTATACGATTTTCAGATAATTTATAACAAATTCTGGCGGGCAAGTGTGCAATAAAATAAACCGTAATACTTCAGGCCTGTATTTCAATTAGTCGGCTATAATAATATACTTATAGCCCTATTTGGTAAGTAAAATATTTGTTATCACTATTTAGTTCGTTCAGTCATTCTGGTTGCATGGATTTAGGGGCCGATCGTAAGGCCCATTAGCTCAGCTGGTTAGAGCGTCGTGCTAATAACGCGAAGGCCGCGGGTTCGATCCCCCCATGGGCCAGCATTAGCTTTTTTCAACTAATATTTACCGGAACCGAAAAATGTTGATTTATGTAGATCCTGAAAACAAAATGGCGTCAATATGGCCCATTAGCTCAGCTGGTTAGAGCGTCGTGCTAATAACGCGAAGGTCGCGGGTTCGATCCCCTCATGGGCCAGGAGTTTTTTTTATTAATATTTATTGGTCAAAATATATATACATGGGTGTATATAATAATAATTTGTCTAAGAGAAAAACAAAAAAATTTATAAACTATAAGCCATTATAAAAAAATGTAAGATAATACGTTTGAATACATTATATTACGAGTTCTATATTTATCCCCTGATTTTTAACTTTGAAAGAAGATGCTCCACATGGCCCATTAGCTCAGCTGGTTAGAGCGTCGTGCTAATAACGCGAAGGCCGCGGGTTCGATCCCCCCATGGGCCAGGATTTATTTGTTTTTTTTTTTAATTAAAAATTTAAAAAAGATTCATAAATATTTTTGAATAGATTTTGAAAGAACTTTTTACTTTGTAAAAAAAACTAAATTTCTTAAATAGAAGGAAATCGAAATAAGAATAACAGAAAAAAGAGCATTCGAAGCTTAAGAATAAACTGCATACAAATTTTACTTCACAAGAAAACAACAAAAGCTATATTTTATTAGCAAAAATTAATTTCCAATTGGCCCATGGGGGGATCGAACCCGCGGCCTTCGCGTTATTAGCACGACGCTCTAACCAGCTGAGCTAATGGGCCAGTTGCCCCTGTCTATGCCAATGCTATATTTCACAGCACACAACGAATTACTTAAGCACAAAACTTTTTTTTACATTTTTGTTCTATATTTTTGATTGTAAAAATTTTTTGTAGACAAATATTAAAATGTAATCAAACCAAAAAAAAACTACTTTCGCCCAACGTGGGGCTCGAACCCACGACCCTGAGATTAAGAGTCTCATGCTCTACCGACTGAGCTAGCCGGGCATGTTGAACATCGTTGGCTTACACCACATGTCCCTATAGAGTCGAAATTCTATAGACGAGAAGCAACGTTTCATTTCAGTTGCAGATTTTATTTCTAGGTGCGCGGTTCGTCTGGAAAGACACAAACAAAGATTGTAGTCTTGATTAGCTGCTGTCTTCCCTACACACCTACTGCAGCTATTGGGCTTTGGCTTCGTAATTGTTTTCATGCGGGCCCCTATATTGTGGTGCATTTTTCTGCTTCCTAATGGAAATGATGTATAAAATTACGTGCCTACCTCAATGCAGAATATAAAGCAAGCGAAAGAAAAATAAAAGGGGGTATCTGTATCTGTATATGTATCTGTATCAGTATCTATGTCGGCAACAGACCAACAGGCAGCCAGCCACCCCGTCGGCAAAGTAATTTGCTATAAAATATTAAAACGAAACAATGTGCGAAAGGAAACAAAACAAATACCAACCAAGCGCATATAGAAGAGAGTATAGGCAGGCAGGCAGGGGCAGACGCAGGCAGACAGACGTTGCAAGTGGGGTGAAGGCGCGGAGGCCTAATGGCTACAAAAGAAACGAAGACCGATGCAGAGACAAACGGGACGTACGAACGGACTCTGCCAGACAGAGTGACAGACAGACAGACAGACAGATAGACAGCAGGCAGTTAATCAGCCTGGCAGACGACTTTTTGGCTGCGCTACTTGCTAGAGAGTAGGGCATAGGACTGATTGAATGAAGGTTGTTAATGTCAAACCAGGTGTAAATATTCATGTGGAAGAGTGAAACAAGGACTAAGAAAAATTAGAAATTAATGCATTCATATTTTTAAAGTAGTTTTGCAAGATAATTATGTATTTGAAAATATTCGAAATATAATTAAAGATATTACACATGTATATATGTGCTAAGAAATAATATGATTAGTAAAAATATATGTCAAATTGAAAGAAAGAATTGTATTTAACGATATTACTAATAGACTTGTAGAAGTTTCTAGCATGAAAAATAACATTGAAGCAGTTGTGTGAGACGAATATGAATACTTAATACTCTATGAAACAGCGTATCTTGGGCCATCATACGTTTTACTCCAGTTGATTTGTACGATCTACTATTTTCATTGTGTGAGCAAGATAATAAAAGGGCGAAATGAAGCAAATGAAAAGCAAAGCCTATTTGTGCAGGCAAACTGTTTGTGTTTATTGTCGTTGTCGGGCGGCTACTCCGCCACCTACGTCTAGACCGACCACGCATTAAGCCCAGCACACGCACACACACACACAGACACACACACACACACACACACACACACACACACACACACACACACACACACACACACACACACACACACACACACACACACACACACACACACACACACACACACACACACACACACACACACACACACACTCACTCACACTCACACTCCTCTTTCTTTCTCTTTCTCTGTCTCTTTTATGCCCATTCACTAGCAGCGTCTGCAGCAGACAAGGCCAAATTAGTTGGGGTAGTCTCGCAAAATAAGATAAAACAAGTGTTTTTTTTTATTATTAAGAACTGCCAACAAGAACAGCTCCTAAAATTAGCTGACATTTAGTTTTAAAAATAATAATAAAATAATGAATATTTAAAACTAAACGCAAAAAACTGACTGCCGCCCAACGTGGGGCTCGAACCCACGACCCTGAGATTAAGAGTCTCATGCTCTACCGACTGAGCTAGCCGGGCACTTCTTGAGGACTCGGAAATAGCAACACATGGAATTTATTAGTATTCTACATATGTCTATATAGGATCTTTTCGGTATGTATGTACGCATATGTATATATACATGTATTTGTGTGTATATATTCATGTATTTTCAAAGCAAAACGATAGATGCATAAATACACGTGAAAAGGTTGGAGGTGGAGTTATATAATATAGGCGTTACACCTGTACTCACAAAGCCTCGAGCAAAAAACTAAAAACTAAATAAACCCGATAGAGATGTATGTCCATACTCACATATACATACATATGCACACATATATACATATATTGAATTATACATATTCATATATGTATATACAAAAGTATGCATGTAATTATGTACACAATACTATAAATTCCAAGCGCAAAGCATAAAAAAATATTCATAAAAATATGTGTGCTGAAGAAATTGGCAACATGTGTATGTGTATAAACCCCTTCAAAATGTTTTAAAAAGTTAAAAAAGTAACAGTTTTTTAATTGAAAACAATTATGTTGAACTTAGTCCTTAGTAATGAAGTCAGCTAGAGAGAATTTCGAGCGATCTTCACAAGGCCCGGCTAGCTCAGTCGGTAGAGCATGAGACTCTTAATCTCAGGGTCGTGGGTTCGAGCCCCACGTTGGGCGATTGCTTTTTTCCTCAATTTATTTAAGGTGATTTCTTTTTTTAACCTTGTTAGTAGTGTCTTGCGCTTACAACGGGATAGCATTGTTTAGTGAAAACAAAACTGATGTCTATTTATAAAAGAAAAACCAGGAGAGAAAATTGACGTGAATATTGAAATGAAATGCGAGAATCAATCGCAAACGATTGATTGGCGGCGAAGAGGCGAGCACAGAAGCGAATGTAAATAAAAGCACGTTTAGAAAATGTATAAATTTGAATGCATAACATGGCACTCAACTCAAATACACAACAGCAGCAGCAGCAGCAGCAGCAGTAGCAACAAAAAGACGAGAAGCATACAGAAAAAAATATGAAATACGTTTTTGTTTGTCATGCAAATAAAATGAAACGAGGCGAATGACTGAACTTAACCTTAAAACAACACACACACACACAGTCATTAAAATACCTCTATAAACTAAACATACGTAATGCGTTTCATATACATGCATATGTATGTATGTATGCGTATAGCTGTAGATTTCCTACATGGACTTGGACTTTTTATTTCTGTTTAGACATCGCAAATTGCGGTTAATGCACTGCAAATTAAAAACTAAACGAATTCAACATACGAAACGCAAACATTGCTAAATTTGTTGTTGAGTGCAAAACTTTATTTGGAATTGAAAAAGGGCTAAACACATTTAAAAAATATATATTCATATACATATATATATATTATATCTATATATATATATATTATATATATATATATATATATATATATATATATATATATATATATATATATATATATATATATATATATATATATATATAGCATTGGAACAAAGTTGTGAAAAGTATTGACAACTGTCTAATCGATTCTCAAATTATATTGTTCTCAAAGGTGTTTAGCACCTGTTGCCTATTTTTATCGTCGATGTTTTGTGAAGCTACGCGTACTTAACAACACTGGCACTCTAATAAGCATTCGGTCAACCAAAACTCGTCTCCCATATTGTCTAGTGGTTAGGATATCCGGCTCTCACCCGGAAGGCCCGGGTTCAATTCCCGGTATGGGAAATTTGATTCCACTTGTGGAGTGGTTCCTTTTTTTAATTTTGCGTTGTTTTTAAATTTATTTGTACAACTATACTAACTCACTTAGGGTTTTTTTAAAGTTTTTTTTGTACATATTTGTATTACATAAAATTTATCATCACATCATCGTGGTCCCATTTTCTGACGTTCCCATTGTATATTTAGTTGCAGCTCTTCCTATTTGTTTCATGCCGAAATGCTTGAGGCACTTGTTAAAACTTGTTCTTTAGACGATCAAGCGATAAGTCTGGCACTATATATTAGTCACTCTTACTACACAAGTGCATGAACTGAGCAAGAGGTAAAAAAAGCGAAAACTCGCTCAACAACTTGTGTAGTTTGCAAACGGACCATTCCACAAGTTTCATAAAGGTGACCTTGGAAAGTTCGTTACGTGCGATCGGCATAGCTTTATAGTAAATGAAAATAAAAATAAAAAAGACCAAAATAGAAATCGCCCCCGGGTGGACTCGAACCACCAACCTTTCGGTTAACAGCCGAACGCGCTAACCGATTGCGCCACGGAGGCTGTTGAACTCACGCTGAAAATATACCTAACAAAAAGTTATTGCTTAAACCAGATTAAAGCTCATGAGAATTATAACTATTTTTGTAGTATTTTACAATATTTACTTTCTGCTGGCAATAATGAAATAGGAATTACATTTAAATAATAACTTATTGTATATATTATTTTTTAATAAAAAAGATTGAATGTATATAAAATAAAAAAGGGTCATGCGATCCTGCCAGGAGTCGAACCTGGAATCTTCTGATCCGTAGTCAGACGCGTTATCCATTGCGCCACAGGACCAATTGATCACCTTTGAATTTAATGCTCTACCTAAAGCTCAACAACAAACTGTAGGTTTAGATGATTTCTAAATTTTTTTAATTTTGAATAATTTTACATATTTTGCTTCATTTTCATTCTTAATCCGGTTGGCAATTTAGCTTTTAATTTGATCATTTGTAAGTGTTGTTTTTTATTACATGTGAATGCTACGTTTACACTATGTTAATATATGGAAGCTTAACGGTTTTAGCAAGTTGTTGACGTCACTAACAAGGGCGACACAGAAGCTATAATTTCTTCAAACAATAATACAAAGGAAAAACAATTTTAAGTAGTAACAAAAATGTAAATAAATTAACGTAAAAAAATATACTCAAATCAATTTGCTAGAATATATTTTTCTTAGTTGTAGAGAAATACTAAAATGCTGGAAGTGTTCAATTTAGTTCCTTAAATTATATATTTAAAGAGACTAAATTACAAATACATTAAAAATACAAATTAATAATAGTGAATTCATAATTAGGTTTCCAAACAATATAATCTCGATTATTGTTAAGTTAATATAATATATATAATATTTTATTAACTAAAAAAGATTTTGATATTTTATTATATAATTATGTCATATATCACATATCTTATCTTATTACATCATGAATATACTTTTGATTTATATATAAATATTTTATACTTCAAGTATTATAACTGTTTAATCTGGTATTTTCAGCATGAAAAATGTGTCTAGCTTTATTGGTTATTTGGTGAGTTGAATAAAGCCCATTAGATATAATATTGAATGCTTTGCAATCCTGGTTAACATTCTCACTACATGTTTTCCGTTATGTCATAGTCTTTATGATATCTGGAAGTCTTAAAGCTCTTCAAATGCTGATTTTAAAACTCCAAGACTAACAAACAGCAGAGTTGTAATTACAAGTTGCGTGCTACAGCTGCTTATTCACAGTGTTTGCCAATCTCCCCGAATGCGTAAAACCTTCTGGAACTTAACTCCTTTTGTTCAACTTGAAAGTTGTGGCGCTTTTATGTGCCTGTGTCTTGGCCATAAAATATGCAAGAAACTTTTCAGCACGTCATTTGGCAACATGCTAACTGACCGTTCCCACAAAGATGGAGTGAGCGAGAGAGAGAGAGAGAGAGAGACTTCGCAAATAAGGAAAAGATAGAGAGAGAGAGAGAGAGAGAGAGAGAGAGAGAGAGAGGGATATTGTGAACTGGCTTCCTTCTAGTTTGAACGTGTTTCCAACAAATACTTTTCAAATGCACAAGTGAAAACTTATCGATTTTCTTCTTGCACCATTTTCAATTCAATTCCATTTGACGCGGCTCGTCGAGAGGCGCGTCCTTGCCCCTCCCAAAACCGCGACGTCACAACGCCAGGTAGAAGACCTTTCCATTTCACATTGATATTGTGGGTCGTTTTCTTATTTTGAATTCGATTCTCTGCTAACTCGTCGGTCATTGTCAACGCCCAAGCAAACAGTTCTGAATGATATTTGTGCCCTGTACGTAAATGGTATGAAGAAAGGTATAATAAAGTTGTTGTATGTCTTGCGAAAGTTGTGAACTATGTTTAAAAAACAGTACAATTCTTAACTAAATCATAAATTTTAAAATATATTTAATTTTAATTCTAAACAATTTTAAACTCTCATTTATAAATGAAATGAAAATATATATTAAATGCGTTCCAATTTATTAAACAAATCTTTTTATTAAATTTTATATTTAATAAAAAGATTTGTTTAATAAATTGAATTAAATTTATTAATATTTTTTAATTTATATTTTTTTTATTAATATTTTTTAATTTATATTTTTTTTTTTATATTTTTTTTTTATATTTTTTTATTTATATTTTTTTATTTATATTTTTTTATTTATATTTTTTTATTTATATTTTTTTATTTATATTTTTTTATTTATATTTTTTTATTTATATTTTTTATTTATATTTTTTTATTTATATTTTTTTATTTATATTTTTTTATTTATATTTTTTTATTTATATTTTTTTATTTATATTTTAAGTACTCATGTTCAAAAGCACATTAATGCTTATTTAGTAAATCACGTTTCACTTAGAAATAACAATGCAAAAGGTTATTATAATAATTCTCAACTGGTCTTTTACAAATACTACTTATTTAGTGAGCCCTGAGCCACTCGTCTTTCGCCAACGACCATACCACGCTGAATACATCGGTTCTCGTCCGATCACCGAAATTAAGCAGCGTCGGGCGCGGTTAGTACTTAGATGGGGGACCGCTTGGGAACACCGCGTGTTGTTGGCATCTGTTAACAACTTTTTTGTTTCTCTTTCGGACTGTTTTTTTTTTAAGTTTTTAAATCTTAATTTTTATTATTTATTTGCATGCATTTTGTGTATAATATTTAGTTACCTTAAATTACCTTGGAGGCATTTTCAAATATAAATATTTAATATTAAATATAGTTTTAGTTGTAAAATAAGTTTGCAGAATATGTTCAAGTGCCAAAGTTTTGCTTGCAGTAGTTTTCCATTGGCTTTTCATTCAACTCTTTTCCTGTTCGTCGCTTTGGTCCACAAATTGGCGCATTGTTTGGGTCAAGGATGCGGCAGTAAGTGGCGGCGTAATGGCGCAGAGAGAGACGGCTAAGGGACGGTGCACATTTCAGTGGCACTTGACTTGAAAAACTTTGAACTCTTGAACGGGCATGTTGAACTTATTACAGCCCCAATCCAATGCTGTATGGCTGTTTCCCAGCCAACCCAACCCAACCCCTCTCTTGTCAAAGGCTCACGCCTTGACGCTACATCAAAAATGTGCGCCAAATGATGCAATTTCTTTTTGCATGCATAAAACATGAGGAAATGTCTGCTGAGCGAAATGTCAATAACCAGGTGAAGAGACTCCAATGTGCACAGGTGCACAGCTAAATATTAGAGAAACTTGAACTTGTTAAGAGTTTTGTCTTTTCAGGCATTTTAAAAAATTTCTTAAAAATCTTAAAGTCGCTTTTAAAGTCAAATGATGGTAAAAAAAGGAATGTCTAAGGAGATCAAATTTATATTTTATTTCCTGATAGTCGCTAATTCGAACATTGAAATGAAACCGCAATCTTAACATTTCTTTATAAATATATTTAAAATAAAAAGTAAAGTAAAATTTTGTACTTCAATAGACTTAAAAGTAAATTTATTAAGCTCTTTATTACTATTTACAAATATGTAATCATAACTATCTTCATATTTCAATAGTCCCTCTATTTCGCTAACTACTCTAGCGAAAGCTATACTTAGATATTCAGAAAGGAAGGCTGGACAGAGAAAGATTGTATTCATCTTGCAAATAGAGTACTCAGTGGCAAGTAACTGTTTCCCAGGAGAAATGTTTTTTGGCAAACTTCTTGGGTCTTTGATTTTTTTGCCTTGGCTTTGGCTTTGCCTTTGGCTTTAGGCAATCTTCCGCCTTATGCCCGACAGCTGTTTAGCAACTCTGCTCTGTCCAATTTCTTTTCCCTTCATCTACCTCTTTCTTTCATTTAATGCCTTTAACTATTTTGCAAACTAATACAAATGAATTAAAAAAAAATTGTGACCTACCTGTGTCATTTACACAGGTGTAAATGGCATGCACGACATTCCACATACCATGCTGGTCCTCATACATTCCCCTTCCCATGCAACTGCCACTCGTCGTCACATGATGCATCCGCTGACATAGCAAAAACCCGCTG
Source organism: Drosophila anceps (assembly GCA_035045945.1). Lineage (NCBI taxonomy): Eukaryota > Metazoa > Arthropoda > Insecta > Diptera > Drosophilidae > Drosophila > Drosophila anceps. The sequence continues at coordinate 28,487 of JAWNON010000168.1, forward strand.
CTGCAGCCATCTCTGCCTTCGCCGAGGCCTCCCCGCGCGCTCTCTCTCTCTCTCTCTCTCTCATACTTCCGCTTGTACAACGCCCTAAAACAAAAAAAAATAAATAAAAAAAAAAGAAATCAAAAACAAAAAGAACTAAAGCGAGAGTGAATGCAATTTTGCCGTTGCCCGCTGCCTGCTGCCTGCTGCCTGCTGTTGGTTGCCTCTGCTGCTGCGTCTCTGTCGCCTGAGCCAAAAATAAACATGCAACGTTAAATAGGCCGCCCCAAACTAAGCGCTAGCTGTATTTGTATTTGCAGGCTTAGTTGTAGTTGTAGTTGTAGTTTTAGCTGTGGCTGTAGTTGTAGTTGCAATTGACTGCGCTCTCGGCCTAGGCGTTCGGTTGTCTCTGCCTCTCTCGGGCTCTTCGTGCTCTCGCCAAGTGCAAGAGGCCGCAGCTTTGTTGTAGTTTACGTCATGCACCAAGGCAGCTAGCTCGCGCGCGTTCTCTCTCTCTCTCCCTCACTCTGTCTCTCACGCGCTCATATTAGGCTACAGACTGCTTTTTGGGCATTGCAGCCATGTGCCTAAGTGTGTGTGTTTGGCGCTTGCAACACTATTAAAAAATTTCTATTTTTTTTCCTGCCATGCTTGACTGCTTTGACGTGCTTTTGCTCTCGCTGGCTCTCGCTCTCCAATATTCGCTCTGCTCACCTATACGGCGAGCCGCGTGCCCATTGTAAAATGCTGTAAGTTGCATGCTCACATTTGCATGTGCATGTGTGTGTGTGTGTGTGTGTGTGCTTCGAGTGTAAAATTATTCATTTTTTCTAAGGTTCAGTCGCAGAGTTGAAGGTCAGTTGATGTTTTATGTCATTCAACTTGCCGTTTGTCGTTGTCGTCGCTGTTTTCGTTGCTGCTGCTGCTGCTGCTGCTGCCGCTGCTGTTTTTGTTGTTGTTTTCGCTACTTTTACATTTTCGTCATTGCTGCGCTTTGCAATTCTTTGTGTTTTTGTAGTTGTTGCTGTTTATATATTTATGTATGTATATGTTTGCCGCGATTCGCTTGCGTGTTTCGCCATACAATTGGGGCGTGGAGCATGCTATTCATTCCCTTTCCCTTCCCCTTTCCCGTTCCCATTCAAATTCCCATTCCCGTTCCCATTGCAATACCTTTTAAAGTCCCATTCCCTAAAGCAACAAACCCAACTAAATTTCTATTGCTGCTAAAGTGCTGAAATAGTTAGGGGAAAAGTAAGGCGGTTGCTGCAAATGAGCAAATCTTACTGCGAAAACGGAATATTTTAATTGTAGATTGCCTTCTGGGCAGTGTAATTAATCTAGAGAAATTTGTAGAGTAATCAATTTTTTCCTATACTGATAATATTTGCTATATAATCGTTAAGCTTGGTTACTAGCAAGAATTGTTTGTGTTACATTTTGTCTGCTTCTTGCAAATAGCCTTTGACATATTGTTTTGAACTTTGGCATGTGCATTTTTGCTCAACACTGAGTCGTTCAGTTGGGCGCTATATTGGATTAGCCTTGGGTAATAGGTTGAATAGACGATTATTGCACACAGGTTGCGGATGAGTAAGTGAGGTTAAGTGCGTGCTGCTCGCATGCAATCGGGAAAGTCACGTAAATGCAATAAAGCACCGTTAAGTCATAATAGGAAGGAAGAACTAAAGTGAACTTTATAGAGCACCGATCCTAACGATGTCAAGCAAGTTAAACACCTGACCTTTTCACTTGACTCGAAACGCTCAAAACTTCAATTTCAAAATTGCCAAATTCCCACGAAGTGAAGAAAGCACCAACAACAAAAAGCAACAAAAACAACACGTGTGCGTCTCATTGTCCATCGTAATCTCAATGCACTCTCAAGTGTGAGCAGAGCAGATGTACTGAAAAGAGCGGCTAACCAGATAAAACGAGCAGAAACAAACAAACATTCGTATGTACATACATACGTACATACATATGTACATACATTCTCACACACACATAGTACCATTAAGGAAAAAAGAAGCATTAAAATCAAAAGTCATATAGCAGCGACGCGTCGCTGAGACGTCGCGAAGTCAGCAGCGAAATCAACACAAAAAGTGTGTTACAAAGTCAAAAGCACAACAACAACAAGCAACAACAAGTAGAGCTTAAAAACCACAGCAAAAAGAAACCAAGAATACCGCCAACAACAACAATAACAACAACAACCACTACTCAGAGTGGGCAGCGGCGGCAATAGCCAACAAGCGTCAGGGAAACACAATGAGCTCGCATCGAAAACCAGTTTTATGAAAAGTTCCGCACGCTGGCCCCAAAACTGTATATGTATGCGTGCACACTGGGACGCTGATGAAACTTTTAAATATTAACAAAAGCCTATTTTAAAAAGAAACTTATTTAAAAGAAGATCAAATTGTTGCTAAAAAGGTAAACAAAAACAATAAGTAATAGCAATAAAATTTTGAAAAATTAACTAATTATTTGAATTAACAAATAATGTGCATGCACACATGAGTCACACCACTGTGCATATCGATAACAGACGAGTGCTGCCGCTTTGGCTACTGCACGTATTTTGTTGTCGGTTTTCGTGTTGCTGTTCGCGCGAAAGTTGAGCGCAGCTTAAGCAAAGGCAGAGGCAAAGGCAATGGCAAAGATAAAAGCAAAGGCAAAAGCAAAGGCAAAAGCATTGCCGAGAAGTGCGCATGCGCCGCAAGCAACAGCAACACAGCAATAACAATTGCAAGCTCTCCACACTCGCCCCCGCATATACAAAAGAGATATGACAAGTAAAAGAGAACGAGAGAGTGGGAGAGAAGGAGAGAAGGAAAGAGAGTGCGAGAGCACACGCTGAAAGAGCGCCAAGAGAGGCATCGCCCGTTTCATTTCGACGGCGACGCAGCGCAGCGCAGCGCAGCAGCAGAAGCAGTAGAAGCAGCAGCAGTAGGCAGCAGCAGCAACGGGCTAACGGCAACGGCGGCCTTTTAGTTTTAGTTTTTATGTGCGGCTCTCGTGTAATAAAAATTACATTGCGCGTCGTTTATGTCGCTGAAAAAGTGCAGAAAAAAAGGAGGAAAGCAATAGAAACAAATGGTGTGCTACAAATACCAGCATAACAAAACGTAAAGTGAAACAAATTTTAGTTTAATTAAAACAACTCGTATGCGCCCAGCGCCGTCTCTCTGTGTGCGTGCGTGTTTACGTGCATTTCAAATTGTTATTGTTGTGTGTGCGAGTGCGAGTGCGTGCGAGCGTGTGTGTGCGTACGAATACGTGTGTCTGTGTTTGTGCGTTTAATTTGCTTGTGAGAAAAGTTCTATTTAGGAAACTAACAACAACAACAACAACAACAACAACGATAACATTTCCAAGTAATGTTAGTTACAATGCATGCAAGTCTGTATGTAAACTTCTAAACAACAGCAAAAACTGTGCCGTGCCAAGATCTGTTGTTGTTGTTGCTGCTGCTGCTGCGACTGGCGAGTGACGTTGCCCTCCCTTTCCCAAGCACATGACAGTTCCATGCATTTCTTGGCGCTTGTTTACTCTGATACACAGCGAGGCAGAGGCAGTCAGGGAGAGAGAGAGAGAGTGTGTGTGAGAGAACGCGCACTGAGAGCGCAAATGAGTGCAGCACAATGTAAAGCTTTTGTTGTTATTCGTCTGTCGCCGAAATTGCTGCTCAGCGCAGCGAGTGACGTTACCTTTCTTTCTCCCTCTCTCCCCACCCACGCGCCACTTTCATGCAGTTGCTGGCGCTTGTTTACTCGTGCGCTCGTTCCAGAGAGTGAAAACCAAGAGCTCAACAGAGAGGGAAAGAGAGCGTGCGGTTTGCGTGTTTAGTTGTTGTCACTGTTGCTGTTTTTCTCCGTAAAGCGCGTGTAATGTTTAGCAAATCGCCGAAATAGCATTTAGTGCAATTTATTAACGCAGCACATTGAACGAGTTTCATTCAAACATTTTGCTGCGCTGTGTGTTTTCTTCGCTAAATGTGCTAAGATGCACGTGTCTGAGTGAGCGAAAGAGACAGACGGACGAAGGGAGGGTGGCGTTGCTATTTGACTGAGACCCAATTGCATAGCCAGCCCCATTGCTGCAAACGCTCTCTCGTTGCCGTTCTCTCACTTGCTCTCCGAAACAATGTGCAATTGCGCACAGTGTGCTAAATGTCATTTGTATGATGCGAAAGCGAAAAGAATTTGTATTGATACTAAAGAAAAGGTGTCCGAAATATATTTGATTGAGCGAATGTTTTGTATTTATTTGCAGATAAGCGGATAATATTAAAAAAAAAAAAGAAAAACACAAAGTGACAAACAATATTTTGGATTTAATGACGAGATTAGCTTCATTCTAATTTGGTGAGTAGAAAATTAAATAGAAAATGAAAACGAGATGACTTTTCACTGAAATTAGTACTGCCAAAGGCAGCTGAAAAGGCAGCATATGTTTTTTTCTTCCATTTATTTCTAAAAAAGAAAAATTCTGCTAATCACTGGGCAATTAATTTTTAGAGAACTTTCGTTCCGTTTTTATTGCTTGGCGTTGGGAAGTGCAATTCATTGCCCTCAAAAGGGAAAACAAGAAGAGGAAAAACTGAAACTCTTTCGCTAATTGTAATGCACATGCATAAATTGCAGCTGTTTTGTTTCAGCGCCAATTGGCAATGCAGATGAGTTTTTGAGTCGTCCTCCTTTTCATGTTATTTATTTTTATTTTTCCCTCTTTTTATTTGTAAAAAAAAAACTACAACAATTTTTCGCAGCGGAAATGCATCGTTTGCAAAATCGGTCCATTGGTCAGATAGTTGGTTTAGTCATACGATAGACAGACTGCATTATATATACGCACACACACACACACACACACACACATACATACATATGTACATATACATACATATACATATATATCCCCCGGGACATTTGCTGGGATCAGTTTAAAATGAGTGCAAGTGCAACATGTCAGCGTCGAAAGGCGAATAAACTTTGCCAATTGCAAAAAAGTTGTAAATTCAAAATAGAAAATAGAAAATGCAAATTCTATTTTTATCGTTTGTGTCCAATAAATAGATTTCAAGCTGCCAATTTCTGTATGCCCTCTATAAAGCAGCGCTGCTCTCGACTCAATTTTTATTTTTAATTTTTTAAGAGCGGAATAAAGGTGATTATAAATAAATAGAAAATCATTGGAAATAGCAAAAGTTTAATATAAATTTAAGATTTTCCCCACTTAATCGCTTATTAGAGTTTATTCCGAAATGGATTCCCAGACTAATCCTATGAGCTATTTCCTTTTCGGATTGCTTTGATAGAAAGGTGAGAATGTGATTAATTCCTTAGCCATTTGCGCAAGTTGACTGAATGTCGTACAGCCACAAGTGTATTAGACATATTATGTGCTTTCGCATTCTTTGGGCGGGGGAGTGCAGGAGCCTTACATAAGCAGCAGCAGCGCTATAAGGAAAGTGGGTCAACGTCGTCGCGTTAGCGACCTTATCAAGGATTCTGGGTCAATATGCCTGCGCCACGCACAGCTCTCATTGTGCATATAGACATATACATACATATCTAACTAATTATATGTGTGTGGGAGTGTGGGCGTGGTCTTGCATTCATTTGAGAATACAATTTGAGCTGCCAGACGACGATGCTGCAAACAAAGACAAAGACGAAGGGTTGGCGGGCTGGCTATTGTATTGTGTATTGTGTAGTGTGGGGTGGGCGGGGTGTAGGGTGGATGCAAGGGGTTGGGTGAATGCAGTATGCAATTATTACAAGTTGTTAAGGTGCATTTAACTGCTGCATTGACCTCGTTTAGAGTCAGCTAATTGACATTCGGTCATGCGAACTAAATAAATGTAAAAACAAAACGCATGCAAATTGTTTGTCTAAAGACATAACTGTTCAAGCAAAGCAATTAATTTTAAAATATTAAATTAATCATTCATACTATAAAATAATTTATGTTATTTACACAATTTTTTTTTTTATAATTATGTAGATTTTCACTGATAATAAAAAATTGAGGTACGCCCCCGGGTGGACTCGAACCACCAACCTTTCGGTTAACAGCCGAACGCGCTAACCGATTGCGCCACGGAGGCAGTTGTTGTGTTAGCGTCCAATGTCTTACTTCTAGATAGCAATGTATAGAACTTATGAAGTAGCTTAACTAAAAGCTCTGAATGGTTCTAGATTTTCAGTAGCTATGAGTATGCTTTGCTTTTGAAGTATGTACAAATTTTGCGCTGTTACCGCAGCCTCCGTGGCGCAATCGGTTAGCGCGTTCGGCTGTTAACCGAAAGGTTGGTGGTTCGAGTCCACCCGGGGGCGCAAATCCTATTTTATTTTTATTTTATAATAATATTATTTTTAAATTTAGTTTGACCATAAAATACATTTTTTTCGTTTTTTTTTTCCAGCGGCACGACATCTTACAAATTATGTAAAATAAAATGCTTATAGGCAACATGAAGGCGTGGCCATGTTGTCATTCGCCACTGCATCAACAACAAAAACAGCAACAACATTTAACAGCTACTGAAAACAACGTGCATGCAACATGTACCGTTTGAATGCCACACAACAGCACCAACAACAACCGCAGCAGCAGCAGCAACAACAACAGCAACAGCAACAACAACAACAACCAACCAACAAGCAAAAGCAATCAACAATACCCAGTCACATATTGTTGCAACAACAATTAGCCGCAGCTGCAGCCGCTGCCGCTGCCGCCGCCGCCGCTGGCGCTGGAAACAGCAACAGCAACAACAATGTTGCCTTGACCTTTCAAGTGGCCAACGCAAATGGCGGTGCAGTAACAACAACAGCAACGGCTGCAACTGCAACCAGTGTTGAGGATAAATTAAAGCTATTGACAACTGCCACGGCAGCGCCAGCGTTGATGACAACGCCTGCGCTGACGCTGACGACGACGCCGACGCCGACGCCAACGTCGACGCCAACACCCGCTACAACTATCAAAACCGAACCCATGCCTGACGTCATCGCCTTGACCACCAGCAATAGCAATAATAACAGCAATAGCAGCTCCGCAGCTAACGCCAGCAGCGGCATTGCGTCGACGTCGGCCGCAGCGGCCGCCGCCGCCGCCGCAGCTGCGGCAGCAGCTTCTTCCAACGGGCATTTAGTCTTTGTGCCCAACAAACGCGCGCGTCTCGATGCGTAAGTTTCGTTTCAACTGAGCTTTTACACAGCTCTTTCGCCTTGCTTTGGTTTTTGCTCAAGCTTTCTACTGTTGCAGGCCCGAGGACTGGATGTCGACACCAAGCCCAGGCAGTGTGCCAAGCTCTGCTCCGCCGCTGTCGCCGTCGCCCGGCTCACAGAATCACAGCTACAACATGTCCAATGGCTATGCATCGCCCATGTCAGCGGGCAGCTACGATCCGTACAGTCCCAATGGCAAAACAGGTGAGTAAGTTAGAGCGAGCTAGACATACGGCGAGCTTTTGTTTGAGCTGTTGCAAAGCGCCACCTAGTGCACATATGCATTACAAGTTGCGCGCGTTGACATGCAGATGGCGCTTTCTAACAGTTAACGTTTCTTCATATTGATGGAATTAACAATTGAGCAAAATTACGAAATGAATTTCATAATGCATAATTAATTATGACGGTCTTTGGGGTTGGGGCTAGAGTTTTTTTTTTATTTACTTTACTTGCAAAATATAGATAAATATTTCTGCTGCGGCATTTAATATTTATTTTTAAATAAAAAAATATTTATTGTTGGCATTAGATACAATCTAAAATTTGTTAAGAAAAATCCTTATATTTCCTAAAATACTAATTTCTTTTTTTTTCATTTTTTTATTTTCATTTTTGTTAAGAATTTAGTTTTCACTTTTCCAAATTTTACACAGTATTTTTAGAATTTTCTCGTTTAGTTGTTGTGCTATTCATTCGCACACTCATAGCGGCGTTTTGGGCGTGTTTAGTTCGCTTAAAAGCAGATTTACTGCGCCGCCCATGTAAAGGGCTTTGCTCACCTCAAGTTCGGAGAATTGAAGCGCAGTTTATTCACCTGCTTTGTGTCTGCGAATAAATAAACGAGGCGAAAATGTTTGGACGAGGAAAACCGTAACGAAACCAAGTAGAGACCTAAAAGTGAATTAGACACGAACTCGAAAGCAAATATATATATTTATATACACCTGTACGGTACACACACACACACACACACACGCCTGTGCACAGTGAAGAACGTGCCTTTCACCTTTCACGTGCAAACGTGGCCATTCTCAAGGTCGCGCCTGGCAGACGCCCAGAGAGGGTCCTTATAAGAGGGAGGAACTTTCTGAAATTACCAAAACGCGCAGACAGACAAGCGTGGGTGGCTGAGTGGGTGGCTGGGTGGGTGAGTGGGGGTGGCTGAGGTTGTTTCAGTCTGCCTTAGCTGTCTGACTGACAATGGCAATAAAGTTGAAAGTTGAAGGTCACCAGACAGCGTCGACGTCGTTTTTTGGCATTGCCGCCAAGTTGAAGGCTAAACAAGCAGACAATAAACTTTGAGGTAGACACTCGACTCATGCCACCCCTCGAGCCCCTCGATCCCCTCGAGCCAGACGCATTGTGCACGCAGCTTCATTTCCAGTTGAGAACTTCCAGTGCTTTTCGGCTTTCCTTTCCTTTCCTTTTTTTGTTTTTTTTTTGCTGTCCCGAAATTTATCGATTGCTTCGGCGCCTATGCGCAGCAAAGGCTCGCCCGTGCCCCTTGCCCCTTGGCCCTTGCATTGTGCGTATGCTTTTGAACCCGAAAACCCAATCGAGAAAGCAGAAAAAGAACAAAAAAAAAAACAAGAACAAAACTCGTCTCGCTTTCACTCTCGCTGCTTGTGGAGCTGTCTGGCGGCGCGCGGCGCAGCGGACGCAGTGCGAGGCAAGGACCAAGCGAACGACCCACAAAAGCGAAGGATATAGGGAAAAGAGGAGCAGCTGTAGCTGTAGCTGTAAAAGGAAAGCGCGTAATGGAATGAAATCATGCCAAGGCTGTTGTGGTGTGGCATGAATGCCAGACAAGGACGCAGGACAACGCAGAGGCAGACGCAGACGCACGCAGGCGAAAAGGCTGGGCCAACTGCTGCAAACGAGGCACTTAAACGGGACAACGCATCAAATGCCCAAAATGTGCCACAGGGAACAATGAAAGTGCAGAGGCAGAGGCAGTGGCAGTGGCAGTGGCAGTGGCAGTGGCAAAGGGAGACGCAGAGTCAGAGGCAGAGGCAGAGGCAGAGGCAGACGCTGAGGCAGAGGCAGAGGCAGAGGCAGAGAACAGGCGCTTGTCTGCAATGCTCTAACTAGAGAGGCTCCATCGAATAGCATGATTCAATATGCAACAGGCAAAGGTCGCGCAAGCGGAAGGCGAAATAAGCCTGACTGATTGAGCGATTGATTGATTGACTGAGCAATGGACTGACCTAAAGGCTGCCTGACTGTGCTGACTATTCAATTGAACGATTAGTAAATAGACTGACTGACTGCCTGATTGACATAGTGACTGCCAGATTGAATAAATGAATTATTGATTGACTGATAAACTCACTGATTAAATGATTCATTTATGTACTAACTGACTGACTGATGGAGGGAATGCGATTGATGGAGGAGCTGCGTATCGGTGACTTACTGCTGCAGTCAATCAGACTGGCAACTGATGATTGACTGACTGACTGAGTTGATCAAATGGCTGACAGATTGACAGCTTTGCTGAGTGACTGACGCATGAAATATATGATTGACGGACTTAGATACAGACTGACAAACTGTTTGAATGACTATCGATGTGACTTATGATTGATATAGTTTGTATCTGACTCACAGAGTGACTGATTGATTGATCAACTGATTGACTGACTTACTAACTAAATGCTCCGATTGACAGACTGACTCATTGTGTTTTTGATTGATGGGCTGATTGAGTAAGAGTACGATTGACTGATTGATCGACTCAGCGGCATATAGATACTCATCAGAGATTGACAGACTGATCGACCGACTGACTGACTAGGCTAACATTAAAGCTAATACATTCGCAAAGATATTCAAACTGCGGCTTCACTTTAACCAATTGGCTCCTGGGTCCTGGGTCTGTTTTGATTTTATATTCGCTTTTCTCATTTTCCAATTTCACTGGCAATTGCTCTCTGCTTGCTGCTTGCTGCCTGTTCAATGTTCAATGCTCAATGTAGCGTATGCGCAACGTCTGCAAATCCATAAATCGCTCCCATGAAACCGAACATGAAAATAAAACGAGAAAAAGGAAAAAAAAAACAGCTCAAATGCTGCCCAGCGAATCGACGCATATTTTCCGAGACATTTTCGTGACATTTTCGTGAGATTGCGTTTTGGCATTTTTACTTTTGAGTTATGTATGCGTTATATATAAATATAAATATAAATATATAAATACATATGTGAGGTCTGGCTTCTGTAATTGGTTATTTATAAGCTGGTTCGGCTCGAGTGCATTTCATGTGTCGGTGTTTGAGCTATTAATCTTATGCTAATGACAGGCCCCGAGGCCCCAAGGCCACAAGGTCACAGTTCACAACAGATGCGTCCTACGAGAGACTCGATTAGGCAGCAAAAAATGCTTGGGGGAAACTTCGTTTTCCTTAGAAAAAAAGGGATATGGACATGCAACTGGCGGGGCAAGTGGAATCGGCGAAAGCTAACTTTATAATGAAAAGGAAAACTTTGCAGACTCAACAAGCGCTCAAAGTCAAATGAAGTTAATTTCGGGCCCAACATTAAAATGCTATTAGGATAAATAGCAGTAAGTGGCAGACTTATAAATCTCTATATGTTGCAGGGATTTGTTTAAGCAATTATCATGCTGATGACTGAGAGAATCGAATAAAGTTCAGGAGGGAGGGAGTTTTTCACAACTTTGTCTAAATATAAATTATAAATTATTACGAATGACATAGAAATCGATGTTAGAAATGAGTGTAGCAAGGACAGCGACAACTCTATAGTCATGGACAGATGAAGTGAACTAAAACAGTTTACTGAGAGGAAGATCTTATGTGTAAACTTAATTGGGAAATACGATAAATAGGGATAGAGGGATAGAAATAATCTATGAGTGTGGCTCAAATAAAGAACCCGAACAGATAATTCAATGATAATAAACTTAATTGTCAGCGAATGAATGTCGTTTTAGCTAATACAGAAAATTGAGTGAAAGAATAAAGGCAAGAATAAAGGAAATTTCATGTATACGATGGGGTACGATAGGGTGATAGGTAAATAGAAGACATTTTTAAACCCTGAACCAATTCAAAATAGAAATTCTCGTCAACCACAAGAGCTGGAGGCTCCATATGCAGTACGACTTTCAGTTTTTTTCTAAAAGCTTGTTCCATTCCCTTATTATCGATAATAATCGATAGTTTGACTTTGTTGAATACCATTAGGGTGTTCAATTTTACCGAATGTTCCTGAAACTTATATATGTATTTTGCACATTGGAGACCTAACCCCCTTCCCACTATGTACGTATGTGTATGTACAGCTGTGTTCATTAAATTAGTAGTGCGATGCATCTAGCACTACTATTTTTATGAACGGCCAATTTTCGATGCATCTTTCTAAAATAGTCATAAATAAATGATTTCTGCTTCTTTGCCTTCTGCTTCTTTGCCAAACGAAAGCTTTTATATTTTCAACGTCGTTTCATTTGGCTTAGTTTTGTGTAGGGCAGCGCTATTATTTTCATGAATAGAACTGTATGTGGGTACGCAGGTTTTCAGGGTATGTCCTAGTCGGGCACACCCGACTAGACTTTGCTTACTTGTTCAATTCATAATCTAAATAGGGCGATATAGTGTCTTTCATTTATTTAATTCTGTAATAATGCCTATGTCCTAAACACTTGCCTCAGGTACACTTGGCTTGCCTAAATTTGGCAAAAGATACCTTAACTTATTAATGTATGTGCTACTATGCTTTGTTTGTTATCTAGTGGCTTCACTGTACATACAATAAGCATTAAAGACTTTCGTACACGCATGTGCTACACATTGAAAGCACATTACATGCATTCATGCATTCATATCCTCGCACGTCCTTTAAAGTCTTTTCACTTGTCATGTCAACTATTTAAGGTTGACACGTATAATATCTCTATATATTTATATATGTATATACGATCTATATAGCTATACATACATGAGTGTACCTGTATCTGTATCATAAGGTCTAACTAACTCTGTTTTGCAACTCTTCTTGGTTTGATTTCAGGTACGCAAATTCAAATAAGTATAGCTATCTAATTAGGGCACATTTGCTAAGGTAAGCTACTTATGTTATGTAACACCTACTTAACTGTTAATTGCATAAGAAAAGGGCCTTCAGCTTCAGCTTCAGCTTCAGTTGGCTGCCTCAGATTTCAAGAGCTCTACAAATTAGCATAAAAATCGCTCGCTTAGCTGCAGGCACTTTCCAGAGAAGCCCAATCGACAAAAATTCAAAAAAAAAAAAAAGTCAGTCGAACAGCCCCTCCCTATACGGTCCCCTCTCCCAGCCCACGAAACGCTCGATCGATGGGCATCGATTGAGCAATGACTGCAATTAGGTGCGTACCAAATGTCTAGACGGCCAAGCCCCGAAGAAACAGAATCCAGAACCAGAGCCCAGCGAGCGAAACAATGGAAGAAGCAGAAAGCGCAAAAGCATAAGAAGAAGAAGACGAAGAAGAAGAGTGCCTTAATCTGTGCAGGACACGCAAAACTAAAGTTAAAAGTTCTTTTTTTTTTTTGTTATTTATTTTTGCACTCTTCAAGGTTTTGCAGCGATGAATTTCAATTTCAATCATGTGCCTGAAACATGATAACACGCCATCTCCCTCCTTCTCCCTCCTTCTCTCTCTCTCTCTCTCTCTCTCTCTCTCTCTCTGTCTCTTTCTCTATCGCTGTCTGGCTGGATGGCGTATAAGAAACCGGTTTCATCTTGTTGTTTGTGGCTTGCATTTCCTGATTATGCCTTAGAATTTGCTGTTTGACCAAAAAAAAAAAAAAAAAAAAAACAAAACAAAAAAGCAAAAGGAATAAAAAAAAACGATCTGTTCTTCTGCTGGCAAAAATTTGTCGCTGCGGCTGTTGTTGTTGTATTTGTTGCTGTTGTTGTTGTCTGGACTTGTGTTCAAGGTCTCCCGACAGCAGCTGCTTTTTTTTCATCTTTCTTTTTTTGCAACTTCTTTCTTATCTGGTTCTTAGCAGGTACACTTGTCTGCCCATTGTCCAAAATACTTGATCATCATCACCATCGTCGCCGTCGCCGTCATCATCATTATCATGCTCATCATCATCTTCATCATCGTTTGCGGCTGGCTTTACTGTGTCAAATGGTCTGCAAAAAGGGGTTGCTCGACCAAAAAAAAAAAAGACCCAGAGGACAGAAAACAAAGTTCCATTGTTTATGCAGGCACATGTTCTTGCCCTCGCTCTCTCACTCTCACACACACACTCTCACACACACACTCTCTCGCTCTCTCTCCTCTTCAAGTCGTGTTGTATATAAGCTTTTGGTATATAGCTTGACCTTGATCTTGAAAACATTCGAAGCTATATACAAATATGTATATATATATATATATACATATATCTGTATATATGTATGTATGTATGTATGTATGTGTACGCTGATGCATGTCTGTATGCGGACATATGGGCTGAACGCGTGCAACAGACTTTTGTTGGTGTGGTTGCAAGTTGTTTTGCTGTACAGGCTATACAGGGTGTCTGTGCAGTTCTGATGGGCTGGCAAAACTGCAGCAAAGCAAGCGGAAATTGGACTTTATTACGCAGGCTCAATGAGTTTTTTAAAAATTGCATATATTATAGACTACAACAGATATTATACTATATATACATATAATATATATACAATAGGAATAATTTTTTATAACCTTATGATACTTACATTTTTTTTAAATATACATATATAACATTCCTATAATTTCTTAGTTAATAAGAACAAAAGCTGCGCTCTGCTCCTTCAAGGCATAAAATAATATTTTTTATTATATCTTATCTGTACATTTCGCAAACACTTGAGTTAAATATTTTACAAATACTTTTAAAAACTACCTAAAATTAAATTTTTGAAATATTTAATATGCATTTTGTTGGGTAGGCCTTGTTCTCTTGTTTCTTCTTAAGGCGGTCCTTCATTCGCTTGGATAAATCTAGTTTTGCTACATTTGATTGATACATGTCTGTCCATTGCTCTTTTAAAACCTCTCTAAGTTTAGATAACATTTCTTGATGTTGCTCGATGGGACTGAGATATGTATATGTATATGTATATGTATATGTGTTATATATATAGTAATTCTGTCATGGAGCAGTGATCACTGTACTTTGATAATATTTGTTTTCAATAAGTAGAGCTTCATCAGAAAGATGAATCTACGTTATGATGGCTCTGAATCCAAATTCTAATGAATAAACTATAAACTATATATAAAAGTATACAGATATGTTTTTATATACCTAAAGACAAACAAGGATCACAACTATTTGTCAGTATAGTGATCAGCGTTTTAAAAGCTGCTTTGATTTTGTTTCGATTTGTAGTTTTGAGCAGCGCAATCGCTGCTGCTGCTTTCAATGGGACACCCTGTTAACCCACTGCGCTTGTAACCCAATTAACTTTCAACTGCAGAAGCAAAACGACACAACGCAGGAAGGCAAATAACAAAAACAAAAAACCTTAAACTAAGCGAAAAAAAAAAAAATAATAAATACAAAAAAACTTAGCCCGCTCCAGTTGAAGGGTTAAAAACAAATTTGAAACCCCGGAGCGCAAAGCGTTACCTAATATCCCAAGCCAAATGGAACTCTATGCGTGTGTGTGTGTGTGTGTGTGTGTGTTGAATACGTGGAAGCATAAATAGGCCAAATGCCATTAGCACACATGAGAAGTTGACGCTGAGGCGGGTTTTGGCTTTCCTGTTTTGAACGCGTATATCAAGGCAAACACACACACACACACACACACAGACACACACATGTATATAAATATAGAATTGTCTATGTGTGTGTGTGTGTTTGTATATATATAGAGAACTGTAAGTGCAACTGCTTTTGCTTGTGTGAGTGACGTGCAGAGAGAACCCGCACAATTAATTCCTGCAGAAGAGCAGAAGAAGAAGACACAAATCATATACATATATAAATATATATATAGATATATAACGTACACATGTGTATGTATGTATGTTTGTATGTTTGGGTGTGTGTGCCCAACCTCAGAAGTTAGTCGAAAATTGTGCAGAGCTTCTGAGTTTGTCCTTGAAATTCATGTGAATTTTTAAATAACATCGTAATGATGTTGGTGCTAATAATGACGATGATGATGATGATGACGCTGATGACGGTTTCTTAATGCGCCTTAGAAACCCAATAAAATATGCTCGTGCCACGCCCACAGCTGAAAACAGTATATTGAAAGCATTTTAGACCAAATACGTGAGCTACGTGCCACAAATGGATTTTAGTTGTTTATGCCCCATCGCCCTGTTGCACACACACACACACACACACACACACACACACACACACACGCACAGGCAGGATTAAAATTGCCTGTTGTTGGGGATTTCGTTGACAGTTCAATTTGCATTCGGTTTATTCTGCCGTAATCCTTGGGCCGTAGTTACGAATGGGGATTTATCGAGGCAACGGCTCAAATTTGTTGTGTCCGGCTGATTGGAATATTTTGCACAGCTTTGATTGGCATTAATGAGGGAGAAACTTTGAAGAAGACTGTAAAAAAGCACAATTTGTGTTTTACAGTTTCAGTTATCCATAGCAGCACAGGCAATAAGGAGATTTGATATTATGAAAATATGCAAATATTTCATGTAATCTATGCCTTCATCTCTTCCCCACTAATTCACTTATCAGAATTCATTAATATCATCTATATCATTCACCAGTCTACTCCAATAACCCTTGTTTCTACTCCAACTCACCGTCGCAGCAAACACAAGAACCACTTAAAGCAAAATCTGTCATATAAAAAAAAAATAATATAGTATAATAATGTATAATATATATACTATATTTGTACTTTCAGTCTTACTACATACATATGTATATAAAACTATCTAATAACATTTACTGTTAGCTCTTAGAATGAAAGATATGTCCAAAAGCGCACTATTATTTTTATGAACACAGTTTCATGCATGTAGATATGTACATACATATGTATATTTAGCTGAATAAAAAATAATACATGGATATACATACAGTCTTACTGCATATAGAAAACTGTCTAATAACATTTTTGTATACACCTAAGTCAACAGTATCATGAATGTATTTTAAAGTTCTTCACAAAATGAAACGTCAAGTATGAGAGACATGTCCTATAACTATTATTTTAATGAACATGAATGTTGCATGTAAGTAGAAATGTATGTATGTATGTACATGTATGTATATACATAATAATACATGTATATATGTACATGCAGCCTTACTGTGCTGCATATATAAAACTATTTACTACCATTTTTGTTTTTTGTTTACGCCAAAGTCAACTTTATCGTGAATGTATTTTAAAGTTCTTTTCAGAAGCAAATGTTTAATATAAAAGACTTGTCCAATAAAAAAGTCGCACTATTATTTTAATGAACGCAGTTGTTTGTATGTACATGTATGTATACCTGTGTGTATCTATATGTATTTAGCTGAATATCTTATATTCGCAGCGTGTTCCCTCTGATTCATTTTAACTTCAATAGAGCACGTTGGCCCATTGATGAGCTGAAATCAAGTTTCTGCAGTCTCTATTTACATTTAGAATATAAATATATAACTGCTCTCTCTCTCTCTCTCTCTCTCCCTCTCCCTCTCTTTCTCTTGCTCTCTCTCTTAATGCTACTCGCGCTGAGTGCGCTTTGCTAATTCGTTGTTGTTTTTGCACTCTTTCTTCAATATATATTTGCTTATTTCCAGTTGCGCTTTCGCTGTTTGCGCTGTATTTTAATAGTCAATCGTTGTTGTCGTGGCTGATGTATACATACACTTGCAATATATTTATATGACATACATACACACATATGTACATACATACATACATGTACATATGCATGTATATGTGCATAGGTATTTTGCACTTGGCCTTGAATTAATACAGCGAACTTTGGCTTTTTATATGGCGCAAAAGTTTATCGTTCATCTCTGTAAAAAGATAATTAATTTCCTGTGGGTAGGGTAGAGGGGAAACGGAAGAGGGGAGTGGCGCGAGGGGAGAGGGCGGGGCACGGCGAGGGCGAGGGCGAGGGCGATGGTGACGGGAATGCGGCGATAATTGCGAGCGCATTTCAATTTAAGCTGCCTGCAGCACAAACAGCAACAGCAACAGCAACAGCAGTTACTTTCATTTCGTCAATACAGCCAGACATTCACACACACACACACACACACACACACACACACACACAGAGAGGCACACACTCATGTACTCACACGCAGCCACAGCCGCAGCTACAGCTACAGCCAGAACACGCGCGATAATTTCCAAAAAATGTGGCAACAACAAAGCAACCGTTTTCAAGGTCACGCACACTGTCTCCCAAGTACACACACACACACGCACACACACAATACATTCACACACCACCACACTCATTCGGCTCCCTCGCGAACGCCAAAATATCAACAGACTCTGTTGATAAAGTATTTTTTTTCCATTAATTTGTTGCTGCTTGCGAATTTCGCGTAAAGGAGGCGTGTGGGGTATATTGAACTATGGAGTGGGCGTGCCCATAGAAAGGCATTTGCAGCAAGATGTTTATAGAGCGTTTAGGCAAATTCTTTTTGTTTTATATGAATATGAATATGAAGATGAATATGAATATGAATAGCTTCGTTAGATATTCAGTTAAATAATTTGGAAATTTCAAACACGTTATTCCAATTACTGTTAATATTTATAGCTAATTTGATTGAAAACGAATTGTTCCAGAGTTGCATACGTGAGCACTCGCCTTCTCTTTTATACCCTCCACCTGCATATACATATATAATTTATAGTAATAATAATTTGATTTATTAAATTTGCTAAATGTTTTGCCTTAATTCATTTTCAACATTTTTATTCGTTTTTAATCTTTTGTTTAAAAATTTGGGACAGATCTTTTACTTGCTTTTATTTTAAGTATTTCTAATCGCCTTGAGTACTTTATTGAGTAATCGTATTTACAAATAGAGTTTGCTGTGCTTTAGGGATTATTGAAATGACGAGACTATGAATAAAATTAGAAATTATAATATTTGTTGACAAGTAATGAGAAGGAACTGAGGTTCAAAAGGAATAAAAGTATTTTCTTTTCATTCAATTGACGGTTGAAAATGGAGTGATATATAAAGCAAGCATGTATACTGGAACGAAATGGAATTGAAACACTTTTACTTGAACAACTTTGAAGTTAAATGTTTTTTTATGAATATGAATGCGAATGAGACTGCAATGCAATTGAAATGAAGAAATACTTGACACTGAAACATTTGAAATATATATTTATAATACTATATCAAAAATTTAAAACATTTGAAATATATATTTATGTTATTATATCAAAAATTGAAGCATAAATATTAACAATTTTAAAAGGCTGTAAAAAACACGTTCCAAAATAATACAAAATTTATATAAATTTAATAAAGAAATAAAATTATATTGAGCACAAGTTGGGCTGGTATATATTTATATATGGACATACATACATACATACATACATACATACATACGTATATATGTATGTATGTATGTGGATTGTATTTATACAATGCACTCACACTCATGTGGACCTGTCATGATATTTATTATTATTAAATCAGGTCAGAGACCCATTAACACATATAAACACACATAATACAAACTTTGTCGATCAACACACTCACACAGGCATATTTGTGCCTCTGCAGCTGTGTAGCATTATCTCACTCTCTCTCACACTCTCTCTCTCTCTCTCCCTCTCTTTCTCTCTGTGTGTGTGTGGTTTGTGTATTTCGTGTGACAGTATGTCATTCAATGCCCGCGTCATCAAAAATGGCCGCCAAAAAGCCAAAAGCTGAAAGCAGAAAGCAAAAAGCAAAACAAGTCAAAATACTAAAAACACTAAAAATAAATTGAAAATATTTTGGTTTTTCGCATTTGTTTCATATTCTCGTTTTGGCTTTTCCCTAGGCTGGCCAACTGCCCAGGTGCGATTTTTTCCATCAATGAATGGGATTATCAGCTGGCACATACAAATAACACAAATGATGATCTCATTTTACAGCTGATGCAAGCTTAGAGAGTAGTAGAGGGCAGCCAGAAAGACAGAGATAGAGATTCTCATAGTTTGTTGACTTGACTCTCGTTTACTTGGGCTCGAAATGTTGCCTACTTTTAAAAGTTCCTTAAAGCTAAGCATTAGTAGTTTATCATGGAATATAATGTTTGGATACATATTAATATTAATATATGTGTAGAATTTTTGTGCCTAAACAGCTTGCAAAGCGTTTTTAATTCCTTCAATTTCACATTTTTTGTTAAATTTGATACATGTATATGCATGTATGTACATATATACAGCAGCACTACTATTTTCATGAGCACAACTATAAATACGTATATATTAAACCCTATATATATGTGAATGCCTGATTATCATATTTACATGCCAGGCACTTAGACGGCATGTGAAATCGCTTCGTAATGCCAAGTGACTAATAACTGCAAAATAATTTCAACTAGAAGTCGAGTCAAACAGCGCATATGTATGAATATATGAATGTATGTATGTATGTGTGTATGTGTGTATGTGTGTATATTTACATTGCAGTGGCAAATCCAAACACATAGACAACATATGTACACATACATACATATATATATATATATATATATATACATTGGTAAACATTCAATTTGTACTTTGTATACTCTCGCTTTCGAATTGAAATGAATTTAACAGCTCGAAACGTCGACGCTTATCTCAACAAATGGCGCAACCGAGTGCAACGAATATATACCCCTAATATGATATATGTATACATATATAGTATATATATATATATATATAATATACATTTTTTTATGTGTTTGTATAGATATAGTAAAAGTTTTAGCACAAACAGAAATACAGAAAACAACGGCCATTAATTAAATGAACGGCAAGAAGGTGTCGTTGGCACAGAGAGGGAATTTGCTTTGTTTGTTTTTCTTTTGCTCGATGTTTGATTGATGTTTATGGCACTAGCTATAGGTTTAGATAGGTAGCTGTATTGCTGATGATTAATTGCTAAATAATGCGAGGCAATGCACTCGCGAAGTATGCGACACAAAACTCAGATAGCCACAGATGGCATTCGCCAAAAGAAACTGCTGATGGCATTTTAGCCATAATCCAACTACTTACACACCTGCACACATACATACATATGTATCTACCTATGTCTGTATGTATGTGTGATGTGCGAGAGTAAGAGTTGCGTGTCAGAGCAATCAGCTTGTGTATGCGGCAAAACTTTCAGTTCTGAGAGCAGATCAAGTATACGAATGCATTATTCGTAATTTATATGGCCTGGACTTTTTGTTTTGTTGTTAACAAATGTTTATATATTTCACAAATGTATATCATGCAAGTTGTCAGATGCAATAAAAATCGTGTGTATATATATATATTTATTATAAGCGCTGCACGAATAAACACAAGTTCGAGTGGATTGCAAACACTTTTTCGGCTGTTTTTTTGGCTTTGTTTTTGTGTCGAAAACAATGAACCTAAGGCGCAGTAAATTCTGATAATATATATACCTAAAATGAAAAAAAAGGAAAATAAAAATAAAAGAGACAAACGAAAACAACAGCAATAAACAAAAAAACAAACTGCATGTGTACCTAACAGATACGTATAATAATACTCACAGATACAGATACAGATACAGATACATGTTCAGCTACAGATACAGATACTTGCCATATGCATAGGTATTTTGTGCATGTGTACATTTTCGAACAAAGCATTTCAAATCGCAGCATACACACACACACGCAGCACACAGCACACAAAATGTCAGAACAAAGGCACACGAAAATAAATATATATAAAAAATAAAAAAAAAAAAAAACGAAAGAAAAGTATGAATTGTGAAATGAATAATTTGGCAGAAGCTCGAGAAAGCCAACAGAAAAATATATTTCATTATATGCACACGAAATACATATACATATATTAAGTGTAGATATACATACATACATACATACATACATAGAATACATATATATATATACATATGTATGTATCTACAGCTTTGTTCATGAAAATAGTAGTGCGACTGATCACAACAAAGTTCAGTGATAGAATATTTTGAAATCAATTTTAAACGAATATTTGATTAATTTAGTTGTCTTTTTTGTTACATACTTTAGTGAAAATTAATAATTTTTTTTTTAAATTTACTATTTTTTATTTTTGTCAACACTTTACATTCCGCTACGATTTCAATGAGGGATTGGCCTGCTTGGAATGCATCACTCTAAAAATCGTAAAGGAAACTGAATGAATGAATGAATTTTTGTGTATAATGATTAGATAAATATTGGTGTTATATGCTTGGTTAAGTAACTCACAAAAGTTCGATTATTGAAAGCAAATCTGATTTTTTAATGTTTCCTTTATGTATTTCTTGAATATTATTTCATTTTAATTGTAATTTACACCCATGGGAAGTCTGTGAGCAAAGCTTTAGATATAAACTTGTTGTTTATATTTTCTTATTATTTGTTATCATAATTATTTTATTTATACTTTTACAAATTGCGCCTCTATTACGTAATTAATAAATCTCTATATGTATTTTTCTTGTTTTTTCTATTTAAATCTTTATCCAAATATTAATTTTGATATCTAACACAATTTTTCGCTAGCTTGAAATGTGAGACGTTTTGTGTAAAAAAAACAAGGAGAATTGTTTGAGTGCGTCGCAGACTACGCGGCGTATGCGTAATGAGTCATGCGTCGTCATACGCACCGAAGGCCCACACACACACACACACACACACGCACACACACACACACACACACACACAGTGTTACTCACACAGACATACAATACACATAAAGCTGTCTGCATGAGATTTTCGCACTTGCTAAATGTATGCGTCTACCCAAAAGTTTGTATTGTTGTTCGCGCTTATAGGTGTGCGTGTGTGTGTGTGTGTGAGTGTGTGTATGTGCGTGTCTATGTATTTTGTGCGTAAAAAGTGCGTGGCGTGTGCCGGCGCCGGCGCCGGCGTTGCTTTATCGCAACTGAAACTCAATGAACCGCAGACATAAAAAAAAAAATAAAAATAAAAAAAAAAAGAAAACTTTCGTTTTTGAAGTTCATGCATAGCTTGAAAAATACCCTGTAAGCTTTGCGCAAAATGTTTAAGAATCTCACTCAAACAATTTAAAAAGAAATCTCAATGTAGCAAATGAAGCTAGACTAAAACTATATAATAAAAAAATATATATTTTAATTTGATACAATAAAACAATATAGTTAAAAGTATATAATATAATATAATTTAAAATGATAAAATTATAATTATATAAAATAATTCAATTAAATCAGCTGCAATATAAAATTTGTATAAATTGCATTTGATAGACGTAACTTCAAAGAATCTTCCTATTTTGCCTTTTAAATATATATATAAATATTTAAATATAATATATATAGAAGACATACACCTTTTGTAAGCTACTCATTTTTGAGAAACTTTTTGCTCTGAGTGAAGTATCTTTCACCAAAAAGTGTAAACAAAATCGAATCTAAACTCATACCATAAATACCCTGTATAAAACTAGCAAATACCTTATAACAATACTAAACTAAATCAAGAGCAGCAAAATAACAACTGCACACACACACACATAGACACACACAAACGCGCGCGCGTAAAATAGCGAAAGAAAGCAGCGAAAAAAAATTGCCATAAATAGTTGTTGGTGCTTCAGTCGCTGCAGTCGTTGACGCCGCTGCCAACGCGACGTCGTCGTCGACTGCAAAAAAGGGGTACACATGAAAACTATTGCGGTGGGTCAGGGTGAAATGAAATAGAAATCTATGAATAGTTGTTGTTGTCGCTTGTAGTTTCTATGCGAAGAGCAGGCGAGTGAGCGAGCGAGAGGCGAATAGTGAATAGTGAATAGCACCACCACGTTTGTATGAATGAAATGCACAGTGAAATTATAAAAGCCAAACGAAACTGATTAAAGCACATGGAAGAGGGCAATTAAAATGCAACTACAATGCAATTACATGCATTTAAAGGGAACTGATCGGGGGGTTGAAGCTGTACTTGGGGTGTTAGGTGTGCTTGTTAGCAATGTAGAGATAACTAACTGAGTACTACTACAATTGGGCAACGTTGCGTTCGCTAATCAGCAGACGAGTGAGACGGGTGAATAGAGTGCTGCAGGTAAACAGGTAATCAGGTAATCAGCGACACGAAATCAATTGTGGAGCTACTAATTAGTTTGACCTGAATTAGAAAGAATTCCAAATTACGCATACGCAATGTGACCTCAATTTGGGCAGCTCCCTCCAAAAGCCACAACTCATCGAGAACATCTGCGTCTTTGTTTACTTTTGTTTTGCTTTCATTTTGCCTTATAGATTTGTACAGTTATTTCAATTTTGATTTTAGCATATTCTATGGTGAGCTAAAGTAGCCTTTTCTGTAAATAGTTTTTGATCTAGGTAGAAGTTGCGTTTTGGTCGCCCCGTTAACAAGTGCCCGGCTAGCTCAGTCGGTAGAGCATGAGACTCTTAATCTCAGGGTCGTGGGTTCGAGCCCCACGTTGGGCGAAATTTCTTTTTTATTATTTTTAAAAATTATGTATTTAAAAATGTTTCCAAAATTGTTGTATACGTATATTACGAATATTAGCGGGCATTATGACACTTTTCACAGTAAGAATATTTTAAAATGTCTGAAATTTTGTAATTGTTAAGGAATATGCTGATTTTAGTAAAAATGAATTAGGGATTTGATTTATTCATATGTATGTATGAATATGTATGCATTTTTGAAACATTAAATGTTTACATATGATTGTACATACATACGTACACTTTATTATTATTAATTGCACTAAGTTTGAGAAAGGAAATTTCCACAACTAATTGCATTGTGTGCAAATGGTTAGCAAAAAAAAAATTTTTTTTTATCGTGGCTAAAAAATATAATAACAGATAAAAATCGATCCTGCCAGGAGTCGAACCTGGAATCTTCTGATCCGTAGTCAGACGCGTTATCCATTGCGCCACAGGACCACTAGCAAATCCTCAAGAAAATTGTAATAATTAATTAAAATGAATTTCAACAAATCCCTACAATGCCCGAAATTTATGTTTAATTTTGTAAATCCGCAAAACAAAATCAGCAATTAAAACCGCAAAAGGGAAAATAAAAAACACACAAAGTGGTAGTGCAAAACAATAAAAATAAAGCAGTAGACAGAAAAAGCGAGAATATTGTAAATATGTGCGCGAATCGTCAAGTATGGAGAAAAAACAGCAACAAAAATAACAACAAAAGTGACACCGACACGTTTGCGCGCGGCAGAGAACAACAACAGAAATAAACGACGACGCGACGTTGACTTTGTTGTGCTGGGGGTGTGCTGGGCAAGCAGGGGGCTTGTGAGCTGCCGACGGGGGCGTCAAAGCGAAGGCGCGAGAGGCAGTAGACATCACGTCAACGACGACAACAACAACAGCAGCAATAACAGCAGCAGCAACAGCAGCAGAACAATAGCAAAATGAAATTGCCGAAAAAAAGAAAACAAAATGGCCGGCGGCTGCAATTTTGTATTTTTTTCGATTTCGAATATTTTGTTGAAAATGTGTGTCTGGCGCGAGACAAAGACAGCTGCAAGCAGTGGCTTGAAGTGCGCGTGTGAATGACAGAGACAGATTGAACGAGAGAGCGTATTTGCGCTTTCGGGCAGTTTATAAATGAAATTAGAATTGAGCCTGATGAACGACTCTTGGTGAGAGTGGGTGTATAGGGCTGCATAGGGGCGATGGAGGGGCGGTTAACTCAATATGTATGTATTTATAAAATATTTTCGCTTTCGCATGACACAGAAACACACACACACCACAGCCATACATACATACATGCATACATACATACATACATGCACACATATACAATAGCAAGCTCCAGACAGGCGGATAAGAAAGCAGTCAAATGTTGTTTGTCTCGCTCTCTCTCTCGCTCTGTCGCTTCGTCCCGCTGGCCTGTCTGTCTGCTGTCGTCATTTGCCTCTAGCCCTGACCCTAATTTTTGGGTAAATAAACATTTCATTGGGCGCGCTGTTCACTTTATTCTTATTGTCGGTGTTGTTGTTGTTGTCGTTTTTTCACTTTTGTTCTGTCATTGCGACACCGTTTCATCGACTTTGAGGCATATCTTTTAAGCCCTTATCTGGCTAATCGCCCCATTTGTCCGCATCTGTTTGCCCGTCTGTGAATGAGCTGTGTTTGCGGCTATGCATTGTTTAGAATCTTTTGCCTGCTAGAATAAGGTGTCAACGCTCGAAGCTCGATGCTTTTTTTTTTTTTGCATTTTTTTTTGTTTGGCTAAATACCCGAATCAGGCAGAATCTAGCACATTGACCCATAAAAACAGAAGTGCCTGTTATATACCCTGTAGTTTGGAAATGCTTGAGTAGATGTGTAGCCGAAAATTATCTTAATTTTGTTCATAATATAAATTTATTCAATTGAAAAAAGTAGTACAATTGTAAACTCTTATTACTATAAGGATATATCAGGAATTTGGTTTTAAAAAGATTATAGTGATTAGCATTAGATAAAGAGTTGAATAATATTAAGTATAGTGCAATATGTATAGTGTGAATGGAGCAAACGGTCACAAAGATGAGACACAAATATGTTACGAAGATCATGAAACAAATTTAGTCATAGTCACAGTAGGTATAAAAATTAAGAATATAGTGAATATAGCACATAAATCTCTGTTTTAGCTATAATATTATCTGAATAAATGCATACAGTGCATTTTGCAGGGTATTCAGTAGCCTACTACTTTCGACAGTTGCACTCATTATTCGTCTTTTATTTCCTTGTCTAAGCTTTTACCTATTTGGTCTACGTTTGTTATCGTTGACAGCATTTTTGTTGCTTATTAAAAAACTCACAAATTCTTTTTATTTCTATGCCAAATTTCAAGTTCAATGTTTCTTTCCATTTGTCGATTTTCTTTTTTTGTTCGCTTTCTGCTCTGTTTTGGCATATGACGCATGAGAATCTGTCAGCTGTTTAGATATTCCATGGAACTTAGCATTGCGATGTTATTGAACCTGCTGCAATAATTGACAATATTTCGCCTGTATTTCAGAAGTTCGGTTGATTGAATTTTTATGATGCCGTTTGTCAATGCTGATTTATTTGTCTCAACTTCGCATTCGACTTTATATTCACATTTATTTCTCTTTTCTCTTTGCTGTTTCTGTATATCGAGTTGATTTCTTATTGCAAATTGAAAATTGAAAACTGGTTGCTCTCGCTAACAGAATTTGATTATCGTTAATCTCCATTGCCCTTCGCCTTCCTTCCTTCTTTCCTTCCTTCCTTCCTTCCTTCCTTCCTTTTCTCTGGCATTTGCGCAAGTGTTCAATATGCGAACTTCTTAATGCTTTCATAAACATGCACCTTTTATCAGCTCTTAATTTGTGAGATGTGCTAATATAAGTATATATGGATATCTTGATACATAACTCTATATACATTAGATATATGGATATGGATATATGTATGTGTAGCCGATAGAGTATGTGCATATATTCTTGAGCAGTACGACGAGTAGAGTCGATCTAGCGATGTTTGAATGTACGTTTGTATATCTCTTAGTCGATCCGCCACTCCTCTCTTTTCCACTCTTTCTATCCACTTGCATGAATCCAAATATAAACCAGAATAGACAGTAGATACTTGAATGCTTAGCTATATATTCCTATATACCATTCGCTGCAGGTCTAAACATTTCTTTCAGATTAACTATCGATACAAATCAATAATTTACTGTGTGTACTATGCTATTCCTCTGATAAAAATACAGATTTCGAGCACATCGGTATTTGGTTATCTTGCCCCTTTCCCCCAAATTAAAAATAAATTTGAAAAAGGGGGGACTTATGCTTTGACAAGTACACACATCTGAAGGTCATTTAATGCTCTAAAAATCTATTCAGAGCAAAAGTTATTCCATAAATTACTGGAAAACTTTTCAAAAATTAGGAAACCAATATATAAATACATAAATGATTTTTTTTCACCCAGTTTTTTTTTCAGAAAATATTCAAGTATTAAAATAAATTATTTTCAAATTAAGCCTTGTTTTTTTTTTTTATAAACTGAACCCATTGAAAATGGGAAATGAGGTTTTATTAAAGTGTGTGTAACAGGTTGAAGAAGGCGTAGCAGATCTCATAAAGTTATATATTCTTAATGAGGGAAACAAGTTGAGTCGCTAAAGCCGTGTCCGTTCGTCCCTCTATCCGTGCGTCCGTATGTATGAACGCGTCGATCTCAGAGCCTTTAAGAGTAAGAGACTTGAAACCTTATTAAATCTTTGAAGCTGGAGTCTCTGAAATTTGCATTCATTTTTTTGTAATTTGTAAACAATTATTTTGAAATAGTTTCTTATATATCAATAATGCTTTTCTTCTCATATGATAAACAAGATTTTTGAACACATTCTTTCGTATAAATATGGCTGTCTCTTTGTATTGCTCTATTTTATTGTTGTTGTTCAGCCAGAATGCCTATTGTAAACATGAAAATAGCTAAATTCAATTGTTGTTGACCCGGTTCCTGGTTCATTTAGCAGCTAAGCAAAGAATTCGACTCGAATACAAACACATACATAAAAATATATATATCTGCATAAATGAGGCCATTATCTCAAGGTCGTTTTCAATTAATGTTGCGATAAATACATTTGGTGTGCGGTATTTCGGAAATCTGAACAAATTTGATACAACTTGTGAAAGCTTTATGCGTATATAGAGTTTCTACGGTGAATATGCAAGAAGTTGTCAGAGGAAGACTCGGTATATAGTCTAGCGCTATATCAATGTCTGCTGTCAGAGAGCGGTCATATGAATCTGCATAAAGCAATTGCTATTAATAATAATAAAATTTGATCCATTGTTTATTCCTAAGATAACTTGAGCTATTAATATAATATCTTATGGCAAATTGAACTTAAAAATGATAGTACATTAGCTACATTTTATTAATGTTTGTAATTTAAATATATAGATATGTATATATCATATATATATCATATAAATATTATATAAATTTCATTACATATCTTTGGCTCTTAGTTCTCCATTAAATATATATCTATATAAGAGCATTTAAGCTTCGGTCATTTGAAGATACTCTAATCTCTCTCAATTACTGTCTGTCTGTCTGTCTGTCTCTCTCGCTCTCTATTTGCATTTGTCTCTCTTATTGCTTCTATGGGTTTCGGTTAGGTTTGTGTGTGGGGCACTTATTTTTATTATTATTATTAAAGCACTCTCATGCTTTCGATTTCGATTTCGCTTTCGTTTCGCTGTCTGCCTGTTGCTTTTTTTATAATTTGTATTTGGCTTTTGTGTGTGTGTGTCTGTGTGTGGGCTTTTTTTTGCGAACAACCTTGATAAACTATTTTTATCAGTCAGTGAAATGGGGCCAATGGCAACAGCACGCCTGTATCCCACTTGTTTTTTGGGGTTAGTGTGCCAATTAATGATTAGATTTCTGTTCTAACCGCCTCTGTCCTGCGCTCTTCCATTCGATTCTCTTCCGCTTTATGGGTTGGTTCGGGATGCGTAAACAAATTACCTATGCAAATGTCATGCACATAAAAATAGTGCAAAGTGCGTCGCAATAACAATTCTGTTAACTATGTTGCGGGCATGGTCGAAAAAGGGAGGAGGAGGAGGGTGTGTGTGTGTGTGTGTGTGTGTCAATGACTATCTCTATAAATAATGCGAATTTTGTATGCAATTGATGTTGACGTAGAGCTTGGCTGAAAACAATTCAAGGGACTGCGTCATATCTGGCTTTATGTAAGCGCCTGCCGAGAGCAATGGAGAGAATGGAGAGAGGGGCTGCTTAAAAGAGGTGCTGCAGTAGGGGCTTGCGGGTGTCAACAATGTCGAACAAAACAATTAAAACTACTAAGCGCCAAGCTTTCGTCTCCCTCTCTATATATGTATATATAGATATATGTGTGGGCGTATGCGGGTGGTAAACCGAATGACGTTGTTGACATTGTTAGCCATGACCCAGAAAGTGTGTGCAGTGTAATATATAATTGTACGAAACAATGGGGCAAAGTGCTTCAGGGATTGTAAACAATGAAACCGTATTAAGCTCAGCTATTAATGGATATGTATCATGGACGATGGAATGGATATATTTAATCTAATATTGGAAATATTTTGGGAACGACATGAAAGCGGAGTCTCCACTACAAATATATTGCGTAAAGTAATTGGTAAGAGATATATAAGTATATATGCTGAAAACAAACATAAAGGTTTCACAACAATAACACCAACACGTGACATTGCTGGACTATGGTACAGTTCTTATAAAGAATATTAGGTGTTATTATAAGTAATAATAAAATAATTAAAGTAGAATCAACTAAGAAAACTCAAGTCGCGGTTACTTGACTGGGATATGTCATGAGCCCCCACCAATCTGCGTATACAGTAAGTTATACTTCAATCTATGCATAGATACACAAAAGACACTCAGTTAAACTTGCACATTTACACCTTTTTTGTATGTAAAATTTTGACTGACAGTTCGAATTGTAATTGAGACTAGAATAGAAGAGAATGTACGCGTGAATTTGTGTGTATAGAGTAAGTAAATGTAGACGCTTGACACAAATGAAAACACAAGAATACAAAATATTAAATTTTACAATTTACGAAATTTATAATCTATAATCACCATCGCGATAGGAAGCGCTTTTTAAAAATCGGATAAGAACAACGGCAGTGCACTGCACTGCACTTAATATGCACTGAGGCACTGAGTCTCCTGCTGAAAAGTGAAGAAAGTAACTAATGCGCTACAGGTGTTTTTTTGTTAGTAGATATATACCACTAGGTATACCACTATATGACCTTAAGCAATAATAATATATAGATTGTGTATATTGCACAGAATGTGAACGAGTAAACAAATCGAACTTACGAATTATATTTAAGCCAGGCACTAAGCAGTCAGCATAATATGGCTCTGGCTTGTCATCTGGACCCATTGAAACTACAGTGTCTTCATGTCCTCCTATGAACAAGAAATCTTTGTAAATCATGCAATTAGACAACAATTTTTGGCAATCAAGACACTGAGATTTAAATTGATTTACGTCTGTAAGATTCAGTTTTAAGTCATTTAATAGTTTTATATATAAACACGTGGTCTATTCTTGCATATGGAAAGTTCCGTGGAATTAGAGAGAGATTAAAACTTTTAGTGTACTTTTTTTCAAATTAGGCAAATCAAGACTCGTATATTTCTGAATTAGTCAGAAATGCGCTTCATATTCCTGGTGGAAGTACATGAAACAGCTTGCTTAGATTTGTAAAGTAAGCACTGTGTCCAGAGAAAGAGACTTCTGAGGAGAGACTTCTGAGGTGAGCTGGGATAAAGGTTGGTTCAGTGGAATGCTCTACAAATTATGTAGAAAGACAATTTGTCACCAGTAATGAAGGCTGCAAAATTTGCAAAGCCAAAACATGGATGCAGAAATGCAGTTCGGTTCGTTATGCGTCATATGTTGGTTCTAGTCTAACATTTTAAGCAAATTACTTTTAAATCCATAGTCATCTCTTCTCGCAGCTCTGAGTTAAAATTTCTTAAATTTCTTAAAATTAGCTATTCATTTGCGAACAATTTAAGCATTGAAATTAAATTGAGAGAGAAGCTTTGTAACAATCAACACAAGATTTGCTGAAAAATGACTCAAATTACTTAAAAATGACTCTTTAGAAATTCGATTGCTATCAAATTATTCTTGTCTAGAGAGCTCATTAGGCTTACTTGCCGCAATCAGCGCTAATCGATGGGCATGCCACACAGAGCCAGAAAGCAAAATAAATAAAGATAAAAATAAAAAAACAAAAAAATGGTAATAAAAGCGTCAGCTGAGGCTGCGTTAAATACAATGGAAGTGCATTTAAATGGCAATAAATCTAAATTACCAAAAGCGACAATAAAAACAAATATGAACAAAATTTACCCGATTCGCCAGACGGGCAAATGACCCAGAAAAAGTCACCCAAAAAATGCGAGCAGAAACGAAATACAATAAAGCTAAAATCAAAATCAAATGAAAAGTAAAATACACTGGAAAAAAAGCAAAAAGCAAAAACAAATACAAACACAAACACAAACACAAAAAGCATATGCAAATGCAAAAAGAAACAAAAACAAACATGGCGACTGTCAATATGTGTGCAAATGAAATGCAAAGCAAAGAGCGAGAAAGAAGTGACTGAGAGTGCACACAAGTGTGTGAGAGAGAGAGAGAGAGAGGGGTGTGAGGAGTGTGGAGTGTGGCGAGTATGGGGAGCAGCAGGCGGTTAGCTGTTAACCTTGAGCCAGCGACTGATTACAAAATTGCACCGATAACTGCCACTGACCCCAGCGCGAATAAAGCAAATAACTGAGAGCCGCGGCAAAGAAACACTCGTAGAGTGGGCGGCAGAGACGTTTGGAATGGGTTGGGCTGGGCGCGTAAACTGTCTCTGATAAGTCATCGTCGTGAAACGTCATCGTTCTGTTTCCTGTCAGCCCCAGCTCCTCCTCCTGCTGCCAGATGTTGAAGCTGCCTCTCAGCTGGCACGGCCATGCAAATAGAAGCACCTTGGGTTTTACGATTTCATCTGAAATTCTATAAATTGTTTTTTCAAGCAGTTTGCATTTCCGTTTCCCATAATAAGTTTTGCACTATGACAGCGAGAAATTAATTCGAAGAAAATATATTTAACAAGAAAACTTCAAGTTTTCAGAAATCAAATGTATTGACTTGTCAAGGAGAAATGGATCATCGTTAGCTTTGACTTTTGAGTTAGACTAGAGATATGAGCATGAGCAGAATCTGTTCATAAACCTTAAAAAGTATTTCAATTTGGCGTAAGTAAATTAGAAATTGGGAAAATATTTAAAATTAAGTTTCGTTCGATCTTGAAATTAGAAAGTTTTGTATTTGATAAAGACAGAAAAATATTGAAACCATCAAGATCTCTTCCCAAAGGTTGGCTACGAACATTCAAGATAGTTTGTAATCATTATTTATTCACTGGCATTTCTGAACAGTTCCAGATTCGAATCGGACACTTTGATAAGATCCCACAAAGTAAACGAGAAACGGCTGAGCTTCGAGTTCTTTAATGACTTTTATTTGTGTGATTACTATAAATATTACATAATGCACTAATATACCATTCGAAATGTTTGTAAACAAATATAGTTTGAATGCAATTGAATCTGTAACAGCTGGCTGGATGTATGTAGTCTGTCGAGCTGCTGATTGTTGACTTTTAACATAGGAGTGTGTGAGACATTCCGTAAGTCCCCATTAGGAAGTACAAACATTTCGTACATATTTTTACTAGAGCGATAGATGCAAAGAGATATGAATATACGTAAATAGATACCGAGTCGTTTTACTTACCTTTTTCTTCTTTTTGTGAATAATACGAAAGTCTTCGATTGTTGTTAACATATTTGCAATAAATAATGTGTCTTGTATTTTTTTTTGTTTTGGGCTAACTTAGGTAAATAAAAATCTTTTCGTTGATATCTTGCGCATTCCATTACCCTGGATATCAATAAACGATCAGAGCTATCGCAAAGACAAGTTAGATCATACCTGAAAGAAAGAAATTCGAGATTTTCTGAATGATCTCTATATATGCATAGGATTGAAATATACCCTGCAATTTGGCCAATTGCTCGGTCGTCATGACAATGGGCGTCATATGCTCCGTATAGTTGTTTAGCACCAACTTTGGATCAGCTATGGGCCCCATATAGCATTTGCGCATCTTCAGGTATTGAACCCAGACGTTTAACGATTGCTCCTGTCCGCCCACACTGCGCAACTGGCGATCCAGGTCGCTTTGCCCCTCGTTGAGAAAGACCTGCCGGGTCAAGTGAATATGCCGATTGGTTATATAGATATTCGAGGGCTGCTGATCCTGAACACGTTGAGCCAAGCCCTGAATCTGTTGATCCTGTAGCACAGTACGCATAAAATTCTCACTGATCAAATGTAAATTGCAATCGCGTAGATCTCGCATCGATTGCTCCAAGCCTCCATTCTTCTCGCGTAGCGCCTGCAGTTGGGTATCCAATTGCTTTTTATCCAGTTCGTACAGCTTGAGCGTCTTCTCCCATTCCTCGTTCAGGATGCGCATGTCCGCGCTGCGCTCTTTCGATGCGATCTTCGCGCTCAAATAGCGTTCCGACAACTCCGTAAACTTGGACAGTGCGTAGATGCATGCGAAGATCCAAAAGAAATTTAAATATACATCGATGGAGCTGCTCTTGCAGGTCGCCGAAAATGGATCCTGCAGTTCCTCATCTAATGTATTATTCGTATCCATATTATAGTTCATTGTTGTGTTACGTGTTAAGTCAGTTGATGTTTTGGATTTTATAGAGATTATGAAATCTTGATGTGGTTGCTTTGATCTAAAGTTTTCTGTGAACATTCTCGAACTTACCCATTTCCTCTGCTTCTTCCTTGTCAATCATCATCTGTGAGTAGTAAAAGATGGCCCATATTAAAAGAGCCAGACCCAAACTAATCATCCAATTTGCAAAGCCTCTCATCTCTCGCTCTCTAGGATGCTTCTGCTCTACTTTGTTCAGCTGTAAAACAGATTTGCTGGAATTTTGTTTTGGTCTATTGGAGCTAGATTTTGTAAGTTTTAGAATTTTGTCTTGTGTTCTACTGGAAAGGCCCACTCAAAGGAGGGCTTAGCATATTTTTCGAAACTTTGTTTCAAGCAAAAACAAAACATTTGAAAAAAGAAATTCAAACAAATATTGTAAAATGTAATAAAAAAAAATACACTTAGGTCACGGCTTGTTTAGATTTTGTAACTTGTTAACGATTCTTATCAAGAGTATGAATGGGTGAATATGCATATGTGCAAGTCCATGTAACTTTTTCTAAGTGCTAAATAGATAAATAGATATATCAAAGCTTTTTAAAAGTATCTTTGTGCTCGTTCACAAAGTGACATATTAAATTGGTTTTGTGCAGTGTCCGTCCGTCTGTCTGTCTGTCTGTCTGTCCGCAAAACTTTTCGCCACTATCTAAGCTAGAGACTGATATTTTTGAATGTATACACGCGCTGACAACCTAAGATCAAAAATACATAATGTATACGTACATTGGGGGCGTGGCACTGTCAAGTACGATATTAAACTGGAAAAATCTATGCAATCTATCGGCCTTTAAGGGCAAAAAATAAACATATTCTTAAGCTGAAACATTCTTCTTCATCTTCTTAACAGCCTTTTTCCATCTCTCTAAATTGAACTTCTTCAGTGAACTATGAGCGATTTAGATAAGTTTTATTGGTGCGAACAGTTTTCCATCGACGACTCGTACTGTTGAAATATTGAGCTTTTCATTAAATTATATAAATATCCTAACTCCAATCTTAAGATATTTTACTCATTTTCTGTATTGTTATATTTTAAGCAATTTTCTTTCCACTCTTTGGATGCTTGTCCGCTGAGCTAATTAATGGCTTTTCGCGCTAATTTACTTCTTTTTGTAAAATATAACCCAAGTCATATAAACCTCATGGACAGACGTCTTCAACTTGCTACGCGAGTTTGGCTCTGGCATGTCTGGCAATTGTATAAGTTTAAAGTTATCTGACTAGAGAATACCCTGTATAAAATGTAGAGCATTTGAAAGTATGTGAAATATTTTAACTACACCCAGAACAACGAAAGAGTTATTTAAGTTTAACTAGAACTGATCTAAAAATAACCTGTAATATTAGTTTTAGTTATAATTAACTTCATAATGAAATTCATAGCTAATTCAAATTTATATCTTAAATGAGCAAATATAATCAAAAAATAAGATTCATTTAAACATGCTTGGCTGGTAATTTCCCTGTTATATAAAAAATATTCAGTTTACCTAATATAATCTTAATCTAGAGCTTGAATATTTTTTTGTGAAATTTAGATAACGAAAT
Organism: Drosophila anceps; assembly: GCA_035045945.1. Classification (NCBI taxonomy): domain Eukaryota; kingdom Metazoa; phylum Arthropoda; class Insecta; order Diptera; family Drosophilidae; genus Drosophila; species Drosophila anceps. The sequence continues at coordinate 63,836 of JAWNON010000168.1, forward strand.
CGCAAAAATAATATCAAATAGTGCCTAATGTCAAAAAATATTTAAGAAACTTTTATAACTTTTATAACGCATCTACAAATATTTCTAACTATAGCCAAAGAAGTACAAATATTTTTTTTTATAAGCTGAGCTGAAATATGAAAATAAAAAAAAGGAAATCAAATTTGTTTTTTAAATTAATTTGCCAAAAAATATTTGAACTAGGCATAGCCGATATATGCAAATTGTAGGGTATATGAAGCATATTCAACCAAAACGTCGCCAATATGTCCTAAGCCAATTAGAATGTGACTAAGAAAGCAAAAAGAAATATGAAAACAAATTTCGCACTTGTCTAAACTTTTATTACGACAAATTTTTACTTGAAATTGTGCTCCATTTATGCAGCCACCACCAACAGCGCCACCACCAGCACCACCACTAGCAGCACCACCAGCACCACCTCCACTTAAGCCGTTCAGTCTAGGCAGGGTCATTTGAGGACTTTTTTTTGGAAGTTGCTATTGCTCTGTTATTATATTGTTAAATTTGATTAATAATTTTTGTTTGCTCAATAATTGCATTTGATTATGAAAAGCTTTTGTTTTAGACCCATGAGTGTGTGTCTGTGTGTGTGTGTGTGTGTCTGTCTGTGTTGTGCTGTATGTGTGTGTGTGTGTGTGTGTGTGTGGTTTTTCCAGCGCTTTGTTGATTTAATTAGGCAAAAACTTTGCGGCACACAAAAACGCCAAAATGAGTAACAACCGCAGTCGACAAGTCGTTCATTGAACTGGCGGGCGCAACTAAATGAGTCTGAATCTGAATACATACATGCATTCACACTCGCACTGCTTATGCCTGGCAGACGCTTGTCAAGTCTCTTGATATACATACATAGACAGATATCTATATACATGCATGCATACACATATATTTAGTTTATACTTGCGTATATGTAGCTAAGGCTGTTGCAGTCTGCTGCGTAATACTCATTCACGGTCCTAAAACATTTGAATCTTTTTGAGTAGGAAGGAGTCTTAACTGTGCCATTTTCGAGCTCTAACTCCAAAACTTTTGAGTATAAATCCTTTTTCCGATATATAGTTTTTGGTAAGTCAGTGGATTAGTATATATTCCAAATTTCAAGTCTCTAGCCTCAAAAGCGGCGAATTGGTTTGCAGATGGACATGGCACAAAACCAAAATACTCATTTTCTTTAGTGAGTTGAGTTGACTTTTTCTGAGGATTGCACGAATATTTTTCATACTAAATCCCTTAAATTTTAGTGATGTATCTCATTAACTCCAGTGTCTAATCTACATGTTTTGCAAGTCGAGCTGTTTCTTTGCAACTTTCCTCTTCTATCTTCTGTCCATCAAAGTTTTTTTTAAATTTAACTAAAACTTTACTTTTCTGCAACCTATATAAATTTATACAGATTCATATGGAATAATATTTTCTGTTCTACGAATTCTCAGTTGAAATTTAGTTATTGTATTTATTTTATATAATATATAAACAAAAAGAATAAAATATTAATGGAATCCATGTATGAGTGCGTTAGTCGGGAATGCCTGATTAGTGGATACTCCGAGTATAGCTGAAGTGAAAGTCGTGCTATTCTTCTTCTTCATCTTCTTCTATATGCCCACGCTCTCAGGGCGTGCATTATGGGCTTCAATGGGAATTCAGTTGATAAATAGCTGCAGGCTAAGGTGTTCTTCTATCGGAATTAATTATATTTGAGCAATCAAATGTACGGCCCCACTACTATTTTCATGAACACAGCTGTATCTGCATACATCTGAGAGGCCAAGCTTCAAATCACCTTCAATGCTGTGGGGAATGGGACGAAGTATGCACAGTTGGTAATATTCATGAAGTTTAGACTTCTATCAATGCCAGGAAAACAGATGATGTATCTAGAAAATATATATTAAACTGGTGCTGATGAGTACGGATGGACAGACGAACTTTGTATAGAACTTAAATGTATTACAATTTTAAATATTTATATGAAGTAAATTTATTTTTAAGCATTTGTTTGCTTTAACGAACCCATAAATAAAACTTCGCAATGGACAGCTGATTAAATATTTGTGGTATTTAAAAATAATTTCCATGCACGCAGCAGTCGAAAGGAGTTGCAAATGGCAAATGGGCGGCGATGGTGGATGGTGGATGGTGGATGGTGGGCGTGGCACGTGGTTAAGGCAACACAGATTGCGTGTGGCATGTGCAGGCAAGTGCGTTGCTATTTCAGTTGCTCTTGCCACATAGAACCTACTGCCCCGCCCCAGCTCCTTCGTAAAGTGAAATTGCGTCGCCATTTTGACCAGCAAAGCAAAAGGGCCTTGAGCCAAATCGTTGGTGGTGGGAAGAAGAGGAAGGTCGGGTCAGCGCGTGTTGCTGCGTGTCCCAGCAGACAAATCCTGTAATCCAATGCCAGCCCCAACAGGGCTCAACTGTCAAAGGATGTGCAAACACACGGGTTTGCTGTTTACAGTAAATGCATTTAACATGAAAGATGCAACAGGTGGCATAGGTGGTGTAGGTGGCACGGGTTTGCTCTGCTATCGATAACAGTGTGTAGGTGTAGGGTGTGTGTGTGTGTGTGTGTGTGTGTGTGTGTGTGTGTGTGTGTGTGTGTGTGTGTGTGTGTGTGTGACTGCCACGCCCACAATGCTCGTGGCTTCGTTTGCTGTCAGTTTCCACGACAAAATCAGAGCGACTTTAGGCACTTTATTATACTTGTCACATGAATACCCAGTAAAAACACGAAAGTAAGAGGGCTATGAGAATTTATAGACATATCTATCTTATTGAATTATTTAATGGGAACAAATTAGTAAAACTTTGTGATATGTATGAGGCAAATACCCTATATAAGGTCAAAACTTGCCCGATTTTGGCAAGCCTTCATTATTTTCATAAAAGCAATAATTTCTTTTCCAGATGAAAAAGAAATAAAAATTAATTTCAAAACACATCAGACAAATTGTAATTAGTATAAAGTTTCCATCAAAACTAAATAAATGTTTGTAGATTGAACCCACACTTAAACGTTGCATTTACAAAATCTAATCACAGTAAAATATACTCTGCCTTCATCAATAAATATATAAATATATATTTTATTAAAAATTAATGCGAAATTTTTATATATATTTTTTTTCAATTTGAACTTTGCACTTTTTTACTTAAATAAATTTTAATTTTTGTAATTATGGTAGCAAGAATTCTCCTTACTTTCAATTTCAATTAAAATTTGAATGGCGTTAGTTTAATACTTACAGAGTATGTGAAGTGCCAGCAATTGTGCTGTTAGCTGCGACACTAGTTGATTGTGATCAATCCATATTCTGCTTAGCCATTCGCAATTGTCACATTGAATGAAGCAATGTCACGCAACTTGGCATAAATAATAAATGTTTTCATTAATGTGTCTAAATCAAGAGAACGGCAGTGTCTGCAGCAGAGCAAATAAATTGTGTATATCTTGCATACATATATAAAACTCCAGACAGCTAAATATCAGGACATAAACAGAACATTTTTTGTGAAGCATTCCGCCGTATGTCTGGTAAAATAGCAGGAAAAAACACAAGTAGAAATGTTGCAGTCGGGTGGTCCTGACTGCATCATACCCATTCACGCTCCGACAACAGTGTGAATGTTCTTGGTAAATTAGGCAGGAGGAGGTAGTTCTTGCTCCAAAACCTACTATATATTTTATACATGTATATATCTAGGGGTGTCAGGGTATATGTTCTAAATTGAAAATCCTAGATTTCATGGTTTGCGTTCATGCAAAACGAACATTTCACAAAACCAATTCACTCTTTTCACTTAATGTGCGAGTATATGATAAATATATAGATATATATCTCTAAATAATGCATTTCGTATGGGTTCACGCATGGGCTTAGCTGCTTTGAGGGGTCTCAATTTGTCATGAAACTGAAAGTTCTGAACATGAGAAACCCCTTTGCAGTTTCTTGGGTTCTGTGTCTCACATATTGCAGCTTCAAGAAATTTTGAAAATATTCATAGCTTACTTATTTATTAAGCAAAAAAAGTTATTCTGAAATATATTGTTTATCTTCTCAATTTTTGTCAAAGCCTCAATGCCTGACACGAACTTTACTTATTGGAAAGCTGGCTAACATCAATATATTCCATGTACTATTTGAGACCCCCTTTTTACTCGTATTTCGTACGCCCATGTCCAGAACATAGTATACTTAGCTATGTGGTTGAATGGATATTATTATTATTATTATTATTTTATTTTCTGTCTTTTTTTTGTGGACAGCTCGTCAAGTGTCGCCTCGTTGAATGTCGCAATTTTCAATTTGAATTTGCATTTTGCATTTAACTCGATGTGTCGACGCGTTGACACGCGAAACGTGCACAAATAATAAAGTTTTCAGACAGCGACATAAATTATAGTGCAGAGAAAGACAGAGAAAGAGAGAGAGAGAGAGAGAGAGAGAGAGAGAGAGAGAAAGATAAAGCTGTGGAGAGATAAGCTCTAGAGCTGTAGAGAGCAAAAGAGATAGAGAGATAAGAGAGAGACAGAGAGAGAGAGAGAGAGAGAGAGAGAGAGAGAAGGGGGAGAGAAGGGAGAGAGATAGACAGAATGAGAGAAAGAAAGATAGAGAAAGAGAAACAGAGAGACATAGAAAGAGAGAGAGACAGATATATAGAGAGAAAAAGCGACTCAGAAAGAAAGAGAGAGAAATAGATAGAGATAGAGAATCAGAGAGATAAAGAGAGAGAGAGGGAGGAGAGGGGAGAGGAAAGGAGGAGAGAGAGAGGAAATGGGGAGAGAAGACAGAGAGATAGACAGAATGAGAGTAAGAAAGACAGAGAGAGAAACATAGGTACAAAGAAAGAGAGGGAGAGAAATATTGAGAGAAAAAGCGAGTCAGAAAGAGAGAGATAGATAGAGAGTCAGAGAGAGAGATAGAGAGAGAGACAGGGAGAGAGATAGAGAGTCAAAGAGAGAGAGATATAGAGTCAGAGCGAGAGAGATAGAGGGAGAAATGGAGATCGATAGAGGGAACAACTTGAAAGTTGAAATAAAGCTTAATAAGCAAGGATATAAAGATAATTATGACAGTCAGGAACTTGATATGTGTACACTTAACTTGAGTAATAGATAATTCCAATAGAGTTCTGTGGAATTTTAAAGAAGGAGGCCTAAAGAGGAATTCGACAGTTCAAATGATGGATCGGTAGACAGGACAGGTAGTTGAAGGTAAACGGAGCAGACAAACTTGTGAACTGATAAAAGAAAAGATATTGAAATAGTTGAACGATTAGGATAGACTGAAAAGCCTCATCAGTGCAGGCCGTAATACGCTTCTGAAGTAGGCTTAAACAACTAAAAATTTCGTACAGTTACGATACAGTTTAAGATTAGCAGCCAGTGAAACGTTTACGAACAACAAATTCAAAATAAAGTTGCAAGGCAAAATAAATAAATAAGCTGAAAAGATAGGAATAGAATAGGAATACCTGGCGGAAAGGACTTAGGATAGGAAAGACTACCGCCATCTTCTGAGTCTTACACTTGTATTAATAATAATAATATGGTATGGAAGAAATATACCATTCAATCAAATATATCTTTTGTCCACTTAACTAATCACTTTCCTTATCTTTATATCTTTACAGGTGAGTTAACGATGCGATATGTGTTACCTTGGAGGAAGTGTATGTATAAACATAGCATGTAAAGCTATAGAGTATATAAGCAAGATAGTTTAAGTTAAGCTCCATATTGGAACTCGACCAACCTAATGCGACTCTGCACTTGTCTGTGGCTCGCTGTTCTGGCTGCAACAATCAGAAGACAGCCATAAAAAGACATGAAAATAAATTGCGCTGATAAAAAGCAATTGAAATGTCAATATGCAATAAAAAAATAAAAAATAAAAAACGAAAGAGAACGAGAACGAGAACGAGAACGCGAATGAGAAGGAGAAGGAAGGGTGTGAGGGGCTGCAGGAGGGTTGGGGTACAAAAGGCAGAAGCCAACATGAAATTTATTTAAGTGAAAAATGCACGCACATAAAAATTGGAAATTGAAATAACCGAAACGAAACAAAACAGAACGAAACGAAACGAAACGAAACGAAACGAAATGAATCGAAGCGACAAACAAAGTTTCCCAACTTACGGTCAATTGCAGTTGACCCCCCAACTATGCCCCCCGCAACCCCCCAAAAAACTTCCCTTCCATGCGTTCTCTCACTGTATGCTTCGAGCTCTAAAATATTTCAGTGATAAGCCAACAACAAATGCATTTCAAGTTGTCGTTGGCAATGGCAAAAGTCCAATTATCGTTTATCGCGTTATCCGTTGATATATTTAGTATAGCTTCCGATATGCTAATGGAAAATGTCGGGAAAACTCTCAAGTGCATTTCAACGAAAATCTATGCAGCACTATCAAGTGTGCATTACAGTGCTCAGATCGCCATATCGCCAAAGATATATGTCAAATGAACTCAATGGCTTTATGTATTGGAAGTGTCTTGGCGTGTTGTGGGAGCACATATTCCGGATTGCGAGTCTCTAGCTTCAATGGACGGACAATAAAACGGACAGACGGGCTATGAAGCCAATATAATCTTTTAGTTTTGTGAGCGGTTATAGAGTACAATAAGAAGTTCTCAAACAAATGCGCCTATGGAAAGTGATTCCTGGTTGTATTTATCGCTACGTTATCAACGAGTTATCGATAGTTATACATTTGATTAGTTAAGTACTATATCTAAATATATCTCTGTAAATAGTATTTATAAGCAAATTCATCAATCAAAATGATCAGATAAATAAGTTTCATTATGGAGAAAGACCTCTTCAAGTTGAATCGATAAATATGATCGATAAAAGCTGCTTCGGATGCAACCCTTAATTGTTGCTGCAGTATGAAAGTATTTCCATGAAATGGCTTAAATAGTTTTTATAATGCAAAATGCTGTTGTTAGCGCATGGACAACTTCTCTTTGTTGTCGTCGTTGTTGTTGTTGTCGTTGTCATTTCTTGTTGTTCGCGTTGTCTCTCTGCCCACAACCAGGGGCAGCCCACTTTTAGTGCCCACCCGCCTCCCTCCAACCCATCTCTCCGGTGAACTAACTAACCCGTGGTGGGCTGCCTGTTGCCACCTCTCTGACTCTGTTACGCTGCCTGCCTCAACTGCAAATGCCGCGCGCGCCACTGAACGACATTAAACCTGACTTTGCCATTATGCCGCTCGCTCGCACTCAGAGTGGTTTCACAACTCCCTGTCGCTCGCATCTATGGCCAAAGCGGACCAAAGCAAAACCTATCCGAACAAGGCAAACCGGCCAAAGGAAAATACAACAAATTATTATGATTTTTATGTGCATGTGGGCTCTATGCAGTCATGAGCAAGTGAGAGAGAGAGAGAGAGAGAGGTAGAGAGAGAGAGGGAGAGAGAGAGACGGCGAGCGGAGAGCGCTTTCTGAACTTGAGCGAGCGCCCATGGATGGCACAACAACACAACAAACACACTGACAATGCGACGCCTGCAGCGCAGCAGCAGCGCAGCTAGCTGCATTGTCGGTCGCTCGTTCAGTAGATTTGTGTGTCTTCGCATAAATTTAGCAGCTTGTATGACAAGGCATCGTAGACAAGTTTTCTGCCTTGTTTTCCAGCAAGCTGTGTGCGCGCGGCGGAGGCCCGCGGCGGAGGCAGCGGCGGCGGCAGCGGCAGCGGCAGCGGCAGCGACTTTGACTGCTACTTTTTTTTTTTTTTGCTATTTGCCGGTAGCGAACTACCCCAACAAATGGTAGCCGTGACGCCCAACACGCCCTACCAAGCGCACGCACACACACATACACACACACACAGTCACCCACTCACAGTCACCCACTCACACACACACACACACGTATAGCCTCACAGTTGCATTCACACCCAAATTGCTCCAGTGTACTACTGAACGTTTGGCAGTCGGCCAAAGCAGTGGAGTCACACACACACACACACACACACACACACACACACACACACACACACACATGCACACAGCCATACTCACCCAGCGAGGTATTTTATGTGCAGAGCGGCAGACCGAGCGAGCGAGCGAGCGAGCGAGAGAGAGAGAGAGAGAGAGAGAGAGAGAGAGAGAATGAGAGCGAGAGACCGAGAGCTATGCCCCCTTCTCCTCATCGTACAGTTCATACTCAGCTGTCATTGTTGATATTTTGTGTTTTCATCTTGAACTTTTGTGGTTCAATGTGTCTAGCCAACCCCCAAAATGAAATGCTGCCAAACGCCAAATTCACCACACGCACACCATCGCAGACGGCAGCGCAGTTCCCCAAGCTGCAGCTCCCTCGCTCGCTTGCTCGCCCGTTCGCTTGCAGTCGCGCGCTCTCTGCCTGTGCTGCCCTTGCCTTTAGCCGGCTTTTGCTATGCGTATGCGTAGACGCTTTCGCTCTTTGCGCTCTCTCGCTCTCGATGTCGCTGCTGCTGCTGCTGCTGCTGCTGCTGCTGCTGCTGCTACTGCTGCTTGCAGCGCTCTATTGCATTCTACACTTGAACTTGCCCAGCGTTAACTCAACACACACACACACACACACACCACTCGCACACACATATGCAGACAGTCTGTGTCTGACTGTCTACAATTATCTGCTGCTCCCCTTTGCACTCCCTCGTCATGTGGCCCCTTCTATCAGTATCTCTGTATCTCTGTTTGTTTGCCTCTGCGCTTACTTTTTAACCACATTGTATTTGAAATGTGCAATTTCATATGCCGACGTCGCCGTTGCCGTCGCCGTCGTCGTCGTCGTCGCAGCGTTACGTAGACTACTTTAGTTGAGTTTTTGTTGTTGTTCTTCTTATTGTTGTTATTATTTTTGTTGTTGTTCAGATCTTTGCCTTCCATCAATCTCAGCACGTCGTCGCTTCATACACGTACTTCTAGATACAGATACTCGCACTCGAATTCGTTTTCATGTTTGTTTTCTCGTATTTGTATTCGTATATGTATTCGTATTCGTATTCGTTCTGCTATTCACTTCAAGGCAAAGCATTTGTTGTACTCGATTTGGTATATTTGGATTTGACCGTATAGTATATATACCTTTTATAAAGCATATATCATTTGACATGTACTTTACCAGGCACCTTATCTCAAGGCATAAATTTATGTTATTTGAAGTCGTTTCGTTTCGATCCATAGACAAATGCAGTTTAAAATGCGCTTTGTAAATATTGTTAGCTAGTCTAATTTAGATAAGTTTCGACTTTAATCGGTCGGAAATTATTTGGTCTATGGATATTTTTTTTGTGTAATTCAAACCAAATGGATTTCTGAATGATTTAAAAACATTGATGGCTCCAAAAAAATGTGCATTTAGGTAAAACGAAAGAGATAAGATACGTGCACATTGGGTTATCACTGTGCGTCAAAGATATTGCAAAAAGAGAGCGAGAGAGAGAGAGAGAGAGAGAGAGAGAGAGAGAGTCAGAGAGAACAATATGACGTAGTCGTTTATTAAACTCATAAATCATAATTTGATATACGAAATTGTTTAATTTTTTTTATTAATTTTTTTAATAAATTTATAATTATTTTATTTATATTTTTTTATTTATTTGATTTTTTTATAATTATTTTATTGATTGATAAATTTATTTAATTTATTTATAATTTATTTTTTATATATATTTTCTATATGTATTTTTTATATATATTTTTTGTTTAATTTTTAAAGAATTATTCAAAGATAGATAGTTTTGATCAAAAGATTGAAAATAACATATTTTTTTATATTTCATATTCAATATTATTTTTGTGCAATAAGATTATGATATACTCGTACCTACACTTACTTTTCTCTATCTTCAGATTTCTAATTTTTGTTTTTTGTAAAACTACAATTCTTAGTTAGTTTAACATATATAAACATTCAGATTCAGTTTTTAGTACCTTTGGGCTCGAATAAGTATTTTACCCTTGAAATTTATCTCAGAATCAACTATGTATATAGTTTATCTTTGTATCTCGAAACATGTTTGCATAAAACTTCTTCACTACTCTCTCTCTCTCTCTCTCTCTCTCTCTCTAAAAAAGAAGCAAATTAACATTAAATTTCCTTAGCTCTCACTCGCTTGTTTACAAATTTCCATTTCCATTCATTTTCATGCATAGTATGTAAATAGTTATCTTCACACACACACACACACACACACACACACACACACACACACACACACACACGCACGCAAACAGTCATACATATGTATATGTAAGTGCATTTCTACTAGAAAATTCCAACGTCTCCGCTGTAAAGAGCAAGTTCCCAACTTCGGATTTGCCCTTGTCTCTGGCGGCTGTGGCTGTCAGTGTCTGGCAATGTTAGTAATAATCGTTTTTGTGCCACTGTGCGAACACATTTCGAATGTACGTGTGAATTTGCACTTGTGCACCCGACGACGACGCCGCCATACAGCAGCAGCAGCAGCAGCAGCGGCAGCAGAGCTAACAGACACACACACACACACGCACATACACACACACACATGAAAAATCATCGAAAATAAAAAGAAAACAGATATAAAAAGGAGGCAAATAGTATAAAGGAAAGCGACGATGGCACGCATACAAACGTAGACACGCTTCATTACTGTGAGTGTGGGTGTGTACACGCAACAGGGGGGAAAGAGCGCTGACTGTATGTGTTTGTGTGTGTGTGTGCGAGCGTCGCTTTATGGCTGTGTGTGTGCGTTCCAGAGAGCGCAACACAAAGAGCAGCGTGCGATTGCATCGGCATTTTCATTCAAGCCGCTCGCTACTGCGCGTGTATGTGTGTGTGTGTGTGTGTGCGAGTGTGAAAGAGCGTAAAATATTTATGCGTGTGTGCGGCGCTGCGCTTCACATTTAGCTTTAGCGCTGATTCCGTTTTCGACTTTTGTGAGCGCACGCTTGCTCTGGTGCTGGTGTGGGTTGCTGCCGACGTCGCGACGTGCGCGCTCGCCGACTGTCGCTCTCTCGCCTCTCGCATTTGGCGGTGGTGGGTTTCGTGGTGAGTTTCGCCGCACTTCATCATTTCCAATTTAACAGAGCAATAACATTTAGTATTTGTTTGGACTTTACATTTAGTATTTGTTTGGACTTTGTCGTTAACGGTTCGTTCTCCCGTTCGCTCGTTCGTTCGTTGTTTTTTTGCGGTTTGCTTTTGAATAAAAAATTTTAAAAAATAAATAATATAATTGTATAAATAAAAAAATATATTATTAATAAAGCATAACGGTTGAGCCGAAACTCTTGTTTATAACACGCGTTGCCACAAAGTTAATAAAACAAATTTATGCTATACAAAACAAAATAAAACAAAACAAAATAAAACAAAACAAAATAAAACAAAACAAATACAAATTGTTAAACACAAGTGCAATTGAAATAAAATATATTTAGGTACAACAAAGTGCAAATGCATTGTAGCTGAAAAAAACAATCAGTCTGAAGTGCAACAGTTTTAGATATTTATATATATACAAATATATGTATATATAAATAAATTGAAATTCTGCCTCTCACAGCCGCTGCACGCACGCGGCATGCTTTAAAATAGCAACAAGCCAAAAAAAAAAAAAAAATAAAAAATAAAATTAAAATAAAAAAAATAGAACAGAAAAAGATAGAAAAACAACAACGAGACAAAATGTGTAAATAAAAACGCACACGAATCTAAACATTTTACAGTGAAAGCAAAAACACCACCACAGCACACAAACATAGAGAGAAGCACACACACAGACGCACGCACACCTACAAGCAACAAGAACTATCAAACATCAACAACAGCCGCAGTGGCAGCGTCGCAACGTTTATCATACAGCGACGTCGACTGCGCTACGTAATCAACCAAGAGCAACAAAGAGGAAGAGCAACAGCGGCGTGTTAAACGGCGACGGCGGCGACGACAGCGACGACAGCGACAGCGACGACGACGTCAGACAAACGTCTGCAGTTTGTCTGTCTGCATTATCTGGTGGGTCCTGGCGGCTACAGCGAGCACCCACTAAGCTGTACGACTGACTGACTGACTGACTCGACTGCCTGATTGATTGACTAACTGCCCGGCTAACTGCCCGGCTAACTGCCCGACTAACTGCCCGACTGACTGCCCGTCAGAGTGTTCTACCTCGCGCGCACGCCCGCATTCCCAGCGCATCACAGTTCAAACCGTTGCCAAAAGTGCCCCAAAGCAAACAAAAATTAGAAAAGAAAAGAAAAGAAATTAAATCAAATGAAATGAAATTGTAATACGAGCAAAAAGTGTACAGTGTATCAAATCTATAAGCCCCCCTTCCGAATATTATAGTGCAAAGAGTGCGAAAGAAAGAAAAGAAAAAAGAAAAAAGAAAAGAAAAGAAAAGAACAGCAAGCAAATTGCTTATTCTCCATCTTAAGTCTATAACTTTGTAAATGGATAACGATTTGTATGGATTAGTAGCTGATTTAACGCGTTTCATAGATGCTAACGGTAAGTTGGAAGGATCGAAGAATGACGAATTTCATTGCCTTTTATTGATGCGTGCAAACTCGTTGAAAAGAAAATTGAAAGCTGTTGAAAGAGTTCAAAAGAGAAACTGACGAAATGTGGAAGAAAATACTAATTTTGAGTTAAATAATAACTCGAAATATATATCAGGGATTCAGGGAAGAAATCTTTATCTATATTTACACTATATATACAAAAGCTGATAAATATATAATAAATTATGAGAATATAGATTGAAAGCTGACTTCAAAGGAGAAACTGAGGAAATATTGAGTTATTTTGTAAATCGACAAAATATATCTGAGGGAATCAGGGATGACAGCTTTATGTATCTGTATATATACAGAAGCAATTGTAGAAAACTTACAAATATAGATATAGATATAAATATAGATACCTAACTGTACAGTTAAGTAGACTAAATGCCCTTCGACCTCCTCTCTCTCCCTCTCTCTCTCTCTCTCTTTCTATCTCCTTCGCTGTCTTTTCTAATCCGTATGTATCCCATGTGAATTAGGCTGTCATCTGTTCGACACTTGTTTATTTACTTTTTATGAGATTTTGATTATTTACATTTGAGCTGTCAACCATTCAATCCGACACAGATTGAGATTGAGTTTGAGATACATGCGATGCGCTTGAGAAAACAAGCTACGCATTTCCTTTTCGTCTGGCCGAAAAAAAAATAAAAGAAATGAAAAGAAAAGAGAAGAGAAGGAAAATGTGCTCGAAAGCTTGGCCAAGTGAAAAATAAGAAGCAGCGTGAAGCCATTTCTATGCCAAGATACACAGCACAGACTCATAGCTACATAGATACATTTGTATCTGTAGATAGTTTTTCTGTAGGCACGCAAAGCATACACATGTTTCTGGCCATAAATTGGTAATACATTAATTATTGTCATGACAACTGACAGACGGCCAATTAAAGCGCATTTGCTGAAATGTAAATTTATATATTTTTACACACACACACACACACACACACACACACAGACACACACACGCACACACACTTGAGATACATTTGGATATATTGAGAGAAGTGGATTTTTGAGCACTTGGCACATGTAATTGGCATCGAACAACCGAATTATACAAATAAATCGCGCTGCTTATTGACTTTTCAAGTGGCGAGCTCACTCTTCTTCTTCTTCTTCTTCTTCTTCTTCTTATTCAACTTCTTTCTACTGAGATTTTGTGCGTGCGTCTTGTTGCCTTGGTTAACTTGCTTTGGGGCCTAAAGTGATTATCTACCAAGTGGATTGAAATTAGGCAAATTTGCTTGATTTGTAATGCGAGCCGATTTGAAATATTTCTGCTTTGGCCGAATTTGTATAGGCGAAATTTGGGAATCATGTGAAATTGGCTGGCAAAGAAAAAAAAACACAATTGTCTTTTGGCCAAAGGTCGTTTATTGACGTACAAAAGACAAATTGATTTGTTACAGAACCAATTCAAAGATACAAAGGAATCTCGGCATGAAAATCTCTTGTTAAAGTTGAATTTAGCCAAAACCAATTGAGAATTACAAACGAAATGCGATGGAATAACTTTCGTTCGAGAATTTGGTTGAGCATTGTTATTAGGCAAATGAAGAACAAAAGAAAAAGATTCTGAGCAGTCGAGACTTTAAATTAATTGGTATAATTGATATAATAATATTAGATAAGTCAATTCTAACGAATTGGAAGTATTTGGTGAAAGATTTTTGTAATAAAACTGGAAAGACAAGAATAACATGTCTTATAAACATTATTTATGCATGGACTGACACAAATTCTGTACTAAAAATGTATTTCAATTGTGCTAACATTTATTAAGTTAAAATGCTAAATTGTTATTTTATTATTATTATTGCTATCTGAACACCTTGCCTTGCTCTACATGCAATTCGATATGCTTGTCAAGCCTATCAAAAGTTTTTAGCTCTCATTTTATAAGCACTAAATTTGTAATGAACTTTTGTTAATTGATGTTCACGCTTAGCTCTGATTCCCAGTAATATATACAATCTATATAGGTGTGTATATAGTACACATATTTATATATATGTTTGGCTTAAATGTGTTGTTGCTGCTGCTTCTACCCTGCCGCAATGGCCATGTAATATGATTCAACCTGGCTAACGTCACAAACAAAAACAAGAAGGGGCCTTGGGCGACCTATCAATAATGCCACAAGCTCTGCAGGACACCACAGCCTAATGAAGTTAATGATGATCATGTAGTGCTTGATGACAATGACAATGACGATGATGACGCTGATGATGATGATGATGATGATGATGATGATGATGATGATGATGATGATGATGATGATGAACGCGATGCCGTACTAATTGTTTTGGGTGGTTTTGCGCGTGTCGCTATTTTTTGTTGTTTTGTTTTGCTTTGCCAACAATGTTTTGTTTCTTGTCGCAGTTGCGTCTATTTTCATGTCATATACACTTGGAGAAAAGTATGTATAGTTGGTTATATATATAAATTGCGTAACTCCATTCAAAATCGCAACAAATGTTGAAAACTTCTATGGCTTATTCCGAGTATTTAAGTTATTATTTTATTATCCTTTTGTTTTTTATGATCACTGCGTGAATATAAATATATTCAATATATTGTTTTGATATATTTTAAAATATATTTCGAGATTTCTGTGTACATTTTTCTAGTAATTCCAGTAGCTCTAGCGCATTAAGTGAGTTGAAATTGAAATTCACTCTGGCTTTTTTCACTTTTATTTAGCTAAGCTGTCTTTTTTTATTTTCAATATAAAAATTGCAAATCGTGTCCGTGTGCAGTGTGTAGTGTTGCCTAATTCCAGGCGCCTAATGAGCCAAAAAGCCACATTAACCAACTCGCATTAGTTCGCACTGGGCGCAATTAATTTGCCTGTCGCAGCGACTGAATGCTATGAGCAGGGCTGCCCTTTGGCCATCCCCGTCCCGTCCCGCCCCGCCACCTGAAAGAAGATCCACTTTCAGGGTCTGCTGGCAACCTGTCTGCTCTCTTCTCTTCTCTTCTCTTCTCTTCTCTTTTCTTTTCTATTTTTTTCTTCTGCCTTCGCCTTTACAGCTATAAAAAAAAAAGTTACTTGGTTGCTGTTTGTTTTATGGTACATTAAAGTTGGCAAAATGGCAAATTTTAATGCCATTTTATGCAAATATATATGTACTTATATATATGTATCGCCCATATGCATAGACGTCCACACACACACATACACTCATGTATCTACCACGTACATGTATGTATATCAGTTGAAACATGTGCTTCGCTCTAGGCGCACATTCCAAAGTGTTTCGTGTTTCGTGTGTTGTGCTTCGCTCTGAGCTCTGAGCTCTTCATATGCATTGTCAAGCTTCTGGTTTTAATGGGCCCGCCTTCCAATTGTGCTGCACACATACACATACACATACACATACGCATATCTCTCTGGCTATATCTATTCATCTATGAGTTGTTTGTCTACGATTATCATAAGTATTTGCTGAATGTCTCTCGCGTTTGTGTGTGTGCGTCTAATGTGCGGGCTTGCTCAACGGACCGATCTCTCGGGCAGTTACTGTGTTTATGTTTTTGCGCATTTCGATGCCTGTGCCTAAGCAAATGACTTGCTATAAGTGTATGGCAAGTGGTTTTGGCCAGCCAACCGAATGTTGCTCATTTGATACTTGCTCTCAATTTTATAGCTAGATTCATTGACAGTCTTAGCAGCTAAATTGAAATTGATAACAAATTCCTACCATAAAAATGTTACCATAAAAATTATGGCACGTTAATTTGATCACTTGCAAGACTCTCCATTAACATTGCTCTCAAGTTTCTTCACTGTTACTATAAAGTTACTATACAGTTGCTATAAAGTTACTAAATAGTTACTATAAACTTACTATAAAAGCTTGAAGTATTTTATAGATAGAGAAGGCATGTATAATACAAACAACAACAACAACACTAGTTGACATCTGAACTCTATAATGTCAAAATCTAGCCATAATGTTTATGGCAACTTCAGGGCATACAAATGGAGCTAAAATTATTTCGCATCCTGTAATATTATAGTACGTAAAACTGCGATGAATATGTGCTTGGAAAGTATGTGTGCCATAAAAATTAAAGCAAGCCTAACTGACACACTCATCACACCAGGAAACCTTGAAACAGCTTGCCATAAAACACAAAAACACAATTCCTATTTGGCGCCGCTTGGCAATTGACCTGCATTGTGTGCAACGTAAACAATAAGACACCTGCTGCAGGAGTTCAATCAATAAACCAATTTCTAGCTGTCGCAGCATCAATCCTGATTGACTGACTGACTGACTGACTGACTGAGTGACTGAATGGCTGAGTGACTGTGACTGGGTCATGAGTCATGCACAGGTTCAACCAGATTTCATCTGCCAACCACCCTTAAAAAAGGCGAACAGAGAAATAAATTTCAACAATTGCGAAGCGCATCAAACAGGTTCCCTTCATCATGTTCATTGTGCGTCTTATCTTGTCCGCTGCTTGGCTTCGGATGTTTCCTGTGACTACCCCCCCTCTCTCTCTCTCTCTCTCTCTATCTCTCTATCTCTATCTCTCTCGCTCTCTCTCACTCTGTCTGTGTTCTCTCTGTCTGGACATGCATTGTGCTGCTCGCAGCATTTGTGTTTGCAGCTCTTTTATCGAACTCTGGAAAAACCAGAGCAACTTCTGTTGCATCTGTGTGTCTGCCTGTGTATGTGTGTGTGCGTGTGCGTGTGCGTGTGTGCGTGTGTGTGTCTGTGTGTGGCATTAATTAGCAAAGTCTTGCCATAAAAACGGCGCTTGAAACGAGTTTCATTGCAACGCTTTCACATTGCTCAATCCATATAAAAAATAAGAAAAATTTCAGAGAAGCAGCAGAAAATAAAAATAAAACAAATAAAACATGGCTGTCAACACTTTCGCAGACAATTACCACGGACTTTCCACAGTTTTCCATTATTGCCAATGCTATACACATATGCTCAGCCTGAAGATAATAAGTTATGCCAACTGATGTATGAGATCTAATTAGCTAGATAATCAGCTGCAGGCTCTGTCGAACCGAAAGTTCCATTATAATAAAGACTTTTTATTGGAAACTTGTTGACAATACCAACTCCCAATTGGAATGTAATATCTTTATAGTATTATCTTTACTATAATTTAAGTTCTTAAGTTCTCTTGCCAACTCTTTTCTTCCCAAGCTTTTCCTTGAATACCAAGTAATGGAAAACCCTTTTGTTGCTTCCACAAAAAGCTAATGACCTCAGCTCAAAACCAGATCTTTTTAATGACTCATATCTTGAAGTTGATCAATATTGTGTTTCAATGAATTAATTATAATATGTTTTGTTTAGCAACCGACTAAATACATATTAGGCATGGCTGGTTGGGGCATTCAAGGTCGTTCAGCGTTATACATTTGCCATAGACTGAACTGCGCTCGCATGACACCTAAACTGAGCTAACTTCCATAGAGATGAGAAAAGATATTGCTACTCTATATATTAGGTCAATATAGATGTTAAATCAGCTGGCAAAAATACTAATTTTAAGCTAATTAAAAACAACTAAGCTGATGCAGCGCTCGAATAAGCCTAGTTAAAAGTCATTTAATCTCTTTCAGTACTCTGAATGCATTGTAAATTTTAACAACAATCCTAAGCGGATATGTCCATGCTAAAATAACATGCATGTTAAGTAGAGTTTTAGAGTTTAAGCTGTTCATGAGAATAGTAGTAGCATGTTTCTTATATTTACTTACCATATTTAGTGCGATATTAGAATCGAACATCAATGAAAGTCTTATGTCTGTTATTTGTATCTAGACACCATTTTCAATAAAGTCGTCAAAGAATTATATACATATCTCTTGGAGAACTTTCCAAAAGGTCAGCTAAAATTGAGGCAAGTCCGTCGTTCTATGCAAATCATCTCGATAATAAATGCAAATCAATAATGAATACACGTATCGAAAAAAAAAAAAATAAATAAATAAAAAATTATACGAATCTATAAGAAAAATGAGCTGAAAAGAGAAGCGCGACAAAACCGGAAAAGGAAATGATTCAAGCGCATTTTGAGCGTTCGCCTTTTCGGCTCGTTTCTATCTATTTGTTTCTTCTTGATATTATTATTATTACTTTGTGTTTCTTTTCCTCTTTTATGCAAACATGTATTTTATATTTGTTGTTAGTTTCGTTCTTGATTTTGTTGTTTTTGTTGTTGCTGCTGCCTCAAGGTTGTATCTTTGACATGCGGTGTAGCTCCGCAAGATACCGCTACTTTATGTGCGCCGTTGCTGATGCCACTTTGTATTCTATTGCTCCCGCACAATTTGTGTCGGTGCAAAGAACTTGAACAAGTATTGACAGTTCGCAGTGTGATTTCGCCATGTTTTTCTCTATTTTTGTTTTTCGCGTTGGCCTAATCCGAACGCGTGCCCTGTCACAACATTTCGAGCAATTAAGTGCTTCTCCACTTAATGAAAAGCCGAAAATTGCGCCATAAATCTGTTTCTCAAAATGTCTTTTCTTATTTCGTGTTTGTGCTGTTTGTGACTTGGCCTGGATACATCAGTTGGCCATTAAAAAGTTTCTTTTTAACTTTTTTTTTTTTTTTTTTTGTAAAGCCTGCAAACTTTTCAGGCAATTGGAAAATGTGAGAAAATCTAGTTTAAATAAATGCCGATTAGAGTCTAATAGAAATGTGCGTTTCACATAGCGACAGAACTGATTTTTAAGTCACTATTCTTATACAAAATAAAAATAATCTTATAGTGAGCCAATATGACTTGAAAATTGTGATAAATGTTTCCTAGAAACTCAATGAGCACTCAAAACTGATAGATTGACACCAAAGCAATTTTCCATTGCTTTTGAAGAGTATTCGTTATTCGTTCGAACATGTTTTCTTTGACTTGTTTTCATTGTTAATTGGTTTGGGGCCCAAAAAAAAAAAAAAATTCCTAATGAGAAAGCAACCAAAAAAGGAGAAAAAGGACTTACATGTAAATGATTTTATGATTTTATGGCAATCCACAGTCTTCTCAATATCATAAACATAAGCCGCATGGAAAAAGGACAGATGGGCTATAAAATATATGCACATACACACATACATATACATATCTATATATATATATATATATATATATGTATGTATGTATGTATGTATGCTAAATATGTGACAATCAAAATTATGAGGAGAGACAGTGAAATGCCGAATGTAGCTGCCAAAGCTATTGTTAAATATAGACAGACATCTTCATGGATGGCTTAGTTAAGTGATGACTCTAGTTTATAGAAATGCCGAAATGAGATTCATGTGATGTGAAATGATATAAAAAGACAATAATATGAATCTGAAAATCATTATTATAAATTACTATTGACAAGTTAAATTGGCATTAGGAACGATGAGATGAGAAAAGAAGAAAGAAGAAGCCCAGACATTGACAAGTACTTTGACTGCCAGTTAAACGTTAACTTGCACCTGCTGATGCGTCTAGCTGAAGTAGTACCTGCTCAGCTAGTCGGTGAGCTGCATGCGATATGTGTCAATTGATGGCACCATTTCTCATGTTTAAGCAAATCAGCAAACTCCAAAATGAAAATAAAAAAATAAATAAAATAAATAAATATGAAAAGAAACAGAAAAAATTTGCGGAAAAGTTGAGCGTAACCAGTTTGGGGTTTTTTATTTTTTGGTTTGGTTCGGTTTTGGGTTTTATTTTTTGTGTTTTTAAGCAGAGCGACGCAAACGAAAATAACCGTTAACTCTGTCTGCAGTCGTGTCTCGAAAGAGATATAAAGAGAGAGAGAGAGAGGGAGAGAGAGAGAGAAAGAGAGATATAGATATGTATGCTCCATGCGGTTTTTGGGCACGTGTGTTTGCCCAGACCGCGAGAGAAGAAGCTGAGAAACTGCAAACAAAAACAAAAGTTCGACGGTGAAGACAAAAAAAAAAACAAAGCCACAAAATGAGAAAAAGAGAAACGAGGTCAACTCTGTTGATGTTGGTGTCGGTTTGATTCTGTCGAACGTCGAGTGGCTTTTGAGGAACTTTCGGTGCCGGCCAAAATTGGGCATTCGATCAAACTTCATCATCTATATATATCTGAATATATGTATATACATATATACATATATGTATATGGTGTAAAGGCCCAAAATTTTTGGCTGTCAACATTTTTTTGACAGATGGCATATTTCTTTTTCTCCTTCTTCTTCTTCTTCTTCTTCTTCTTCTTCTATAAAATGCACGAATTATAGACTGGAAAATACCGGCAACTGCAAAAATTCGATAGTTAAAGCGAAAAGTTTGACATTTCTTTATAGATAAATTAAATATATCTTAGAGAGGGCTCTTAGAAAGACAGAATCTTAATAAAATATAGAAAAAATATTAGAAATAGATATTAAAATAAAAATATATTAAAAAGAAAGCAATTTACTGTACATATATGTCTACATATACGCTGTATGTATGTTGTATGATAGGAAAGGCTTTTAATAGGAAATTCTTACTGCTTTAAATAATTAGGCGCAAAGTCTAAGAGTGGAATCAGGATAGGTTTTATTTTTATTTGCATGGCTATATTTGTAGATAGATACAATTTCTAGCATTTCTCTAGACTCGCTTCAGTGTCTTGAGAACTAAATTAGTTCATGGGTGCGAAGCCCATATTGATTAAAGAACTTGAAAACGTATCTTACGTGCCTTAGTTCTGAAACGGAAACAAGTTATAATTCTTCGAGATGCAACACATATGATTTCCATTGAAACTTCATAAAGTTGAGTTAGAATAAAGTCAACGATACATTTTTTTGTACTTTAGTTGCTCCAATTATTGTTCCTCAGATCTAATGTTATATGACTATTTCCATGCCTTCTTTCCTTTGCACTTTCAGCCTGGTATACTCTGTTACGCTCTTATGATTGCTTGGGTATTTCGTCTCAGTGATATGCTACATATGTTTTGTGTGTGTTTCGTGTATACACACACACACACTGGTAGAAATAGCTCAACAGGAAGTCAATCTCAATGACAGTCATTAGTGCATAGCATAAAAGCCTTTTTGCTGTTTCGATGATCTCTGCGCCGCACACGCCAGAAACACTAGCTTCTACTTGAGCCTGGAATTGGGCAAGTTTCGGGGGCTGTTTCTTAGCAAAAGAGAGTACACCTCTCCCTCTCTCTCTCTCGTTCCCTCTCTCTACCTCGTTTACTCTTTCTTTCGGGTGGGCCACATACATTATTATTAGATTACTTTGCTTGAGGCAGAGCACAGTGACACATGGCGCAGTTGTGCGTTGTTTATGGGAATATGCCACATGTGCACAACTCACACACACTCGCAACACACACACACACACACACACACACACACAACAAGCTGGAAGCCTGTGACAGCCCTCGCATACCCTGTCAACATGTAAGCGAATGGAAATCACGCGGCGTTTGCGCTATGTGCATAAAAATAACAGCAGGAAATTAAAAGGCTCCATATGTATGCGTGTGTGTGTGTGTGTGTGTGTGTGTGTGTGTGTGTGTGTGTGTGTGTGCGAGGCTAGGCATATTGTTAGCCTATTAAGGCTCTTTGCTTAGCTGGTCAACGGAAATTTAATTGTTTTATGTTGCCTGTCTTTCTCTTTCTCGTACTCCACCTCTCCATCTCTATCTCTCTCTCTCTCTCACTCTCCATGTGTTTCAATCCTTCGAGACATGTTTAGCGCCCACTCCCAATTGTTGTTCTTGTACATTTAATAAAGTTTATTGCATTTGTTGGCTCTCAGGCCAAATGGCAAGCGACAATCGCGTGCTAGACATACTTGACATACTTCGAGACACAGAAAATACTTCTGCACTTGAATCAATTATTGAAAAAGGATGTCAAATACAAGACTGACTGTTGCTCAGTGGAAACATTTGTGTTTGTGATTAAAAAGGTATTAGGATTATACGAACTGTATTCTGAATCAACAGCCTGATGAACACGAATAAACTGAGCGTCACCAATATTTGTGAATGTCGCACATAAGGAAGTCAGACGTAATTGTGTAATGGGAACTTGAGATCTTTACAACAATTGATAATAACAAAAAATATTATTTAATGAGAGAGAGGGAGAGGGAGAGGGAGAGAGAGAAAAGACTAAGGTATAGAACAATAAAATTCAATTCATTGTTTCAAGTTCTGCTGCAATTCACAGAAGTAAAGCTAATGGAGTTTTTGTGACTGCAACTGAACCTTCATAATAATGAAGATAAAAATAATAGTAGTGATAATAAATATAAAAATAAATGGAACTATAATAATAATAACAGTAATAAACAAATTTAAAGATTGTAAATATCTATATCTATTGCTATTCTCATAACTATTGTCGAGGTATAAGCAAATAATTCAATCTAAGAGCTTAGCTTCTATTGGAACTGCTCTCAAAGCATTTCCCTTGAAATAATGTATCAGAGTTTCAGAACAAATACTTTATGTATTGTATACTCATGTATTGAAGTTGTCACAAAGAAGAGCTAACTTCAAGGCGAAGCTTAAATTTCAATTTCTCTTGGCCTAAGTAAATGTTTTACACGGCCTTTCTATGCAGTTCTCATGACGCAACATGATCTGATCGATGTTAATACGATTCTTATTCTTAAATTGAGCTTTAAGCCCTCAAACCTCAAACCTCAAACATTACACGCGTTACAAATTGACTCAAACGAAAAAAAAAAACAAATTTCACAATGCGTCGCAACAGAAGCGCTGACAAATTACAAAAGAAGAAGAGGAAGGAGAACTTTACGGCAATTACGCGCCAGCTAAATGAGCGAGAGTGCGGAAGAGGGGGCGAGGGGGTGAGCGAAAGAGTGAGAGAGAGTGTATGTAAGACTGAGTAAGAGTGAGTAAGTTAGATGTATAGAGATATTGAAAGGTAAAGACGTCTGCGACTGCGCGCGTTTTGCCTTTTTGCACTTGCCTGTTGGCTGGCTTTTTGTTTTGTGCCTCAGCTTGAAAAAAGCTAAAAGTAAAATGCGCAAAAAGCAACAGCAACAAACACGCAAAGCTATAAAAATGCCTTAAATGTCGTTTATATATCACACATATATAGTATAGGTGTATATGTATATATAGATATATCTGTAGCTGTAGCTGTCTGTAAACTGGATGCGTCTTCTGCTGCTGCTGCTGTTGCTGGTCAAGATTTTTTTGTAGACAACAAAGCAAAGGCAATAACAACAACAACAGCAACAACAACAACAACAACAACGACAAACGCCAACAGAACAACCTGTTTTGTTGTTGCTCGCTCATATTGAACGAGATACGTCGACGGCGACAGGTTTTTTACGTTTCTTAATGCGGGCCAAAATCTCAGTAATGTGACGGCCAAAACACGCCCTCCCCTTGCTCCCTCCCTGCCTTTCTCTCGCCCTCTCTCTCTCTCTCTCTCTCTCTATCTCTCTGTTTCTTGTGCCTCCTCTGCACTCTTCTGGCTTGCTTAAAAGCTTCGACTTTGTTTGTGTTAGCCACTTTTTGATTTTGTTCTAAGCAGCTGTGGGAGCGAGATGGCAACACGGCTCTCGTATCGCTGCTCTCCTCCCACAATCTCTCTCTCTCTCTCTCTCTCTCTCTCTCTGCCCAGTGAGTGGACAAAACCGGTTTTGGCGCTTTGTACTAAAGAGTACCCACTCGCTTCTGTTCACCTGCAGCGGGTATATTGATTTGTTTACCAGGTTACAGGTTATACTGATATAGGGATGATCCGAGATCTAACATGTACAGATCATGATTGACTTCAAAGTTTAATTATGTAATTATAATCATAAACATATGTCAGATAAACTTTTGTGAATTGGATTTTCCAGAGTTATCCACATCTGCCCCATTGTACAGGGTATCGGTGCGGCGACTTCTGAGTTGTTGTCAACAACACTTTGCTTATTAACAGCACTGATTGTTGTTGTTGTTGTTGTTGCTGTTTGCTTGCCGGTCTTTTTATGCAGCGATTCGTTTCGGCTTGGCAAATGTGTTTTCAGCGCTGCCTTTAAGTTCAACTGTCAAATGGTGAGGCTGATGAATCACCTGTTGTTCACTTTGGAAATGATTCAACTGCACTTTGGTTCATCTGCTCCTGCACTGCTGTGGACCATGACCGCACTCGGCGTATTGCCTGCAATTTATTGGCCACGTCTATTGACTGCTGCTTTGCTCTCTATCAACTTTCTCTTTAATTAAATGCTATTAATTAGGCGCATTACAATTTCTGAGCACTGTAATTATGAATGTCTATCTACATCGGAATCTCATTAAGACAAGCAAAAAATGTGACAGTGCCTAAGTGGATTGTTGATTGGATCACAAACATCTGTATATAAATATAAAATATATATATATATATATATATATATATATATATACATATATATATATATATATATATATATATATATGTACATAACATACATATATCAATTCACTTGTCAGCCTAATGCTAGAGAGAAACTATATGTATGTATGTGTGTGTGTGTGTGTGTGTGTGTGTTTGTGTGTGTGCCAATGTCAACTGAATCAATTCTATGAATTGGTTAGAGGTTTGCTTAGAAGGGCCACATTTTGATAATAAGCAGAATTTGCTTGAATAAAATGGTATGAAACAGAGAAGACAAGCCAATAATTGAAGATTCCTTGGCTGCTTACTTGAAAACTATATAGAAAGGTGCTGCTCAGCTCAAACAAGCAGAATAAATATTTAATAAATAATAATAAAAGAAGTCGACTTATAGAATATTATCTATTTTCAGTGTTCATGAAAATAGTAGTGTTACACTTCCTTTCCAAAACACATGCCAAATAAAACTCTTTGCTTAGAATATTACGAGTATAATATAAGAGAATTGCGATATAATAACGTTGCTTTCAGTCAGAGTCAATTTGTTTTACATATTTGTATATATTAGCACCTTTGAGAATTGCATAGAAGAGCGTTTTGGCGATGAAAACGTTTTGCTGTTGTGATAGCTTTATAGAAAATCAATTTAAAATTACATATTATTTTTTTTTTTAAATTTTACCCTATGGAAATTGTATAGAAGGGTGCATTTTAAGTTTAAGTTTTTTTTCTGAAATTTTATTTTGAAGGCTTTTGCCATATTCAAGTTTCTTTTTCGATTCTTACTCAAAACCTAAGGTCTGAGTGATGTATAGAGAATATCAATTGAAGAAATATCGCACCTTTTCCGCTGTCGCAACTTCCGAATGCCCAATGTTGAGCATAAATATTTTCAAGGCTTGTAACACATATCTTAATGTTGTTGTTCTTGTTGTAAAGGTTGTGTAGTCACATTTTGTTTGAGCTGGAAACCTGAATAGACTGAAGGTGTAAACAAATGATTATAAAAATATTTAGATAAGTGCGACAAGTGAACAAATTCCACACACACACACACGCACACACACACACGTACATACAGACGTATATACTATGTAGGTTCCGAGTTGGGCTCGCCTCCAAGAAGAATTCCAATAACAATTTCCATGTGCGCTGCGTAAACAGGGAAATAAAATTGATTAGCCAAATGACGCGTAAAAGGCGCAGAGTTCGGAATTTTGATTTGAATGATGGATTATCATGGTGATAATGATCGATTAAAATCCGACACGTCGGATAGGCTCCGATGACCATTAACAGTTTCGCTTTGGAAGACCTCTCAGCATTAGCTTAACTAAAACCTATGGCTAAACTTAACTTTTCTGACTTTGATAAATTAAAATTTGCAAATGAAATTATGGACCAAGCATATGACAATAAATTTGTGGCTTATCAGAACTTTGCAATCTTCTTCACTGAAACTGGTTCACTTAATAAAAGAGAGAGAGAGAGAGAGAGAGAGAGAGAGAGAGAGAGAGAGAGAAAAAGAAGGCGAGAGATGCCGGCAATAGATATATGTAGATAGAAACACTTAAAAACTAGCCGGAGCAAGAAGCATTTAAATCTATTTTTCTTTGGGCTAAAGCAAATTAATTAGTGAATATTTTTGTTCGTTTCTTTTTGTTGCTTTTTGGCTTTTTTGCTTTTTTGCTGCTGTTACTTAACTTCGCCCGTGTTCGGCGCGGCTCAAGACAAAAAGGCGAAAATTTGCAATTGAATTAAAATGAAAATGAAAATTTCATGAGCGCCGAGCCGGGGTACATTGAACCTGTATTAACGCAATTGCAAATAGTATTTTTGCTTTCTATTCTGATAACCTTTTTTCAACGAGTTTCGACGCGCAACCAGTAAAACAAAAACAATCGAGTTTTTAGTTAAATTGAAATTAAAATTTTTGCAGCTTTTGTTTGTTGAAGACGCGGCGCGTGGCTCGCCATGAAAATGTATTTCGTGCGCAAGCAAGTGCGTAAAAAATACTAGAACAAATACCGAGAAAGAAGCTGGAAGAGAAGAACGTACAGAAATTTAGTTAAAACTAGCAGCGGAACCCAGTGGACCGCTGAAAAAAAAAAGGATTTTATTTCGTGCATCGCAAGTTTTGGACAAAAAGGCAGCACAACGGCGACCATCGGCTATCAAATGATGAAACGACGCTGGTCGAACAATGGCGGCTTCTTGCGCATCCAGGAGGAGTCCTCGTCGGAGGTGACGTCCTCCAGCAATGGCCTCGTCCTGTCATCGGGCCTCAGCATGTCGCCGTCACCGTTGGACTCGTCCGACTATGGCGATCAGGGCGGTTGGCTGTGCGGCAACGATGCGGGTCAGCATTATGGCAACACTTTGGGGCATGCCAATGCGCAGCAGCAGAGCGTCATTACGCTGGCCATGCACGGCTGTTCCAGTACGCTGCCTGCCCAAACCACCATAATACCCATCAACAACAACAACAACAACAACAACAACAGCAACAATAATAATAACAATATGAATAACAACAATAATAATAACAATAACAATAGCAATGGGTACGTGCCGGGCGCCACGAACCTGGGCTCGCTGACGAACGGTGGGCACATGGTGGGCAGCCTGGTGAGCGGCATGCAGCAGCAGCTGCAACAGAATGGTCATAGTTTGATTAACTCGACCACGCCCACCACGAACTTGCATATGCAGCAGAATGGCATCAATGGCGGCGGCGCAGCAACAGTTGGCGGCATGTCCTCCCTTGGCTTGGGCCTCAGTGCGCTGCACCACACGAACGGCAATTCAAATGGACTTGGCTCGAATCCGGGCAATGGGGCAGCAGTTGGCATCATGGGCGTACCCATGGGCATGGCCATGCAGCACACGCCACGCAGTGATTCAGCGAATTCCATTTCATCAGGTTAGTGGGCTACAAATACGCTTTATACTGATAAACCGAAATAGTCTAAGATAAAGAATGAACAAAGTGCAGTCGTTGGTTGGTCGAAACTTTCAGATATAAGACGAAATATATGTGCCCACATATCGTGTAACATATCTAGAACTGTTCTAATCTAGACTAAGTATTATATCTATATTAAATCTAAACTTATATAAATCTATCTAAAGTTCTACGTCTCTTAACTCTCATACTAAATACTTATACTTGTTTTTCAGTATGATTAGTGATAAGATCTATCACATATTTATATATAATTTGAGTAAATCTTACTGATAAGCTCAACGATATATTCATTCATTTACATATTTCTATTTGACATTTGATTTGAATTAAATTCAAATTTTAAAATAAGTCAAAATTGATTGATAAAAAATATTACTTTAAATCATATATTATTTTATATAATTATATACAATTTATTATATTTTATTATTATGCCTTATACACATACAATCACCTTAATATAAAAATAACAGTGTTGGTAAAGCAACATTAGTGCTGTAAAACGCATTAATTGAACATACACTTTACGCTAAGAATGCATTTATTTTAATTTAATAATTTTTAATAGTATACAAATTTTCAGTGTTGTAAAATTGACAAATTACAAATTCAAAGTATTCCAATTCCTTATTGAATAATATTTGAAATAATATAAAACAATATATAGAAATAATAATGTAAAATTGTCATCGAATTGAGAGAAAGTCAGTTAAAGTGTTGGAAAACGCAGCAATTCAATTTGAATATGTGATGAGAAACTCGAACATTAATTTCAAGTGCAGACTTTCAGTCTTTATGATGATTGGTTTGTTAGGCTTTGCTCTTAATAGATGCTCGAAACATAGCTACGCACCGCACTAATTAAATTTAATTGCATTTATATATATTTTATATATATTTATTTGTATATGTAAATATGTATATAGAAATGTACATAAATTTTATGATGCGTTTTTTACGAGCTGCATTCATTGCTTTTGTTTATGCACACAAATACATCCACATACATACGTAGATGCATATCGACTCATGTGTGTGTGTGTGTGTGTGTGTGTGTGTGCATGCGAAGTCCACAGGGAACAGGGGGAACAACGAGGGATGGAAAACAACCATCAAAAGCACTTAAAGACTTTCCAGGCGAGGGAGGGGCTGAGCTGGTGCATTTATTACTGCTGCTGTTGCTGCTGCTGCTGCTGCTGCTGTTGTCGTTGTTGTTGTTGTTGTTGTTGTTTCGTTTGTGCGTTTGCCTCGCACTTTATCAGCCAGCGTCATGGCAGGCTGCACGCCCATGTATACAATATGCAGCCATAAGGGCAGTTGCTGTAACTCGAACCTACCTCAAGCTGTTCTATATTTAGTAAACAACAGCACACTCTCTCACTCTCTCAGTCTCTCCCTTACTCTCTCTCCCTCTATCTCTCTCCCTCTCTCTCTTTCTGTCTGTCTCGTTGGCTCCTGGGTTCGGGGCTTCGATCGAACTCCAATTGTTGATGACGTCAGAGCGTCGAGTGACCTTCGGCTGTCGGGCAGACGACCTCGTCCATGTCCTCGTGCTCAATTGCATTGGGCGACGGCTGCGCTGCTGCACTGCTGCACTGCTGCAACCGGGTCACAAGGCTTTTGCAGACCAATTTGCATGCTGCAGTGTGACCCAATTCGCACAGGTCAGAGGTCAGGGGCAACTGTTGCTGTTGCTGCTGCCATTGCAGTTGCAGCTCCAGCTTCCGGATATGACACAGTTTGTCCCTTGTTCGTATTCCGGTCAGCAAACACCCGGCCAGACATTGAGTGGGCGCCATGTCAGGGTCAGGTCAACGAAGGATTAAACTTAACAGAAAAAACAGTTTGTATCAAATTTGAATGACCCTGAATCTGCTTAAAAGACGACCAAAGGATATGATTCAGCTTAAAATAAAGTTAAGTATAAGCTAAATATACTCAAATGAACTAAAAAATAGCTCAAACTAATTATTTACTCATTGCTAACAGCGCTCAATGTACACAAACATCACTCAAAAGTGTATTTTAGTTATTGTTATGATTTGGCTTAAACTCAAAGGCAGCATACATCTTAACAGTGCTCAAAACTCACTTATACTTTCCATAACTCAAGTTATAATGTTATTTAAGCTACGTAATTTCTAAATATTTGAAATTACCTCTAAATAAATCAAAAATTATTAAAATTACAGTTGGTTGTTCGCGATAATAAGTGAAAGAAAACTGAACTGTTAGCTTAACATTACTCAAAGAATGCACTCAGGCTAACGTCTGGCTTAGTCTACAAATTCGAAGCTCATTAGTTTTTATTTAACAGTTAAATTGGACTCTTCTCCTCCCTCTCCCTCTCCTTCACGTTCATTCACTCATTTTACAGCGAGTGAAGTGCAGCTCAAGCAGCTGTGTTGCGCATTGTTATGCTTGTTCTTCTTCTTCTTCGTCATCGCTTCAAGTGGCTTTGAACTCAACTCGTAATTTTTGAGTGAATTTGGGTCACTGGTGCAGGCCCAAAAAAAAAAAAAAAATTAAAGTGCCGTTGCTCACTAAAAACCGCAAGGACAAAGCTGTCGAATGTGCATATGACTGCACACAGCGCTCTCTCTCTCTCTCTTTCTCTCTCTCTACTCTCTACACAGTCTTACGTGCCGTTGCAAGCGTTGTAAACTCAAGTACATGACCTTACCCCTTGCAGACAAGCAAATGGCGGCGTCGACAGCGCAGCTAAGCAACTACCGGTAACGACATCAGCTTCTGCTGCTGCGACGTGTGTGCGTGCTTTTTGCACAATTGTTTTTTTTTGGCCGGCTTTGAGCTTATTATTTGCATTTCTTTTGTTAGATTTCGGGCATGGGTTTCGCTTCGCTGTTAGGGTGGCAAGCATAATGTTTAGGGTTGCTCTTATTCTGTTGCTGTTGTTGCTGCTGCGACGATCCTAAGCGTCAAGGACAGCAGCAGAAAAAGAAAAGCAAAATATGTTCAAAAAATTTAAAAATAAATAAAGCAAACGATTTATAAAGCAACAACATCAAATAAAAGCGATAAAAAATACATAGAACGATAACAGTCGCAATTGACGCTGCCGTCGCAGCCGACGTCAGCGTTGTCAGTTGACGGTTTTTAGTCTTGCACTCACACACACAACTAACTGCAGCTCATTTGTCACACACAAATGTATATATATTTGTATTTGTGTATGTGTGTGTGTGTGTGTGTGTGTGTTTGGGTGTATTCGCATGACGAAAAAAATGAGGTCAAT
>JAWNON010000168.1:100000-352500 GCA_035045945.1 Drosophila anceps
TCCTATTAATGGATTCGCCATTAAAGCATTTATGTTTGTTAGGCCAGGGAAGTGTTTACACAGAGCTCAAATGTGGTCAAATGTGCACGTTAATTAAGTAATGAATTGCTTTGCTTTTATGATGTGCACAAAGAGAATTGAGGAGGGCAAATCGAAAAGGTGCTCAACTCTGAAACTCTGAGTAGTCAGACAGGAATTAATAAACTTATTTCTATGTTCAGTTTGAGCTTTGATTTCAATAAGTCAAGCTCAAGTCAGCTTTACTCTATAAGAATATACATTCATCACAAATCAGTCAAAGTTCTTGACTTTAAAGTGAAACTCTAAATTATATAAAATTATATATTTTCAAAATTCATTAAAACAAAGTACTTAAAAATATAAAAATATTTGAAACCTTTTTTTTGAAAACTATTTTGAATGTATTATATACTGCAGCATATATAGATACATAGAAATATTAATATATTTTAAGATAATTTAATGTACATAGTTTAACAAGCCATAAATAGCTGTAAATAATTCATTAATAAACAAACCTGATTGATTTATTACCTCATTCTTTATCTTACAGGTATGTTCCATTTATGCAAATCGTAACTTATCACAAAAGTCTCCACAAATTACGGGTAAGCCACGTAAATATGTAAACAAGAGAGAGGGAGAGAGACAGAGAGAGAGAATGAAATAGATATGCATTAGCTAGATAAGAAAATAGTGCTAGGAAGTAGGTCAGCTATTTACAAACAAAAAACTTATCGATAGCCAATACAATTATGATTTTACGTTAATATGACATTGTGTGTGAGAGAGAAAGAGTGCGAGAGAGCAAAAGAGATAGAGAGAGAGAGAGAGAGAGATGAAGAGAGTTTAGTTTATGAACTTATCGTCACAAACATAACTAAACTTAAACTTGATCGGATAAAAGAGAGAGAAAGACCGAAAGGAACTCGATAAGGTCGATAACAAAGCAGTACTACAAAGTAAATATTTATCGATAAATTGATCGACAATTGAAATTGGAGAGTGGAAGAGTGATGCTGATGATGATAAGATCTATATGAGAATATAGTCCGAGAGAGTAGTTAGACAAGTTGCTATCGACAAATCGATTGCTGATCGGTGGGTAATGCAATTGTAATTCTCTGGCAAATGACTGTTTGACTGTGGCCAGTTTGTTCAGTAAACAATTCAGTTCCATCTGGTGAGGAAATTTATTTCAATTACACGCACAAATCAAACCAGGGCCGACTTGGGTGTAATGAAATTCTATTGTAGAGGTACTCGGGCGGAGCATACTTTGGCCCCATCCGACTTGTTCCGTCAATTAAGGCAGCACACTTCCCCTTTGGGACCGTCGCTGCTTGGCGTTCGCTTTGTCTTTACTCAATTGTATTGTATTTCTAATTCCTATATGCACTCACCGCATTCGCCCGAAAAAAAACCAGAGAAGAAACTGTTTAGCCCAGCAAAAAGTGAAACACATGACCCCAAAAAAAAAGTGAAGCAAATGTAGAACCCAAAACCCAAACCGCTAAACTCAACCGAAATCGAAATCGAATCAAATGGAGCTGGAAGAAAAATGAAATAAAATGAAACGAAGAACAATCCAATCCAATTCCACGTCGGCAAAGATATTGAATTCAATTGTTCGTGTTGTCTTTCATGGCCCCTATTTGGTTAGAGTAATTTATGAGGAAGGAAAGCCACAAACTGGATGATGACTGTGATAATTACATATATACAAATTATGATATTGATTTGACATATTCACACAAATGAATAATTGACTTATATAATAGATAGTTACTTGTACTGGAAACCACTTAAGGGTAGCTTCCTCTATAACAGTGGATTGAACCTAAGCTAGAACCATTTGAGAATTATAAGCAAATGATATTGATTAAATCATATTTCACTTATTTCATTCTCAATCTCCCTCTGCTTCGAATTGTCTACATTCAGTTGTATTGCAATTTAAGCATCAGTAAATCACAGATCTATTTTGAGAGATATAAGGAATCCAGCAGTAGGTACAACTTTAGAGTTGTGAGCCTGCTCGGCTAAAGGTAAAATAAATTTCATAAAATCCCATTTATTCAGTTATATAGAAAGTAATTCATGGCAAAAAGTGCGCTTCAGTGAGTCGGCTAAGCATTATTACTATTTGTTTTATTGACACCAGAAATGCAAACTAAACATTGACCCAAATATGTCAATTAACCCAAATGGAGCAACAAAAGTGAACAAAAAACTACAACAGCAACGAGCGAAAATAGCTCAGCGATCAAAATTGTGCAGTCGTCACATGAAAATTGACCGAAAAGACAGCCAAAAAAAAAAAAACAAAAAACTACATCTACTATAGAGCTACCTATGCCTAGTTTATCAGACTATGCCGGCACTTTTTTATTGGGCAGCAGGGGGCGGGGCAGAAGGCGATTACTTATCGTGCCGGTCGCATCTCTAGGGCAGACCATAAAGGAGCTGGAGGCAGACGCACAACTACAAAAAAAAAAGCTATAACAAAAGGGAATTTTTCTGTGTGTAGCAGACCGAAGATGAAATACGCTACATAAACAGCTCGGTTACTTCATAAGCTTCATTTGAGAGTTACATAAATA
Organism: Drosophila anceps; assembly: GCA_035045945.1. Taxonomy (NCBI): domain Eukaryota; kingdom Metazoa; phylum Arthropoda; class Insecta; order Diptera; family Drosophilidae; genus Drosophila; species Drosophila anceps. The sequence continues at coordinate 102,625 of JAWNON010000168.1, forward strand.
GGCAATAATCTAGTTAGTTATTATGTAAGAGCTCGAAACTCTGAGACTTGAACTCCTCGGGCGTTCCATGTTTACTGACCAATACATAATACCCTATACAAAGGCACACGAGCAAGAGCACTCAAATTCTAATCAGCACAATTGTGTGTGTGGGTGTACATATTGATGTGTGTGTGTGTGTGTGTGTGTGTATGTGTGTGTGTGTGTGCCTCGACTATCTTAGAAAGTAGGGCAACACACAAATAATAACCCAAATTTCGAACGCACGCATTTCCGACTCGTGCTCACTAAACATAGTGCGTCAGAGTGAAAAAGTGCTAGAGAAAGAGCAGAAAAGAAAGATAGAGAGACAGAGGGAGAAAGGAAAAGAGAGAGAAATACAGAGAAAGAGAGACGGACCGATAAACGCACACCTACTCGTAACTTTTCACTGCTCTTTCGTAATGCTAATGGCCCAGCCAACGAGGTATTTTGACTTAGAGAAAAAAAAGTCATTGAGAGTGGGAGAACATTGGGGTAGCCCCCCACGTAAATAGTTTTTCTTTTCTCCTTGTACTTTTCGTAATCGTCTAGAGGCTTAGGCTCGCTCAGGCACCTATGTATATAACTAGGTGCCATTCTACTTGCAGGTGCTGTGTGGGCCCGCAATGATTGGCAGCTCCATAAAAAATAAGAAAACTAAATATACGTACTTCTCTCAGCGGGCACTTTCACAATGTTCCCACATTTCTCTCTCTCTCTCTCTCTCCCTCTGTCTCTCTCTCTCTCTCTCTCTCTCCCATGCTGTTGTGGTCAGTCGCCCTTTTAACGTGATAAGTAAGTATAAACAAAATGCGAGGGAAATTTATGTATAAAGTTTGTTCCATTTGATAAATTCTCCGCGTGCTGTGGGCTTGCACTGTTTGCTGCCACCTTTCATCACCTGCTAATTCAAGGTGTCACTCGAGAGTGCTAAAAGTCATACTAAATCCATCGGAGAAGGCCAGAAACTAAAGAGAAATCCATCGAAAATGCTGCTTGCACAATATTTATGAGCGGTTGGAATGAGATGTACTCAAAATAGCTTTGCTTTAGTAGCGTGTGCTATAAAGTGTTTAGATCTGAGTATTGACTGACACTTTTGTTTAGCTAATTCGAAATGCATTTTTACCTGTACTAAAATGATTAATAAAGTGTTTCATACACGATTTCATACACAATTTATGTTCCACAATTGCATTCACAGAGTGCTAAAAACTGATCTAAACTTAGATAGTTCTTTTTCCTGCAGATACAAAAAATTGATAGATATTAATATGCAGCCTACAAAATTCTTAAAAATGTATTTGAGTTTATATGACTGGTCTAAATAAAGAAAATGTCTAGAAATGTTTAGTTAGTCATAATGTTGCTTACTAAAAGTGTTCTAAAACTTTCTTAAATGTACTAAATTTAGACAACAGATATAAGTAGCTATAATAATAAAATTTACAGTGTAGTATCGCACATGTAAATATTTATAAAATCGTCCACTTTCTAATATCTGATTAGGCTTTCTATTGATCATATGATATAAACAATGTTTTGTTGGTGTGATAAAGCTTTAGCTTTTGGCTCTTACTGCAAGAATAGTCTGGTGTAGGAATTGTGAATAAGTCAAGTATATTCAGTTGATCCGATCTCTCCCTTCTCATCACAATTTAGTACTCTGTATTAAATACAAACAGCTCAGAGTGGCCAGTTGGATGGCTAGCAAAACGAGTAGAAACATCACTCAATAGCTCAAGCATTTCGATGTGTAAATGCCTAAAAGCGAGAAGGCAAAGACAGACGCAAGAGACTAATGAACATTTTCTAAAACACGTTTTGAATATTACTTTTTTCGACATCATTCATTTACTATTTTTGTTTTTCCACTTCGTATTGTTGAAAAGCCATTTGGCCTTCACACTTGGCCCGAGAGTTCACGAACTAGCTGAAAAGCACACAGACTTCACTTTTTTCTCTCGCTTGTTTCTCTTTTTTAATGGGTTCAACTAATTTGGCTTGGTTCAAGTTCAGGGTCGCTGTGTACTAAAAAACACAATGCGTACTAAAACGCAACGAGTAAATTTAAGTGCGGAAGCTAGTTAAGAAACAAGTTCATTCAACCTGTGCGATTCAATGGAATTGCAATAAATACAAACTCACTTTTTGGTAAAGCCCTGCATAGATAGATAGATGGGACGGGAGTATTCCAATTGGAATTTCGCAGAGAACAAATGACTCCAATTGGAGTTGATATCTCTCTGGGTGTGTGTGTGTGTGTGTGAGTCTTTGATATAGCTATTCGATGTTTTTGCTTATTTCGGTGCTGGCTTATCAGAGCAGCCAAAAAAGCCAGGCAACTGACGGTGCAGATAACACAGTGCCCCACAATCGGACGGTTCAAATTGAGGTTAATGCGCGTGTGTGCGTCTGCCAAACACACGTACACTCGTATACATATATGTGTGTGTGCGTGTGTGTGTGTGTATCACTGATAATGCACATTTGTGCTATTTATTTTGCCATAACAAAATCTTTTCTTCTCTTCTTTTTTGTTTTTGTTCTGAGCACATGAGCAACAATATAAACAATTCTTGTTTTTTTTTTTACGGCCCGCAAAGCTTTTGCACTTTTTAGTCGTCGCAATGCTGATAAGATAAGCTACAATTGTATTAAATACATATATATTTATACACATATATATATACAGAGAGAGGAATATATACATATACTTATATTGTGTTCATTATAAAGAACGTCGCTGTTAGCGTTCGTCCAAGTGAAAGCGAAATTGTTGCACAAGAAATGCAACAAAATCCATGAATTTTGTTTGCTTTGCGATCTATAAATTATGCTAAATATAGAAGATTAATGGAAAGTGCGATTAGCAGTTGTCTGGACGGGATTTTCGATCTGACAATGTTTATAAACTAAATTAGCCACAGAGTTTTTAGAATAAATAGAGGAGAATGCCTGGTTTACCCAAACGCAAAAATTGTAATATTTTACAAATATTCTAGTTAGTTTTTTTGTTATGACTTGCTAATCACAAATTATAATTATAATAATGGTTGACTAAGTAAAGTGTATGGATTCGCAGAGCCCCTCGCTGCGCAGCCTCCGGCAGAGATGCTTCAGTAGCCGCTGAGAGTGTTTCATATTCACTTTATTATTGTTTGCAATTAAAAAAGAAAGTGCCAGCCAGTTACTGTGTGGGCGGGGCTATCTCCCTCCCTCTCCCTCTCTCTCTCTCTCTCTCTCCCTCTCTGTGGCATCTAGTGCAATTACTGAGATTTCTTAATTGCGAGCCACACACTTCACTTGAGACTGCGCTGAAGTGAAGCCATTGCCGCGGCTCAATTCAGCCAAGTTAATCATCATAATTATATATGTATATAAGCAACAGACAACAACAATAATGTGGGCAAAGCAGGCCTAGCACAAAGTAAAAGTAAAAAATAATGTTAGATGAAACTATGCCATGTCTAACCGCAAGGCATATTTTTCAGCTAAGCCGAAGGCTACTTTGCAATTTCTTTAAAGCGTTTAAAAACGCGCCAAACCAAAAAAATCGCCATCAATTGCGAGTCTGTTTCTTTTTTTTTTTTTTTTTTTTTAGTTTTGCTTTTGGCTTGGCTGTTGTTGTGGGTGTTGCTTTTATTGTTGTTGTTGCCGTTTTTATTTATTCGATACAATAAATATATTTTTTTTAAATTGGTCTTGTGAAGGTTTCTCACAATGCAAAAAGTAAAAAACAAAAAGAAATACTATGAAGCCGCAGCTGAAGCTGAATAAATAGTGAAAAAAATAATAATAAATAAAATAAATTGTTAAAAGGCACGCACTTGCCTTGCTGTTTGTTTAGAAAACAAAATATCATAAAGACAAAAAAAAAACCTAAAAAAAAACGACAACATAAAAATTGTTACAAGGCTAAGCCCTGGCTGGCGAATTTATTGTTTAAATTGAACAAACAAAAATTAATACTCAAAAGTAATGAACGCACTCGCAAACAGATTATTACGAACTATTGGCCTAATTGTGCGCCTATCATAATCTGAATCATGTTCCAAATATATGCGAGTTTATATGCATTAAAATATGTGTAGTATCTGTGATACAAAATAGTGATTCGTCTTTGTCAAGCGAATAAGAATTGAAGAGAGTTTTGTGAAGCGGTTAGAGGTTAGATAAGTTAGACAGGTGTAGCACATATGAACATCATTCACAATAGAAGATTGAAATGTTACCCAGAACAATTCAAATTATGTTTATAAAAGTTTGGAGCAATCGCAAGCAATCAACATTCACTAGAGGACTGAGAGATTAGTAAAATACTTGAAGAAAATTCATAAATTGCAGAATTGCGTCTATGTATTAGAGAACCGATTGTATCACTTGGATAAGTAAAGCTATATAATAATATAATCAATATTCTATTACTATCCACTAACAGCTTGTAGTTCAATTGGGTTTGCATAGCTATTCTCCAGTTACTCACCTCACAGATTTTTGCTGGAATCATACAGACTTATGAATGGACGAAATTAGTGTATGAAGTTTTCATACGTTTGAAAATTGCAAAATTAAAGATTATGATATGAAGATAAGACTTTATATCTATCAATGATAGATACTTTTAAGTCCGCTGCAAATAGGAAGCTAAAGAATATAAATAAAGTTTTTCTTTCATAGAAGTTAAGAAATACATATATAGAAACTAAGACTCTCCTTTCTTCCCTATTGTTCTTTGCCAAGTTCTCTCTTTAGTTCAATAATGTTTTTTATATGTTTTCAAGTCAATGCTGACTTTCTTACAATAAGTCCTTGGTCTGTTGTTCTTTCAACTTATTCTCACACTGTCTGCTTCTCTCTTTTTTTGCCGCCCTTTTCTTGCTTCGCCATTTGCTGCTTTTTTGATCTTGTCGCGCTGCCTGTCAGCGCTTGATTGATGTCTTTTCTCTTTTCTTTTTTCTCACTTTATTAAACCGAATCAAATGCCGAACAATCAAGTGCAGAGTTTAATGAAAGTCTTAAGCGTACATTTACAATAAAAATTCGAAAAAATCGCGAAGCATTAAATAGAAAAAGCCCGCATTCAATTTGGAATTGACCTTTACCTTTGCCGGTTTTTTTTTTGGGTATTGTGTAATGTCATACCTTAATGTGACTACAGTGTGGACTCGCTACGAGCAACTCTGCTCCACGCGTGTTGATTGAAGCGTGTTAACTGCCTCAGCTTCGCCTTTCAGGCTGGCTAAGAAAACAACAGCCACGAAAACAAAATAACGCGCGATGAAGGCAAGCAAAACCAACAACAATCAGAGACAATCAACACATGCACAGATGTATATAGATATATATATATATATATGGAGTACTGGAGTCTATATGCTCGCAAAATACGCGAATCATCTGTAGTCACATACTCGCTCTTATGTATATATGTCTTTATATATAGATATATTGTACAAGTACGAGTCGCGTATATTTTCGTCAATGTGAATCAAAATTAATTGTAGGACCGTGCCTTGGCTGTTTCCCCTCTACGAGAGGGGCAGCCTGCATTCCGCAGCCCCCGCCACTCACTCAACACACAATTTATTCAGCAACAATTGAAATTCACAGTAAATAATAAAAATAGGAAAAAGCACACAAAGCGAAATGTTTTAAATGTGTTTTTTTTTTTTGCACTCGCTTTGCATTCGCTTGTGTTTCAAGTACAACGCGCCAAATGGCATTGCCAAAAAGTCAGAGTAACAACAAGAAAATTGAAACAACAATAATAAATAATATTGAAGGCGTTATAAAAGTCAAAATATTGATTGACCCAGGCGCTAAAACGTGTCCAAGCTTCGGCCCGCTAAAAGGGGCCGACGCGAGAATTACATTGGGCTAGAATGAACGAAGATTGTGGAGTCCCAAAGCCAAAATACCCTTTCTTGATGAACCTATTTCTCTTCACACGCAACAGAATAAATTCTTTTTCAAACAACCTCCAATTTTTGAGCCATTCTATATGTTGCTATATGTGTATATGCTATAAATCCATATATGTGGAGTGCTTCGAGCTAAACTATCTTAACATACGCTAGAATCTACGATTTGTTAAAGCTAAAATGTTGTAACGTTTAATGAAAGCGTCTTTTATGTAGATACACTGACTGGAATTAGAATATATTCAATTGTTGATACAGATCCGAAAAAACAAAAGCTAAAAGTGTTAAAGGGCTAAGTATAAATGAACTGAATACTCTAGGATCAGCCTAAGTGAAAGCTTGGCTTGGCGAGTAATAACATCATTTAAGATGAATATATGAGCTGTAAAGTTGATGTGTGAATAAATCATATTCCACTTGCTCTCCGTTTATGAATTGATAAACAAAGCTTCACACTTCATGCGCGTCCTACACGTGAAAGCCTAAGCAGTTGCCATTCAAAAGAAACATTACGTATACGCCGCGTCCGAGCCTATCGAAATTTTTATAGCTCAAGTTACTAACTATATAAAAAAAAAGATGTATATATATGCATAATTTTGTTATTGTTATAATTAGAAGTGATTGTTGTTAATGTTGTTGCTGTTGGTGGCAACTAAAATTGTTAGAATATTTTGGCCAAAACGTTCATTGACCCGTGCGTTCAAGGTTAAATGCTGATGCGTAATAAACTACAAGCAACAACAATGCGAACTACAATAACACCAACAACAACAACAGCAACAACAACAACAACAACAAAAGACCTGGTTCACACTTTTTGGCCAGAAACACGTTGCCATAAGAGAGGCACAGAAAAAAGCATAGCTCAAAGAATAATAGAAGCCCCCGCCATGTGCGTGGCTCTTCGCGTCGAGTCGAAATTGAGCGTTGAGAATGTTTACTATTTGAGCTTTTACTACAAGACGTGAGCCTTTGCTTCTGAACATATATATATATATATATATATATATATATATATATATATATATATATATATATATATATATATATATATATATATATATATATATATATATATATATATATATATATATATATATATATATATATATATATATATATATATATATATATATATGTAGATGTAGATGTATATACCTACGCATATATTTACTTACTCTCTTATAATTTTAATGATATTTTGTTGTTGTTGGGGGAGTTTCTGCTGCGTCAGCGCACACGCGATTTCTATTCTTTTTGGCACTGTTTTCAAGCATTTGGATTTTCGCGTGGTTCTTTTTTATTTTTATTATTATTTTATTTATTTATTTTTTTTCTTTTTTTTTTTTTTTTGGTTTTTTGTGTTTTGTAATTTCATGCGGCTTGATTATTATGTTGATTATAATGATCGTTGGCCCAAGCAAATTAAATTTTATGTTTACTTTGTGTCTAAGGCCCCGCTCTGCGCTTCTCGCACTCCTCGGCTGCCTTTCTACACGCGTTGCTTTTTATTTATTTAAGCCATGTGCTTCAATTTTACAATTTGGCGGCTTTTGTTGTTCCACTGGCCATTGTCTAGAGCGGCCTATTATTAATATCATCTATATTTATATATATGGCTGTGTGTGTGTGTGTGTGTGTGCGTGTGTTTGTTATTTTTTTAATTAAAATAACAATGCGCACAATCAAAAGTGATTTATGAAATTTTTCTAACCATTTTCTGACGCCATTCTTCTCGCTTTTTGAAAAGTTCTCGTTCTGCCAGGTCGCCTAATCTGTTTTTCCTGTCTTGTGTCTTGTTTTATTTCGACATCAGTTCGTTGCCTAAGTCTTTTGTTTTGCTCTGCCGCTTGAGACGGGAGAACTTAAGACGCGATTAGAAAATTGCTTCTCAAATTAAAAGAGCTACAAACACCGAGAACTTCAATGAGATTTAAATTGATTTTAATTCTCATATAATAGATTTTTTTTTATTTGTAGAATTTATTTTATGCATTGCTACATGAAATGTTATCCACAAATAGTTGAAAATCTCAAAATAAATATGAGATAAAATTACTATTTATGCCAAGCTGTAAAATGCCTATTATTATTATTGTTTTTATAATTTATTAATATATCAAATATTATTTAATGGACATTTACTACCCGATCAAGAATTTATCAAAGCAAAAAAGAAAAGAGGAAAACAAAACCAAATGTTTAACTAGAAAACTGCTGATTTATAAATTATTATGATGTAGTAAATATAATTATAAATACTGCTCAAATATGACAAAACTAATTTAGACGTAATATATAATTTATTAATATAATATTGAAAACGTTTATCGGATACCTTAAATAATATATGGCGATGGCTACTTATCTCAGACTTTATTTGATAAATACAGAAAAAGAAACAACAAAATTTTGATCACATTTCTCTGCTTGTGCCGCCTACTCTTTGATCAAAAACTGGGTTAACAATTGCTCTATGGTAGCCACCTCCATTCATATTTGATGTATATTTATGTATATTTATCCGTATAGATCTACCCAGTGCCTGGGTGTTAATTGATGAATCTTCAAGATTTCGCTAACTATTTGTCCACGCAGCTGGGCAGCTGGGCAGCTGGGGCTGAGGCATTTCAATTAGTGACTCGACTTGACTCAATCGCGATCTCCAACTGCGTGTGGGAGCTGAGTACCTCGACTTTCAGGCTAACGGTAAAATGAGGCATTTGTCCACTTTTATGGGCATGTTGAACCATTGAATACGATTAAAACTTGATTTTTGATTGATTTCTATTTCTTTTCGGTGCTAAACTATACAAATAAAAAACTTGGCCTACTGAATGCGAGTTGGCAACAATATTGTTTTTGGATCGATTTAAAGGGCTGAAAGCTACTTAAGATTTTGTTTATATTTTCCCCATATAAAACTCTGTTTGGATTAACATCTTCTCTTCTCGGATGACCGCAGACAAATCACATTGTCTTAGATCAAATATCATAAATTAATTAACGAATACTAAAACTGACTTCCGTACAGTTTAGAGAAGCCCAGCCAAATAATATATTTAAATCATATACGAAAAGCTGCGTGAAAGAGTTTCTGAAGAGCTAAGAGCAAAAAAAGAAACTAGAAACTTGTTCAAAGCATGCGAGCAGACGCACAAACAATAAAAGAAGTAGAAAACCTGACATAATTATGAATATAATAATAATTATTATAATGCTGATAATAATGCTAAAAGCAAGTTTGCAAAAAAAAAATAGATAAAAAATAATACAAAATAATAAACGTAGCTCAAGCAGAAGAAGAATCTCACGAGAGTTTCACTCTCTTTCTGTCTTTCTATGTCTCTCTCTGGCTCTCTTTCTCCGGCCCTCTTTTGCCTGCTGTTTGCTGCAAAGTGCTTGGCTTGTTTTCTTCTTTAATTTCCGTCGCATAATTTAGATCTAGAATCTAATTTTTTTTACAAAGTAATTATCTGTAATTTTGTGTTTCTTCTTCCCTTTTGCTGGAGTATATAGTTTTTTTTTGCTCATTCTTTTTTCACTTTTAATTGCTCTGTTAAGAGTTAGAACTTTGAGCTGCGGGTATTTCTTTTTTTACTCTAATTCATTTTGTATTTTATATTCTTGAGCAGCCGCAGCCGCAGCCGCAGCCGCAGCCGTAGCCGAAGTCGCAGCAGTAGCACCAGCAGCTGGCGCTCTTTTCTTGGTTTCTAGCCTGACCTTAACTTTAGTTTATTATCTCGTTGTCAAAATATGTTTAAAGGCAACAGCAGCTTGAGCCAATTGCAATTGGTTAGACCAAATGTCTTGGGCCCCTAACGCTATCGGGGCTAAAGCATCAGGCCACCTGCCAAAAAGTTTTGTCGGCCTGACGACCTGCTTGCCCGCCTGCCCGCCTGCCCGCCTGCCTGCTTGTCCCATGGGCCAACCGGAACCGCAGAACTCTTCACGCATTTTCAATGAGTCTGGCTCTGGCTCTGGCTCTGGCTGTGGCTCTGACTGGGGATGTGAATGTGGCCAACGGGCAGCGGCTGCTTTGTGTGGTGTCTTAAAATTGCCTAAATTTATTTCAATCCTTTAAGCACTAATTTTAAATTAGATTCCAATTGCTTGGCCTCGCTACACGCTGCCCCGTTCCGCACTGTTCTGGCCTGCTGTCTGGCCGGCTCCTGTCTTTGTCTTTTGGTTTTCTCCTCTGGCTGGCAGCTGTTGCTGTGGCCCTCGTTTGCTCTTTGGCATCTGCTCAAAGTGTATCTTCTGTCTGTACTTTTTTCTGTCTTCGCTTTAACTGGCGAATGTTTTGCGCGATTTTTATCGCATCGTCAAACGTTAATTGGCAAACAATGCATAAAATGCAAAGCGCTTCTGGAGTTGGTTTCGTTCCTCATTTAATCAGCACATCAATCAAATTGTAGCACGCCACTTCTTGTTTCACTCAATTACTCATGCCATAAATAAGAATCATAAGAAATACGCACATTACGCATACGCCATGTGTGCTAAGAAAATTAATGAAACGAAAGTTGTCACGAAAATGTGAGAAAAAAATGAAAATGAAATGAAAATAAAATGTGACACACAGACTTGTACGCTGTGCCAATACTATACGCGAGTAGGTGTGTGTGTGTGTGTGTGTGTGTGTGTGTGTGTGTGTGTGTCTGTCTTATTTGTATATGTATTTAATGCCCAGCAAGACCTAGACCTAAATACACTCCCCAATATGCTTTTACTCACTCATTACTCAAAGACAGACATCGAGGCGCGCCCGGCAAAGTGTAACATACGTGATATATGTTTTTCGAAAGCAACACTCACACTCTGTGTGGGCCTCACTTACGTGTGCTGGGAACTGGCATAGGCATGAGCCGAGGCCAGGGGAGCTACGAGCTGCAAATTGTCAATCGAATATCAGAATGTAAAGCGTATGAATATACTCATTTCTGAATATTCACTTAAAAGTAAACATACAACTATATATAGCATCAGTAAATGCACGTTGTGCAACACTGTGTATATGTGTTTCACAATAGGCTTATATTTATAGCTTATATAGATAGGAATCTTCATATCGTATTCTTATAGAATTTCCCTTGGTGTTATTTGCTTTGAACAACACTGAATTGCCAACACTGGCTTGGTGTATTCATACAGCTATGCACCACTACACAATAAACATATGATTCTCAACTGTCGATTATATTCAGCTGATTTTTCATTTGAGTTTGCTTAAATTGTACTTTTATTTCTTTGAGACTTTTGAAGTGTTTTCCAACACTTAATAAAACATTTGTAAATATTGTTCGGCCTGAATATCTTCATAGATCAGTCTGCTCTTCCTGTTTCGTATTTTTTATAGCAGTTTAGCGAAAAGTCTTAATTTTTTACTGCGTTGCACCCAAAAATAAGAAACTTAAGAAACAAAACACCAAAAATTTGTCACACGCATTAAAAAAGCGACAAATTTTTAACCGATGCAGTCAGCCCTTTGCACTCGGATTTGTTGCATGAAGCAGGCCACAGAGTGGCCGGGCAGTCAACACCGTTTACAAACACACACACACTCACACTCACACTCACACTCACACTCACACACAAACCAGTGAGAATGTCAGATGAGCCGCGGCTTTTGATTTATAGGCTGTGCATATTTTTGCATACATGGCCTCAGAATTTCTGAATCTCCATTCAGTTGTCCATCTCGCAGTCCATTTGTCCAAAGTCGAAATGCGATTTTGGGTTTCGTTTCTTTTTGTTGGGGCCATCTCTCTCTCTCTCTCTCTCTCTCTCCTTCTGTTTCTCTTTCTCTTGTTTGCTGTCCCAATTGCTGTGTCAAAAGATATTCTTTTAGCTAAACGCATAATTTGCATTTCGGGCGAACGTCGCGCCGAGCCACGAAATTGATAAAGCTCGTTGCCCCGTTGCTTTTTGTCAAATGATTCAATTTCGTCGTTGACTTTAAATGCACTTCAAATCAAATAAAAAACTAAAGAAAAAAAAACAAAAACAGAAAACAAAAAAAAAAACAAGACAGAACTTTGTGGTTTTTTCTGCTTAAAAATTTTTTGGGTGTGTTTTTAAAATGCAAGCGGGAATCGTTTTGATTGTGCTGTTCTCTCTCTCTCTCTCTCTCTCTCTCTCTGTCTCTCTCTGTCTCTCTGAAGAGTGAAGCATACACACACAGGCACACACAGAGTCAAAGTCCACTTCCTGCCACCTACCCCTTGGCCAGAGCCTGTCAGCGTTTACATATGTCGGCTTTTAGCCTGCCTTCAGCTTTATTTATTTTATGATTTTAGGAAGGCGCAGTCTGCGTCTGTTAAGTTTAAGTTGAAGTTCGTTTGCTGTTTGCAGCCTTCATTTGTGTTTATTTTATGCTTTTTATCATTTGGGCTTGCTGCGCGTCTCTTTATTAGTCATGAGTTGTTGCATGGCTTATGACAATTCCTTTAGCCGCTTGTCACGCCCCGAAAATGTGCGTGTAATTAATCAAAAGGCGAAAACAAAACTTCGCGAAGGCCGCAAACCGAAACAAAGCCAGAAACATACTCGAAACTTAAACAAGCTGAACATTGAAATTAAGTAAATTCAAAAATATAAAATAATAAGTTATTAATATTATTTATTGGCGAAGTTTCTATTCGTTAAAGTTCGATTAAAAGCTGCACAAAAACGACAAAAGACGAGGAAGCATTTCATATTTATTTATAGCTTCTAAATAGAGTTAATTTGTTTTCGAAGTATGCAGATAATAAATTTATTTACCATAAAAATAGTTCTAAACCGAGCCTATGGCCTTTTGAATTGGTTACACTTCGAGAGGGCTCAATAAATATATGTAGCAGATATTTTGTCTGTAAGAACTATATCAGACAATATGGTAAACTTTCTATATATGTGACGATGTTATATAGGTATACTCCCAATCTACATTTGACACTTGCATATGCAATTACAATACTTCAGCCGAGAGGGAAGTCAGCTATTGCTATAAAGTTATATTTTTATAATACGGAATAACGATCTACTTCATTATATATATATATGTATATATTTCCATAATCAAAAATGAATTATTAAATATCAAAATCAATCTAACTTCATAGCTTTGCAACTCTTGCTTGGCACTCTCCTGCTTTCTGGCTGTGCTTCATAAGTAACTCCCACTCGTAATTTCATGCAGATATTTCTTCTTCTTCTTCTTCTTCTTCTTCAATTCGAGGCAAAATTTTGTATTTGGTTTCAAGATTTTGCGCATTTTTATGTCTTTTCTGCACAGCGGGCAATTTTGGAGTTTTTGTCGACCAAAAACAATATTTTCATATAAAAGTACAAATACAAAATCTAAGTGTGTGTGACTGTGTGCAGCTCGGGCAGTTGGCTCAAATTGCGCGCGTTTATTCCATTAATCATTTGGTGCAAAAACAAAAAGGAAAACAAAATAAAGAAAAAAGGTAAAGCCTGAGCAAAGGTTTAGTAGCCAAGTTCAATAGAACTTGTTTAAAGTTTACGAGTATTACGAATTCGTATGAGTGTGTGTGTGTGTGTGTGTGTGTGAGTGCCTAAAACATGACCAAGCAATTTCGAGGCAGTGACTGGAGTGAGTCTTGCTACGATTCGAATCGCGAATTGAGCCGAATCAAGTCGAGTCGAGTCGAGTAGAGTCGCGTCGCATCGCTTCGAGTCTCTGGGGCCGTGATCTGTGCCTGCGGCTTGTCTGCGAAACTTGATTAAAAATTCAAGGCCATTTTGTGGCAGCAACGCGCATTTGAAACGAAAGCCCACTCTGACCGTCTCGTCTAACCATTAACCATTAGCCATTGCCCATTGCAGCTGGCTGTGGCATGTTTAGAAAGCGGTTACAAATGCCGCTGCTACTGCTGCTGCTGCTGCTGCTGCTGATGCTGTTGTCTGCCTGTCCCGCTTGCCCAGTGCACTACTCGCTGCACTTGGTGTTTCTCTTCTTCTTCTTCTCCTTCTTCGTTGCCCGCTCCGGCCAAACTAGTTGGTGGCTCGGACTGGGTCTGCGTGGAAGCCATTGAAAGTGGTTTTGGCGTGGTTACCTATTTCTATTTCCATTTGGCTTGGCTTGATACACTCTCTGTAGGTTCCATAAATTTGCCACGGCCTGTGTAGGGAAGTCATTCAGAAAGACTCGCATAAGAATAGAGCAACGTATTAGTATTGGCATTGCTATTAGCATATACATTATTAGTCAATTATAATTAGTGTTGTATAAGCATCAATATTAGAATGGGGCTTAGTATTCTTATTGGTATTGCCACTGATATTAATGTGAGTATTAGTATCAGTATGAGAACTGGCATTATTATTGCTATTATTATTGATATCAGTATGAGTATAAGGAATAGTAGCAGTTAAGATGAAGGTATTGTTATAATTTTATAATATCTATATAAGCAATGGATTAATCATTATTATTGATATCAGTAAAAGGATAAGTATGTTTTATATTACTTTTCTTATTTATTATATTGTGGCTTCTATATAGCTATATAGCTGACTTAATACCAATCAGTATATCAGTATATCTAAATATAGGTGGGTAAGTCGGACCTGGTAAGATCTGGCAATATCTATTAGGTTCTGCTCCCAAATATTGATGATTGATGCTGAAATATGAGCTTCGAATCTTATATTTGATCTTATAAGCTGATGAAGATCAAGTGATAATAATATAAAGCTTATTGAATCGCTATTCATAGTTTCTCTTCAAATAGATAAGTTAACCATATACGATAGATGTTTGCTTAGCATACATTTACTTAAACATAAGCATCGTCTGCTAGGGCATTCGAACTTCGACTCGAGTGTGGCTTTCTCTACTTTTTAGTTGCAACTATATGCACTTGTATTCGTTTGGGTTTTTATGTGGTAAACTGCGGTTGTTTTCGCATCGCTTGCATTGTTTTTATGCAGTCAACAGTTTAGTTTCGTATCTCACAAAATTATTAAACATTCAACATTTCAAGTCTGCTTCGCACTCGCATTCGCATTAACTGTTTTTTTTTCTATTTTCGCATTCATTCATCGGCGTTAATTGCATTTAATTTAAGTTAGTAATGGAAATTAGCCATAAATAACTCAACTTGAGTCTTTTCCATTAGGTTGCCTAGCAGCTGATCACACAGAGCGCAAGGAGCTGAAGTTAGTTTTTGGATTCGTTGAATTTAACTAAGTTGAAACTCAACTCAACTCGATCTAGTTAAAGTAATTAATGGTAATGTTAATGCTTAGCTTTTTGACTGCCAACAATTCTGAGATAACTGTGGCAACTCTGTCACGCGATCTAACCTATTGAAATTTGTGGTCAAAGTTTGTTTTTATATAAGATGTGGTCAAAATCTCTTATGACTGCCAACTTTTTGTAAGTCACAGCATAATTGTTAAAATTAATTGTTGCCATTTATCGATTAATTCAGAGAATTGCAAATTGAAGAATGCAGAAATCAATTACAGGGTATTTGCGTACTATCATTCGATTTATTTGATCAAATCATGATGCGCTTTCTTTCTCTTACTCTCTCTCTCTCTCTCTCTCTCTCTCTATCTGTCCCTTATTAGCCAGCTTTCCATTTTGCCTTCATTAACCCTTATATTATGCTTACTTAGCCGTTTACAGGGTATTCACTGCTGTTCAACCACGCCTTCAGGTGTTTAGCAAGAGAATGACAGCCCACCTGCGTGTGGCCATGTGTGCGTATGTGCGTCTGTCTTTGTGTGTGTGTGTGTGTGTGTGTGTGTGTGTGTGGCCAGGCAGCTTTAATAGCCACAGATTCTTAGCACTTCTTGCTACCATTTGCTGCTCCTCTTTGCTGCTGCTGTTGCTGTTGCTGTTGCTGTTGTTGCTGTCGTTGGCTGTGTTTGATGGGATTGAACATTTCTTGGGGTTCCTCTTGTGCTTTTCGCATGATGATCGCATGTTTATAAATAGTTGGGACGTTAAAGTAATGTGTATATGAAATGTCGATTTCGTAGTGTCTACAATTTCCATACAGACATACACTTGAGTGTGTGTATGTGTGTGTGTGTGTGTGTGTGTGTGTGTGTGTGTGTGTGTGTATGTGTTCTGTTCTGTCGGTGCTTTTGAGCTTTACCTTGAGTTTTGGTTTCATTTACGCAGAGCTGCGAGCTAGAGTGAAGAAAATTGTCGGTCGTTTGGCATTTGCTTTTGTTACTTGTAATTAAAGTTGCCAGCGGAAGTTAGGCGAGCTGTGAAGTTAACTTAGCAAACATATGTATAAAGAGCAGATACTATAAATATATACAATGTATGTATGTGTATGTGTGTGTATGTATATAATGTAGCTGATTCTCTTGCTTTTAAGCATTGCGGAAATGTAACTCGAGACAGATGCGCTAGCCCGCAACTGCACTACAATTGTAATGTTTTTTTTTCTCTCTGTGCATACGATATATAAGTTATATTCTTTAGATCTTAGAATATTCAATTCAGTTTATACTAATTCTGCTTCTTTCCTCTTTTGCAGGTAATGACATACAGCCATACAAAATTTGCCTAGCCACAGGTAAATGTGCAAAACACTGCCTATTTCTGTATACAACTACACACATTTATACATAAATACATATTTACTTATATAAAGTTATTTTTTAACACGCCCACACGCCCCTCGCAGAGCATTTACGCAATTTCTTTTAGCCAAAAAAAAAATGTAATTTGACAGGCGCGCAGAAATCATATGACTGACAAGTTGCCCCTTGACACACTTTTTGTCATAGCAACAAATAAAATAAACACTTTTTACTTTTTTCTACAGCACGCATATATATATATATATATATATATAACATATATGTGTATGTTAACATTTTGGCCAACAATTCGTATTGTCCGGTTAGCGGGGGCGGTAATGTTTTTTTTTTACATTTATTGTTGTCTTTTCTTGTGCCAAATAACAATTTAGACCTTCAAATGAGCCACTTTACTAAGGCCAATATAAAAAGGGAAACGTTTAACAATTTGGCAACATTTGTATTATGTCTCAAAAACACCATAGCAAATACATGAGATTAGAGAACTTTTAATAAAATAAATAAATAAATATATTTTGAATAATTATAAAAGAAAGTTTAAGAAATAAAATCTAATTTTATTTCAAATTTAAATGATGAATAATTGCATGATAAATCAATAATAATTTGTTAATTTCAATGACTTTATCTTTGATTTTAAAGACAAAAAGTTCAAAAACTTTAAAAGTGATTTACTAATGGAGTCAAAAAAATTGTTGCAAATAAATTGTTTTTGCCAGTTTCTTTTTCGTTCAATTTGTAACATTTGCTGACTTTATTAGCCACTTTGTAATAATCAAATTTGTTGTTCCAAATATATGTTTTATAAATTTCATTCGGACTCCACGTCTGCAATTATATTTTGTGCAAATAACCCCGAAAAATATTCTGAAAGCAAAATATATTTAAGATATTATTTTTACTAGAAATATTCGAGTTTCCCCCATTTTAAGAATAAATAATAAATAATAATTTTAATAATAATAATAATAAAAATAAAAAAAATTTGATAATCATCGATAGATTTATCAGGGTGAATAATAGCAAAGCGAAAAAATTATACGAAAAGTATTAAAATTATGAGATGAATTTATTTCTCTGGTTTAATAGTGCTTTTGATGTTCAAGAATACTTTAAAGAGCTCAAGCACTCATTTAGAGAGCAAACGCAAAATAAAACAAATTCAACCCGCAATTAGTCAAGAGAATTGCCAGCGGAATAGAGATAAAGTGTTTGAAAATTAGACCATAAATCAGGGGGGCAAAAAGCAACTATGCAGAGGATTTTTAAATATTACAGTGGATCATCATTATGATGAATTTAATGTAGTCAAGACCGGAACCTCACGGAATAAAACGAATTTTACGAGGGAATTTTCGCAATTCGTTTGGTTTGTCCCTTTTCTTTCACATCTTTTTATGTCAGGCAATCGTCAGCTCTTTTCGCAAGTGATTTATTTGCCGCAAAATAAAATTGTACATCTCATGGGTGTGTGAGAGATAGAGAGAGGGAGAGAGGGAGCGAGAGCATGCGAGCGAGTGAGTGAAAGACACGAAATGCGAATTGGACAGGTGTTCGAAACAAAACGAAAGTTTTGACAATTTGTCGCGCGTCGAGAGATTAATGCGCCTTAACACAAAATAGAGACAGGCCGAAAGCTCCTATCAAAATATATGTATGTTGTATGGATAGCAGTTTAGTGAAATTTATTAATTTCTGAATTTTGAATGCAGCTTACGCTGCAAAAACACGAAAACGAAAGGAAAGAGCAAAAGAAAAAGATAAGGAAAAAAGAGAAAAAAGAAACAAATCGGCAAGAAAACAAATTGATAATCGCATTAAGTTCACATTTTATAATTTTACTTTATTTCTGTTGTTCATTTTTTGGCGCTTTGCTTATGAGAAATTCCTGGAAATTTATTTTGTAATACGCTCGTGTAGCTCCCCCGTTCTTTTGTGATCGGCTTACAGAGTGCCAGCCAGGGTAATGTAATACCGCCGCCGCCGCCGCAAACGAAAGAAGAAGCTTTGGTCAAATACACTTTCTGCTGCACTCGACAAAAGAATTTCCCACAATGTCAACACAACAGTTGGAGTACCGAAAATTGCGCATACGCATCGTAGCACAGCATGGCCAACGCCGACGCCTACGCCAGGGGCTACAGATTTACCAGAAAAAAAGTAAATGAAAATTGTTTGGCCTGCGGCTGCAGCACGCTTTACTTGCACTTGAATCGCAGCCACCAACAATTCTGTGCGAATGCACATTCCCTCACACTCGACTGCAGTTCAATGCCTCTGCCAGTGGGCCAAATGGGCAAATATGAATATATGAAAATACAAAAATATGAAGAACAGGAATTTTAACTTACGATTGAATAACATTCACGAGAAGTCAGCGTTAAAGGGCGCCATGACATAACTTCCTACAACGCTGCTGAAAGCTGATATCAAACTTGTTGTATAATACGTGAAAGATACGAATATTCCAAATCAAATTCGAGCTTTAAACTTGCCTCAGTTATGTGTGTATTTGTTCAAGCATGAATATAAGAAAGCACTTGTGTCCTTTGCTCCATGGCAATAGAGATTAGTTATTTTGAAGGGAAAGAATGTTGATTTGTAAGAATGTTCCTATAATAAAATAAGAATTGTGAATAAGAACTGTAGTTCTTCGGAGCACAATCAGTTCAGTGTCGCTCACTCATCTAAGTGCAGCATAGATCGCTGTTCTCATTCAAGATCATAATATTTAAAGTATATTGGTGTGTATAATATGACTATTTAGCAATGATCTATCAACTGTGTTTAATACTTTAGTACTTAAGACAATGTATTTCTTCACTAAGAGGGCTGAATACACAAAATGTTAGCAGATTGCCTCTATAGCCATTTCAAGAACCTTCCGCATCGTGTTGCCTTGCGACTCCTGCTAAACTGCAACTATTTAGGAATTTTATGGTTGCAGCTAATGGTATGTCGAAGCCATGGTATGCCCAACTATGCAGTCTAAATAGCAAATATTAAAAAGTTGTTAACAAGCGAACACAACTAAACTTAGTATAGACACAGTCTGTTCGGCACCGATGCTCCCTCACTTTACAGATTTAAAGATGAGGCTAAAGCTAAGAAAAATGTTAAAATATTAGAATTTCAAGTCAACTGGATCTATAGTCAATATTTGATGAATGAGTTGAATGAGTACATTCATTTAATGTGTGCCTCACATTAAGTTTCTTCCCTGAAAAAGGCATTCAAGAGCAGCAAATCGAATTAGAAATGTAATAGTTTTGAGATTACGAAATCTACTTGCACTATAAGCCAACACAAGTTAACCTGGCTAGGTATAAGGAGCTGTTACTTCTTTAGCATGCTTTATGCCTTCTCAGTTGCCTATTTATAGCCGCAAGCTAAGCCCACTTGGCCAGCTGACAACTGAAAGGCGTCTGTCTAGGCTCCTTATCCTGCAGCTTATATGCATCAATGGTTTCGCCTTATGCTTAATACTTTTCTGTTTAGCTCTGGCCCCAAAGTGCGTAAATGCGACTGCCCAATACCATATTTTATTGTTGGGAGTCCCCTCGTGCCCCCCTTTGGTCAGGCAGCCAGCAGCAACTGCATTGTCAACTGACGTAAATTACTTCAAGGACGCACAGTAACCCGCGCTGCAAAAAGCAGACAGACCAGACAGTTATAATAATAAAAGACGACAACAGACGCCAGATAGAGAGCAGACACAGAGCAGGGACAGAGACAGAGACTGAGACGGAGACTGAGACAGAGGCAAAACCAGAATAAGAGCAAGTCGAGTCGAGTCGCTCAATAAAAATCACTGACCATCAACAATGTGGCTGATATTTAATAAGTCTGCAGTGCGAGAGGCGACGACGACAACGACAACGACAACGGCGATGAATACAAAGAGAAAATCAGGCAGGCAAGGGTGTTCAGAGGGTGTTCAGTGTTGAATGGGCAATGTCTATGGTATTGGATGTCGTTCGAGTTGCTCGAGTTGCTGTTATGATGCTGCATAACAAGTCGTATACAAGCTGTACAGCATGTTGATAATGTAATGGACAATAACAATAAAAATTTATAAAAGCCAGACCAGACAATGATCCGGACAGTTTCTCTCCTCACTCACACGCAGAATCTATTGACTTTTCCCATAAGCCACAAGGTCGTTAGCAAACAACAAAATATTTTCAACTTAAATTCTATTGCATTTAAAGGAAAATACAAACATTTTCCAGCAATATCACAAGTTACTTTTTTCACACAACATTTAATTAACAACTTCCTGCTACAAAACTTTTCAACTCCAACAACTGCAGAACTGCACTTGAAAATGGCTTATAAATATTTTTTTACTATATTCACATTTTTATTTCATTTTTTTTACGTACGAGCAACGCTCGACTGACTGCATTAATCAGTTAAAGAAAGAGAGGGAGAGAGAAGGGGAGAGGGAGACAGAAGTGCGGCAACAGCGCATCAGGTGCAGCACAATGAGATGCTGTAATCGATACAGCGAGCGCTCCAAAGCTGATTGCATCGCCGTCAAACTTCAGCACAAAAGCCAAAGCTTTTAAAACAATGTCCATTGTTGAGGCAGTCTCTCAACATTGAGCAGCAATTTGTTCTATTTATATGTGCGTGCTGTGTTGCCAAACTTCATCGAGAGATCAGTTATAATATAACTATATTTATGAGAATAAATTATATACTTAATTTGTGTCTTGATTTCATAAGAAAGGGCAATTTAATGTTGCCAATCTTCACTAGTTACATAGCTATACAATGGCAGAAGCTTCTATAGCTTTACTGCCTTAGTTCATTTAGTTTGTATGATGTTGCCAAATGTCAGTTGATGGACTAAAGGTGGCTAAGGCTCAGGCTTTGCACTGTTGCCAAACTTCATTTATGTGCAATGTACACTAAAGAAGAATTGAAAAGTTATCAGAATTTCACGGTTGACACGGTTTTAACACTGTTGCCAAACTTCACGATGCGAGTGCGTTGCCATCATAACCTACGTTAATTGATATTCCCTGCTCAGCGAATCTCGGCGCAGCATCATTTGACTGTGTGCACATCGTTGCCAAAGTTCGAATTTCTGCACATTGTTGCCAAACTTCAGTTTGCATTAACGCTTTGCGTTGTGGACAAACTTCAGTTGATTTTATTTGCTAGTTCTAACAGTGGCTATACACACAATCTGATACACACACCTACACAGACACACCCACACACAGTGCAGTGCTGTCAGCATTTTTTATGCTTCGGTCACACTGTCATAAGCATTCGCTTAGAAGCAAAAGCTGGGAGAACAATTGGCGTAGCGACTTTTGTTTAGTTTTTTTTTTGTTTTTTTTGTTACACTGAAACTTCTTCATCTATTTCAGCTTTTTTTCGCGTTTGTCTGCATGTGCGCGTGTGTGTGTTTGTTAATGGCTTCACTACATTGCCATTTGTTTTAGCACTCCTTTGTTTTTGCTCGGCTTCTGGAATACATTCATATTTTGTTTCGCCTGTTCATGAATGCCCTGTTTCTGTCTCAGTCCCTCTCCCCCTACTCATCATCGCCCTTTGCCCGTTGCTAAACACTTTAACATTTTGCTAAGTGTTTGCCAGTGTTGGTAAACGAGTTGCGAAGCGAATGGCGCATAAAAACAGCGACGCACTGCAATGTGCAATAAAAGAGGCAACCGAACATGTCGAACATATGTTGGCTATAAAAAGCCAACTGTAAACAAAGCCGACTGTGTATGTGTGTGTGTGTGTGTGTGTGGGGGGGGAGGTATACATGTGTCTCTGTGTGTGTATGTGTGTAAAAGCAAACATGTGCATGATTAAAGGCACATTTAAACAGAATATGACAGGCCAGACGAGACATACAAAGAGAGAAAGACAGAGAGCGAGAGAGAGAGAGAGAGAGAGAGAGAGAGAGACGCAGTGTACACAGAGTACTTTGTGTATGCAATTTTTTACTGCATAGTTCAAGGCGCGCAACTCAAAGCAAATCAAAGTCAGCGAAAGCTAAAAAAAAAACTATTGAAATGCCTGAAAAACAGATATAATTAGAGAAGCTTAAAAAAATTTAAAAATAGAGTGTAAAGTGCTGTACTTTTCGCTGACTTTTACAATATGCAAAGTCGTTATACCCTGATTTATCGCTATCAATGTGCTCAGGCTGTATTGATGAATACTTATATATAGTAGGTAGTTTTAGTTATTTCTAACTGCTGGTTATTAAGTGTGTTACATTGTTGTCACAGTTGGCCAGTTCACTTCACCTCAAACTCACGGAGGATAGTCGTCTTTAAGCTTCGACTGGTGTTCCTTCAAGTCGATGTCATGTCCAATGCACATTTTTCCTTGAACTCGGCAAACGGAAACGGAAACCATTGGAAATACTTTCGTTTACCTGCGAGCCATGTCTTCCTTATCTGTCTCTCTCTCTCTCTTTCTCTCTCTCACTTCCTCTCAATCTCATTTCCTTTGCTGCTTGCCGGCCATTTTCGAAATTGCAGACGCCATAAAATGGCTTGAATAGGTCTATGGAAATTAGTGGCGCATACTTTATGAAATTCAGTTTTCGGCAGTTGCAGCACCAATGGCACCAATGGGGTAGGCGCCGCCCACCCCTGCAGCTTTCCTTCGCTTTGAGCTCGCCTTTAGTGGCGTCTTTCAGTCAGGCAAAGCCAAGGTATAAGCCCAAAGGTCATGCGACGACCCTCGCCAAATGTCGACCTGTGCTTTAAGTAGGTTAAAAAGCATTTTCAGCCCTGCTTTCCGTGTTGCACTGCATTGCAACCCTGTGGTTGTGGTCAGCCTAGGACAGTTAACGGGCGTGGGGTGTTGCTACCCCTTTGGACTAGGCAACATGCCAACGAACTGAAAAAATCAATGTTTTTTGTTGTAGTCGCGTAGCAAAACGTGCCTAACAACTGAGAAACTCGTGCAAAATATATTGCAGCCTTGCACTAGAGCCCTTCTTATCGCCCCCTGCACTTCTAGGTGAGAAAAAGCGACAGGGCGATAGAGAAAAAGAGAGACAGCGAAAGAGAGAGCGAAATCGAGAGAGAGAAAGAGAGAGAGAGAGCTAGAAGAGCACTGGCAAATGCATTTGCCATGCGCTGCTGTTGGTACAGTTTTTCAACTCCAGCTAACAAATTGGCGCCCAGCCAAAATGCACAGGCACAACGCCAATATATATATGAGATATGAAACCCTTTTTCAACCAACCCATTCAGAACTTAAGCTTTATGTTGGTTCTGGGCTTAAAGTCAAAGCCAAAGCCAAAGCCAAAGCCAAAGCCAAAGCCAAGGTAGAGAGAGGGCGATTGACTTGTTGTTGGGGTTGCTATGGTTAGCCTCGCAATGTTTTGGCCTCAGCACGTTTTGAGTTAGGGTCGTCAGCCCTATTTATGTAATCGTCTGTAGCCCCTGTGTGTAGGGCTTTTGGTCAACAAGCGACACGGATAAATGTGTCAATGGAATGATTTTTGATTTGCCTTTTGACCAACACCAGTGGCAACAAGTAATAATAATTCGTTACGGCTGGGTCAAAGTACTGTAAAACCATGAAATCTACAATTAATGGCAAATGCAATCCACATTTCATGACAATACACTCGATGACAGATAAGTCGAATCGACAAGTAAACGATTGAAACTTTGCTCTAGGTACTGCTATTCATACGATCCACTTGCGTTCCACTTTAATTTAAAAATAATTTCCCATCATATACATACATATATATATATATATATATATATATATATATATACATATACTTTGCTTCATTTACATTTAGCAAACACCAAGGGATATACATACAATCCACACACTCAGCACAAAAAATGATTTATGCATATAATCCACTTACGTTCCATATCAAAATAAAATCAATTCCAGGTTGATAACTTAGCTATTCTTCAATAATAATTATAGTACATTTTATATTTATATATATACGTGATTCATAGCCTGACATTCGCAATGAAATTGCAATGCATTCCACTTCCAAATGCAAGCTACACACACACACACACACACACACACACACACACACTCACACACACATATACTAGAGTAATTCGCACGAAATTTCGAATTGCTTCTGTAAATGAAAAAAAATATATCTGACGTGACGATTTATTTGATTTTTTTCTCCATATACACACATACATATATATATATATATATATATATATATATATATATATATATATATATATATATATACAGATGATGTGAGATGATATAGATGCTCTCTGTATGCATATACATACATATGTATGTATACATTTATATATAGATATATGTATATGTATGTGTGTCTGTGTGTATTTGTGTTTATATTGTAGCTACAACTCAACTGCAAATCGTACAAGCAAACAAGCCAACAACTTTCTGTTGTTGTTGTTGTTGTTGTTGTTATGGTTGTTGTTGCTTTTGCCGTCTGACTTTTTCATGACTTTCAGTCGACTAGATTTCAACTTGCTAATATTGCAGCAGAGCCGAAGCAACGCTAAAGCAGCGCTGCAGCGTCGGTACGGCAGAGGGGAGGGGGGGGGGGGAGAGAAACAGCAGAAGATGGGATCTACGAAGACCGCCTGGCCACTAGCATATTCACATATTTATTTTGCTACGCTGCAGCCAAAGGCGCTATTTGCACAGTGCTTCCCGTGCCTCTCCACTTACTTCTTCCAGATCTACACACTCACACACACATACACTCACACACACACACACACATAGAAAAAGCCGCTTAAAAATATGCATTGAAGCAAGCACAAAAAAGAGAAGAAAAGAAACAAAACATTTTGCCATAGAAAACGACGACTAGAGTAGAACACAAAAATAATATAAAGAAGAAAAAAAAAATAATAAAAGGAAAAGCAGATAAAAAAAGTTTCAATTCTTGGCATAGAACTAAAATGCACGCAAAACGAACGAGCCAAAAGCAGAAAACAGAAGGGAGAACTTACCTATACCACGCTCAAACTGTGTGCGACATGCAATTCACACACACACACACATACACTCAGTCAGCAGAGCAACAGCAGAGCTGCATAGCCCAAGAGGGAGGGGGACCTGCGCTGGCAGCGCTGCTTGCAGTGACAGTGGCAATGCCAAAGGCAAAGGCAAACTGCATATTCGAGGCCTACATCAACATTTTTCTGCTTTTGCAACAACTCTCCGCGAGAGTGAGAGAGAGAGACAGAGAGAGAGAGAGAGAGAGAGAGCGAGCGAGCGAGTGCATTCAGTAAAACGTGAGAGTGCAGTAAAGACAGAGAGAGCGAGAGAGCGTAATGTGCGAGCTATTGCGGTTGTTGTCTGCATGTGTATTGGTGCTTGAGCGCCAGCGTCGCGGCTGGCTGCTGTGCTTGTTGTTTGGCGGCTGGCAGCTAGCGGCTGACGGCGGCTGATGGCGGCGACGTCGACTGCAGTTTCCCAGTTTGTTTTGTGCTCTCGTGGCCATAGCTATGGCTTCTGTTGCTCATGCTGACGCTGTCGCTGTCGCTGTCGCTGCCTGTTCCTCTGTCGCTGACGCCGCGCTCGTCTCCATCTCAGTTACCGCGTAGCTTTCGGACGTTTACATGGATTATGTGGGTATGTAGTGCGGCGCAGCGTTGTGCCGAGACCGAGACCGAGAGACGACCAAGCACAATAACACAATGAACTCCAAATGTGGGCAGAGGCCGGGCTCGGCTTTTGAATGGTGTATGGTGTGTGGTGTGTGGAGTGTGAGGTGGAGTGAATGAGAGGGCGGCATGGGGGCATATGGAGGCATGGAGGTCGCCACCGTCGCTGGCGCTGGCTGCCTTTTGTGTTTTGTTTTTGTGCTTTGCTTGGCGTCTATATTTCCGTTTATTTTTTTGCCCTTCTTTCTCTTCTGCTCTTCTCATTTTTTCATTTTTTCCCATTGCCCGCCTTTGTTTAGTTACTTCATGGCGTTCTTTGGCGCTGTGCGAGTTGAAAAAAAGTCTTTTCATAGTGCAAAATGATTGTGTTTGTTGTTGCACTTGCTGTAGTTGTTGTAGCTTTTATTTTTATATTTTGTATATGAAATATAATAATTCATCTGGCTGATGCGTTGCGCTACGCGTTACACCGGAGCACACCGCCTCCAACCTGAGGTAATTGCAAACGCAAAATGGCGGCCAATAACTGCTGACGCAGCTCGCCTTACACACAGCTCACAGCTGCTCTAGCGCCACCTGGCGTCCACTTCACACTCCGATTGAACTCCAACTTCGTTCCACATTGAGTGTAAACCTTTTAGAGTGCTTTGAGGAAAGTGGAAAGCACTGGCTCACTAAGTTGTAAAACTTGAAGTTGTTTATTAGTTTTCAATTGATCATATACGAAATATGAGAATGCATTCCTATTTTCCACATGCAGTCCACACTTGTACTCTCCATAAAATCAACATATGACCCACATCCATATAAGATCTACATGTAGTGCCCATGAGCAAATTGGGATTAATTCAAAAATAACTTAATAAAATTGTTAGATTGGTTTCATCGAAAGCTCATTAAAGAAAATTTGTAGTGTCAATGGTCAATTGATAGAGACTCGATTAGAACTTATTATAAATCCTATCAATGCATATATTCCACATGCAATCCATATACAATCCACATACAATCCAAATTCACTCATTTTATATTTCTGGTCAAATATCAATATTAAATCGAAATGAAAAGCAAATCTCAAACTAACTAATATATACCACTATGATCCACAAGTATACGATCCACTCTAATTCATCAATTTCACTTTTTATATCCAATTTCAGTTAAATCCTTTGCAAGATGTATGTAAAGCTTTTTATGTTTTCAGCAAATATTTGCATAGCCAATTTAATGGATTTTAGCTCAAGTTAATCTTTGCAGTTGGCCAAGCGCTAATCAATATTGTGTTAAGTTTCCAGTCAAAGAAATTCCATTTAAGTTTTTATTTATCAGCGTTGAAGTTTAGCTCGTCGTGGCTCAAACATGGTGATTAAAATAAGTCGCTTAGCTCTTGTTGCTGCTGTTGTTATTGGTGTTTTTGTTGCATAGCTCAAACAAGCCATGAAAATGCCAAACATTGCATGACGTTGTCAGCGATAAAAAAAAAACAAAAACAAAAACAACGCCTAGGGAGCCACACACACGCAGCTGTGTGTGTGTGTGTGTGTGTGTGTGTGTGTTGATTGTGTGGTTGGTCAGGTTTTTACTTTTTTATTTTTCTTTGCTGCTGCTGCTGCTGCCTTTGTTATTGTTGTTGTTGTTGCTACACACTTTTTCTTTGGCCGCAACAGCAATTTACTGCATTTTTCATTTACCAAGCGTACACACATGCACACATACACATGACACATGCCACACACTGCACGCTGCACGCTGCACGCTGCAGTGAAAATTTTTGCAGTCAAGTTGGCGTCGTCGTCGCCGTCGTCGTCGTCGCCGTCGCCGTCGTCGTCGTCGTCGTCGTCGTCGTCGTCGTCGTCGTCGTCGTCGTCATCGTCATCGTCATCGTCATCGTTGCTGAAGCAGACGAAGTTTGCATGACGCCGCGTTTTATTTCATTTTATTTAGCGCGAAGCTTTTTGCTTTTTGCTTTTTTCTTCTTTTTGCCTTTGCTGTGGCAGTGAAATTGAAACGGGGCAGCAACAACTGTGTGCATAGGGAAAGTGGGCGAGGCGGGAGTACGTGGTGTATGCGCAATATATCATTGCAGCAGCAGCAGCAGCGGCCGCAGCAGAGACAGCGGCAGAGGCAGCAGCAGTAGCAGGTGCAGGTGCAGCGTGTGGCATGCAACGAATGCAAAAAGAGGCAAACAAGAAAAAAAAATGAAAAACTGTGCTATGCCGACAATACACCGCGTTGCACTCATCATCATAGCGGGCTGCAATGGGCGTGGGCGAGGGCGTGGGCGTGGCGCAGCTTTTGCACTTGTCGTCCAAGTGTTTTTTAGTGCTCGTGCTTTGGCTTCTTAGTCAAGTGTCTTGCTGCTAAGCTGCACGCCGAACTCGCAGCTGTAGCCGCAGCCGTAGCCTTTGCCGTTGCCGTTGCCGTAGCTGTAGCCGGAGCTGCTGCAACGCCTCTTTGTCGTAGCTTTTTATCTACTTAGGACACGCCCCATCCGCCCATCGACCCATCCATCTAGCCATCCATCCATCAGGCTGCCCGATTATTACTGTCTTTGCACACACAACAACTTGCACTTGATATGCTTTTTGCCCCTTGCCTCTTCTCTCCTTCCCTGCCACCTTCTAATGGGCGCCCTGAACGTGACTATTTGTATGAATGTCTCAGAGCCAGGGCTCTTCAGAGTGCTCAGTCCACAGTTTTCTGTCCTACGTCCAAGTCAATATTCAAATCGATACAAGTATTTTTCTCTCTCTTGTCAACTAGAGAAAATTAGAATCCACTTATGTCTAACGAAACCTATATATGTATATTTCATGAATCAGTTGATAGACTAACATAGCATACACACACACGATCCACATAGATTATGACTTAGCCATAAATATTTATTTGTATGCGTATCTTGAAAAACACATTCAAATAGGCATTTCGTTCAGGTTCCCGATTGAATCCACATACGATCTACATACGTTCCGTATTGATAGAAGCTACAGCAGGTCGATGACATTCACTCTGACGATATATGTACATTTATGTTCCACATTATAAGTATATTCCACATTAAAATATAGAATATACTTAGTTTCTCTGATTGGCTTACATCCCACATAGGATACACAGCAGCTGATTGGACATTATATATAGTATATATTGACTATTGTTCAGAATACAACTAAATATAATCGTAAACTATTATTACAAAAGTTTGCAATAGATAGTCTCAAGAATTAAGAATTAAGTACTTCAGTTGACACTGACCAAATCTGTATAGATTTCTCGCATTTCCATTGACTGTTTCTGATTTGTTTTATTTTTTATCTATTTTCCTTACTATTTTTCTCCTTCTTATGTCGTCAAAGTCTTTGTGTGCGATGATTTTTGAGCGCACGGCAATTGAATTTTAAATTTTGTATCGAACCTTTGTCCATTGCTCTGCCTAGAGACCTCGATCGCCAGACACAGACACGGATACAGCTAGAGATATAGATATAGATACAAATACTGCTACAGATGCAGATACAGATACAGAAACAGATACAGCTATTTAGAGATTATATATTCTGATGTAGATATACAGCTAGACGGTTGGAACTTGAAGGAACTTGTGGCTGTTCGGTTGTTCGCTGGGGAATTGCTTTTTGAATGTGTTCTCTCTTGATTTTCAATTTTGCGCATGCAAATTTTTCGAATCAAAATTTATTTATTTGGGTCTAATGTTTTATGTAAGCCAACAAGAAACAAATTGATTTATATTTAAACAAAATGCACGGAAATCGCAAAAAGGCGGCAAAAAATAATTGAATCTAATTTGGATCTATTTGCAGGTCGCGATGATCTCTCGCCCTCGAGCAGCCTCAACGGCTACTCGGCCAACGAGGGCTGCGATGCGAAGAAGAGCAAGAAGGGCCCGGCGCCCCGGCTGCAGGAGGAGCTGTGCCTGGTCTGCGGCGATCGAGCGTCCGGTTATCATTACAATGCGCTCACCTGCGAGGGCTGCAAAGGCTTCTTTCGGCGCAGCGTGACAAAGAATGCTGCCTACTGCTGCAAGTTTGGCCGGGCCTGCGAGATGGACATGTACATGCGCCGCAAGTGCCAGGAGTGCCGGCTAAAGAAGTGCCTGGCCGTGGGTATGCGGCCAGAGTGTGTGGTGCCGGAGAATCAGTGCGCGATGAAGCGGCGCGAGAAGAAGGCCCAGAAGGAGAAGGACAAGGTCTCCAGCTCCCCCAGCTCACAGCATAGCGCCGGTGGCCCCGCTGGAGCTCCCCATGGCACCCACGATTACGTCAAGAAGGAAATTCTCGACCTCATGACGTGCGAGGCCCCTCAGCATGCCACAATTCCGGTAGGTCTATGCCCATCGATAGCTATCAACTATCGCCACTTGACGATGATTCTCGTTGCAGCTACTACCTGATGATATTTTGGCCGAGTGTCAAGCGCGCAATATACCTCCATTAACGTTCAATCAATTGGCCGTTATATATAAATTAATTTGGTATCAGGATGGCTACGAGCAGCCATCCGAAGAGGATCTCAAGCGTATTATGGTAAGTACAACATGTGCAACAACATGAATACTGAGAACTTCTTTAGACTATTAGAGAATTTTTAAATATTGAAAAAGACCTAGAAAACGTGATGCAGACTCTTCTATGATTTGCTCCCGTCTAATAACGGACTTTCCCTCCTCTGTTACTCGTTTCTTTTCCATGCAGAGTCAACCGGATGAGAATGAGAGTCAGACGGATGTCAGTTTTCGGCACATCACCGAGATAACCATACTCACAGTGCAGTTGATCGTGGAGTTTGCGAAAGGATTACCAGCGTTTACAAAGATACCACAAGAGGATCAGATCACGTTACTCAAGGTGAGTATTCAATCGCAATCGATAAACGAAGGTTCCATGTAATTTGAGATCGGTAATTATCGATTGCTTGCAGGCCTGCTCATCGGAGGTGATGATGTTGCGGATGGCCCGACGCTACGATCACAATTCGGACTCGATATTCTTTGCAAACAATCGATCGTATACGCGCGACTCGTACAAGATGGCCGGAATGGCGGACAACATTGAGGATCTGCTGCACTTCTGCAGGCAGATGTTCTCGATGAAGGTGGACAACGTGGAGTACGCGCTACTCACTGCCATTGTGATCTTCTCGGACCGGCCGGGCCTTGAGAAGGCCCAGCTGGTGGAAGCGATACAGAGCTACTACATCGACACGCTACGCATTTATATACTCAATCGCCACTGCGGCGACTCCATGAGTCTCGTCTTCTACGCCAAACTGCTCTCCATACTCACCGAGCTGCGCACGCTGGGTAACCAGAACGCCGAGATGTGCTTCTCGCTTAAGCTCAAGAATCGCAAGCTGCCCAAGTTTCTCGAGGAGATCTGGGACGTGCATGCCATACCGCCCTCAGTCCAATCCCATCTGCAGGCCCAGCAGGAGGAACAGGAGCGACGCGCCGAACGAATGCGTGGCGCTGTTGGCGGTGCCATCACCGCCGGCCTTGACGCCGACTCCGCCTCCACATCCTCCCAGGCGGCACTCGCTGCCGCCGCGCAACAGCAGCCACAACATCAACAGCAACAGCATCAACAGCTTCACACGATGCCCGTGCACACACTGCCGCTACTCGTGCCCGGTGGCTCCGTCTCGGCCGTTAGCACCACCAGCGATTATATAGGTGGTGGCGGTGCTATGGGGCCCACCACAGCGGCCGCCAGTTCCAGCACCAGCATCACAGCCGCAGTGCCCGCCAGCTCGACGACCGCGCCAGTCGCCAATGGGGGAGGGGCGAATGTCAGCATGTATGCCAATACGCAGACGGCGATGGCTCTGATGGGCGTGCCTCTCAAATCGGAGCACTCGACAACCACTGCATAGCCCCTGCTCGAGGGCATGGGCGTGGCGGTGGGTGGTCTACTGTTGGGCAGCATTATTGAGTGAGCTGGGCAGCTGTGTGCACCTTTACACTCACACACTCACACATCCACACATAGACCGAGCTGTACCGTTAGGCACTTTGATAATAGATTCAACCGATTTGTATATAGCCGAAGAAACTGTCAAATTTTACATATTCAAAATAGTTTTTTTATTGAGCTAAACGACACAAAGCGCGTGGATTTAATACATAAGTGCGTAACGGCACCATTGCTTGATCTAATATATATATATATATATATATATATATATATATATATATATATATGAAAATCTGGAGAAAAACATTTTTGAGTAAGCGTAAAATGCAGTTATTTAGTGTTAAGCCTGCAAATATTAGATCTAAGATATTATGAATATATAACAAATTAAAATAGTATATATGGACACACAGACACACCCACACACACAGAGACACAGCTAATTCTATATAACAAATTCTTAACTAAAACAGAGAATGCTTACAACATATATATAAATACAAAATTGGAAAACTCTCAAGCAAAGGACATAGAATTCATGAAAAGAATACCTTAACATAATATGTCTATATATTATATATATATATATATATATATATATATATATATATATATATATATATATATATATATATATATATATATATATATATATATATATATATATATATATATATATATATATATATATATATATAAAACTGTATTGAATTTTCTATTGTTAATTTCCAAGAAAAGTTATGACCTGCGAAATTCAATGCCTGTCAAACTGTCATGCAAAAATTATAAAAAAAAGAAAAACATTAATACAAAAGAGAATAAAGATTGTTTATATTTTAAAAATATATAAAAACAAACACATACATTTTATAATAATATTAAAATAAAAACAAGTGTATAATAAAAACAAACATACATGTAATTCAAAAGCAGCGAGTAAATTTGATTTAAAAATCTTGAACTATAAACAAAATACTAAATAATTAACAACAACTAATTTAAGTTACAAAATTCACAATACAAAAAAAAAACCAAACCCAACTTTTAAAAAACTAAAATTAAACCTAAAAAACACACGCAAACTTGGACTGATTTTATAAATATTTTTTTAATCATATTAACTGAGTAAAAAAACTGTATAAGCAAAATTATTAACAAAATGAAATGAAAGAAAAATACATACAAATATATTTTTCCATTATGCCCTCCTTATATTTTTTTTAAATCAACATGAAATTGAGAATTTACATTTTTACATGCGGTTTAATTTTTAAAATTTTCCTTTAAAAAAACAAAGCACAAAACAAAACGAAAACAATTGTCGAAATTGATAAAAATTTGTAAAAAAAAAAGAAAAAAAGTGATTGGAGTTTTACTCAAAATTTAAAAAAGGCATTAACGGTATTAATTAATTAAAAACTAACTAAAAATAAATTTAAAATTCAATGCACATTTTTGCTGGCAAACAAAATTTCAATCACATCCACACACACACACACACACACACACACACACACACCAAAAGACTTCAATATTAATTAATAAATTAAACATTTTAATTCAAAATTTATAAATATATTTGTAAATTATATAGCAATTAAATTTTTAAAAATAACATTTGGCATAATCAAAAATTTGTTTTTAAACAAAAAAACAAAAGTGCAAGAAATATTTTTTGGCAATTTTTTCTTTTATATTTGAAATTTTTGTTATGCAATTAAATTTTTTTCTTTTTCTTTCTTCTTTTTGCTTTTGCTTTTAAACTGTATAAAAAAACGCGGAAAAGAAAAAGAAAAATAAATTGTTGGCCTTATTTTAACTTAAATCAAATTTATTATAATTTTAGTAGCATTTGTAAAATACGACAAACAAACAAAGAAAAAACAAAATATGTAAAATTTAAACAAATCATTTTTTAATTGTGTATAAAAGTGGCAGAAAAATGTTTGAAATGTGCAATTTATAATTTTTACTATTATTATTATTATTATTATTATTATTACTTTAATTAAATATATATGTATATATATGTACACATATATATAATTTTCACACATACATATATACACACACACACACACACACACATACACACATTTTGAATGTATTGGAAAATAGCAAAGCGAAAATATAAAAATTACAAATAATTAGGAATTTAATGCTTTAAACAACTCAATTCAAATTGATTGCTTGTAAACTGCACTTGAAGAATAAAAACAAAAACACAGTGAATAATTTAATTATAATATAAATAATATCAACCTACTAGTGGAAGAATTACCCGAAATATATAAAACAAACACAAAACAAAACAAACAACTCACGTTTAAGTTTCTTTACATAATTCGTATAATATAAATTTGATTTAAAGCTTAAGTTTTTTTATAGTATGCCTAACGCGCGTTTAATTATTATTCATATAATTTGTTTTGTAGTTTTACTATAATGTAAAAAACAACAGAAAGTCTATCATAATATACATAAATTTAATTTTTACTATTTTACGTAAATGCGAAAATGGAACATGCAACAGCAACAAAACAAAAATATACAAAAATATACACACAATATATATGAAAATATGTTGAACGAAAAAAAATCAAGCATAAACAGAATTGTGTTTTTATTTGACTTAATTATTTTATAATTTGATTTTTCTTTTTTTTTCTTTTAAAGATTTTGTCTGAGAGACTGGCAAAGAATTTAGGAAAATCATCGAAAGGTCGAGAGATCGACAAGTAAAGTGAGTTTTTTAGATTGGCATTAGTTTTAACAACAAGACAAAAAAGCGAAAACTCTTCACAAATTCAAAATTTTGATTTTTTTTATCACAACAGTTTAAAAACAAAGAGGAGATATATACTCTTTAGCATTAGCATTGCTAGTTCTGAATAATTTAAATGAATCATGAAGCATGAAAATTTCTTTTTCATTTTCTTTTTCTTAGGTTACATTTTCTTTTCAAAAATATTCGACAACAGTTTAAACTCAAAGAGCAAGACACCGACTCTTTACGATAAGTTTCGATCATGATATATCGATATATCGATAAGTAACGTGCAGAATTTGAATGCAATTCGCTAAAATGCGAAGCAAAAGGCTGTGAAGTTAGCTTTTCACCGAGCGTGGCAATTCAGAAATTGTAATGTAAAACGGCATTGGAAAAGCAAACTATGAAACAATTTTTTTGGAATATAAAAGATAATAAACGAAAAGAATGAGCAAAGAGGAAAGACGGACGAAACAAAGGGTATTGCGAAACAGCTTGGGTTAACAAGTGGAAATTGGCTTTGTTTACTTTTTAGTTGTAGTCCAAGTTTTAGTTTTGCCAATTGGAAAACTAACACAAAAAAGACAGAAATGATTTTTATAAATGGGTGAAACTTAAGAGTAGAACCCAAAAAAATAAAAATATAAAAAAAGAAAAGAAACATAAGACGCGCTATAAAATAGCTTTAGATGATACACAAATAAATTTGCTAAAAACTCTTTTAATTAAATAAAACACCTCTAATTTATAAAGTAAAAATAATAATAATACAAATTACTTAAACAGGCTGATGTCTTGTCAAGTGTATAAGTTAAGTAATCTAAACTAATCGTAAAAAAAGAAATATATTAATTTAAAGATTAAACTCCTCGCGCCCTCGCTATAAAACCATTTCCTTCAACTCTTATAATACTATATATAATATCTACAAAGAACAAAAATGTACCCTAACAAGGCCTAATGTCTAAGTGGAACTGTAAATATGTATGTAGGTAACTCTCGCTCTATATAACATAAGAAAGCATTACGACAAGCAAATACAAATACGAAACATACAAAAGAAAGCAACCTGACAAAATTATAAAGATGAACATAAGCTACATATAAAGTAAATAACTTGTTGAGATATCCATTCATATAATAACAAATTGAAGAAAAAAAAGCAAAAAAAAAAAATACGAAATAACAAAAACAACAAAGAGTACGTGAACAAATCGTTATGTAGATTTTTGTGAATTCAAGAAAAACGACAAATACAAGAACTTTATTTAATTTTTATGCACTGTTTTCTGTTACGTGTAACTTGTAACTTGTTTTGCCCTGTAACTGTAACTGTAACTGTAACTTAATATGGTACTTAACCCCTAGAAGATATGTCTACGATCCGTAAAAGCATTAAGACAAAGATGTAGAGGAAGAATACGAATCCCTATATTAAGCACGCAGCTAAGCCTAACCTTAAACAAAACAAAACAAATGAAATGAAAATGAGAAAGCAAAATTGAAAGATGAAAGTTTTGTGTTCAACTTGTAGATATTGATCCTGAATTGAAAACTACCTCAAACGAAACATTCAAATGACAAACACGATTAAAAGGTTTTTCGAGCATTAATAATAAACGTAACTACAAGCGAGACCTTAGCATCAGCGCTAACCACAAATATACATTACAAAATAACATACAAAAACAATATGATCTTTGTGTTTCGCTGAATTTCTAAAAAAAAAAAAACAAACAAAACAAAAAAAAAAGAAAAGAAAAGCAAAAAAAAGAAGAAATCCCAACTTTCTGTTCAAAAATATGAAAACACACTCCAAATGCCTTTTAGAGGTACCTGTTTCTTTTTCTTTTTCTTCTTTGTTTTTGTTTTCGTTTTTGTTTTTGTTTTTGTTATTGTTTTGCAGCACTCGATCATAATTCAAAATGCAAAATACCAAAAACACAATCTCCAGATATTTTTGATTTGAAAGAAACCAGTAAAATTTAAAATCGTTTTGCAGTACATATAATATATAAATATATATATATATATATATATATACATATATATATAAATATATGTTTATACATATGATATATGAAATGCTCAATCCAATCACAAAATGAGAAATTGTAAAATTTTAAGTTTTGTTTACTCACTGCCAACATTTCAAAGGAAATCAATACAAAAATAAATCGAAATTTCATTTAATAACACAGGTCAACACACTTCGAGGAACATTTGTAGCCAAGACTCGGTGCTGAATCCTGATCTGAAACTAGAATATCTGCTTTTTTTTTATTTTTTAATCTTTAACTTTCCAAAAAATCTTTGCAACTTGCAACCAACCTTTTTACTACTCTCCGCCATACTCTTTTGCGACTAGTCCCTATCGACCTATACAACTACGACTAAAAAGGAGATTTTTGAAAAATTTCAAAAGTATCATGGGAAGGCGAAATAGAATCTAGAAAAATACATATTTTAACACGTACACATATGCATATTGGAGTCTCTCTAAAAGGAACAGTGA
This sequence comes from Drosophila anceps, assembly GCA_035045945.1. Taxonomy (NCBI): domain Eukaryota; kingdom Metazoa; phylum Arthropoda; class Insecta; order Diptera; family Drosophilidae; genus Drosophila; species Drosophila anceps. The sequence goes on from JAWNON010000168.1 coordinate 140,001, forward strand.
TAAGGCTATTCTGATTTCAGCTCGTGATTCAGCACCTCAAATCCCTGTTGGCCTGTGTTAATAAAACAGGCATTTATTAAAAAAAAAACAAATGTCAATACTTCAAATTTCATTTGCAATGTGTAGCAATCAGTAATATACAATTACCCAATTATCTACAATATATAGGATTACTAAACACACGAAAAAATACAAAACATAAAATACAGTTACACTGAAAATACGATCTATGCTTAAAACTACGCACATTAGCTGAAAGAAGAAGCAGCAGCAGCAGCAGCAGCAGCAGCAGCAGCAGCAAATATATACTTTTTGAATGATGAAAAAACCGGACAAAATAAACAACTGAAAACTGAATTGGTGGCATTTTAGAGTTACAAAAAAAGAAAAAGAAAACAAATAAATACAAATTTAAAGCAAAACACAAATAAATTATATGTATATACATATACATATATGTATGTATATATATATATATATGTATATATATATATATATATATATATATATATACATATATATATATATGTATATATATACATATATATATATATGTATATATATACATATATATTATATATATATATATATATATATATATATATATATATATATATATATATATATATATATATATATATATATATATATATATATATATATATATATATATATATATATATATATATATATATTCAATTACATATTTTAAATAAAGGCAGACGAATAACAAGCAACAATACGTAAAGAAATTGAGTAATTGAAACTTTTATAAATTCCAAAGAATAAGAAAAATCTATGATTCCCATTTATAATAATTTAGCTCTATTTTTGTTTTAAGCGCTACACTGCCAAAAAAAAGAAGAAGAAGAAAGAAGACAATTTTTATTTATAGCTTAGATTAGATTGAAGGCAGCCAGTCTTTTCTCATTTGGCAAATATTTGACAAATCTATTTACACTTTTCCTTCATTACGTTTATTGAAAATGAGAGAGAAGTAGAGATTGTTAGCATTTAATCCGAATAAACAATTAAATATGCATATGTAATTATTATGTTGTATGGGTTTTATCGAGATTAGCTTGTTTTTCTTTTGAGAACTTAAGGTGCATTGATCTATCTACATAGGAATAAATCAATATAAATATGTATATGTTTATATATTTATATATATATATATATATATATATATATATATATATATATATATATATATATATATATATATATATATATATATATATATATATATATATATATATATATATATATATATATATATATATATAGATATATACATATATATGTTTATGTATACTTATGCTTAAAATACATACTATGTAAACTTACATTTAGTTTTGAAGTACTTTCATTATGTATTGCTAAAAGCGAAAACCACATAAATTACAACTTTTATACTTCGAGCGCGTAAAAACTACGATTAGAACTTGACCTAAGTTTCAGATGAAGTAAGTATATGCCTACTCGTATATACATACTAACATACATATGTACATGTAAAAGATAATGTAATTTGCTATATTTATGTGTAACTTTTTGGGCGATCGAGTGGCAGCGCATTAACTAAAAACTGATTATTATGCCGGTCTATGGGCGCATATGAATACATTTTTGAAAACAATTACATTAAATACGAGTACATAAAATATTTACATAGGGTTAGAGACTACACAGAACAGAACACACTTTAAATAGTTTTAAAACTAAGCTGTACATATACGTATTATTATAATAATAACAACAACAAAATCTATATATACGATATATATGAAAAGTGTAAAAACAAAAATAAAATATATATATTTAAAATATGTTCAAAAGATTTGCAAGTTTTCATTATGTGTATATTTCTACTGTGGCTTGTCGATTAATCGATTTGAATAATTGTCATCACTATGAGCATTTCCGTGCTCACGCTGTGACATATTAAACACTCTGGCATCACTGTGTCGACTGTATATCGAAGTATCGATAGAAATTAATGCCATATCTACTTAACTCGGACGCCGACAAACTAGGACAGATTAAAGCGGAATAAAGTGTGATTTTTTTTTTTTAAAAAAAGGTAAATATGATAAAAGAGCGATTCGCAAGTTAAGCCAATGCAAGTTCAACGCTAGTAACTGTGCTTTTATTGAATTTTTGCTTGATATAATTTTTGGAACAACACGTAAGCATTTTTCATACAAAGGCGGCAAGATGGCGGATGTGATCTGAAAAAATCATGTATTTTATATATGTATATTTGTAATTGGCCTAAATACTAAGCCGTTACCACGAATAGAGAACATTATAGAATTTTTCACTACATACATATATGCAGTAAACTAGAACCGGTGCTAAATATTGTTTGAGGTTATGTTTCTGTGGGCAGCTCCAAAAATTGAAGCAAAGTACAAACTTTCACTTGGCAACTGATTAGTATTGTTACTTTGCTTCGTTTGTTACAGGCAACAACCAATGGCCGATTCGGATGATGAATACGATCGCAAGCGGCGAGATAAATTTCGCGGCGAACGCGACAGCTACCGTCCCGAACGCCGGGACGAGCGTCGACCTATGGGCGGAGCTGCTAACTCCCGTGACGAGTGGTCAGAGCGGTAAGTGTATTAAATATTTCGTATATATATTATATAGACACTATTTGATCCGTTCATACTGTTCTGCAGCAATCCCTTTCGTGGCAGCACGGCAGCTGGTGGTGGCGGTGGCGCTGGCGGCGGCGGTGCACGTCATCGTCCAGATTATAGCGACTACCGAGGGTCCGGACCACGCCCGCGTTACGGTTCGCCGGGGCGCGAGATGCCGCCAGCGAAGCGCATGCGACCCGACTGGGGTGACAGCGAAATGAGATCCAATCCGCGTTTTGGTAAGGCGCCGAAAAATTAATATGAATGATCAGTTCATATCATATCACACATATATATACTCATGTTGTAGGCTACGATCCGTACCTGGTACAGGCCTGGAATGATCATTATCAATCGCTACACTCGGCTTACTCACATGCTGGCCACGGCTCGTCTGCTCGGGAAACAGCTCCTGCTGGAGGTGGAGGTGGTGTCAGCGGGGATACGCAAACGCAGCCGGCAATGCTGACGCTAAAACAATTTCTGGACACACAGGACGAGAACATATCCGACTCAGAAGTGATGCGGAAATACACCGAATACAAGACGGACTTCAAAAGACAGCAGCTAAACGAGTTCTTTGTCGCACACAAGGACGAGGAATGGTGAGTAGGAATGGGTCTTCCCTAGTCAAGAACAAAAATGAAATAATGAAAACCAAAGCAAAGAGCCAGAAGTAAGCTCTAAAGTAGCTTCTCGCCTCCCATTGCATTTAATTATAAAAAATGTATATTTAAATATGTATATTTTTTATTTAAATGTTTGATTAATTGCAATTATTTCTGTCAGTGCGACTGCATTCATGAAATTCATAACCCTCTTGTATACTTATTATTAAGTTTTTCTCTGCAGCTATTTATGGGTTTTGTGGCGTTTTGCGATCTGAGACTTAGAGACGAGACACTGAATCAGCCTCTGCCTTTGTCTCAATAGAAAATGAAAGAATAACTTAAAATTTAAATTTACCCGGCGAGCAATGCCGTGGGTTGTGTTTATATTTTTGAAACCGCGATCTATTTAAATTCGTTGCGAGCAAATGCCCAAATTCATATATATATATATATCGTATATATATAATATATATGCATAAACACATTATGAATGCGCTTGCAAAGGTAAGACCTTGGGTAATTTGTTCATATGCAAAAGCTAAACCTAAATACAAATCAAATAAAATAAAGCTAAGTGTTCCAATAAATAAATACTTGATGTCTCTTAGCCAATGGATGCGACGAAATCGAAAACTACCTGCAATATACCAAATATTTATAGCCCACCTTAATCTTTAAACATTCATATATTTAGTATTTAGCTTTGTTCGTAGTTTGTGTTTAAGCTGAGCTTCGTCTTTCGCAGGTTCAAAAACAAATATCACCCTGAAGACAGCGTGCGACGAAGCGATGAACAACGAGGATTTCTAAAGGTAATCAACTTTTTATACTTTCAATAAGTAAGTGATACCAAACACATATGTTTAAATCAATAGAAACGAACAGACGTATTTCTGGAACTACTAGAGAACGGCACCATTGGCAATGTGAAGGTCGATTCCTCGCAGGCTGATGCTTTGGTGCGTGTTTTGGACACTTGTGTGATCAAACTGGAGGGCGGCACCGATGAAGATCTTAAGATACTTGACGAGAAGCCCAAAGAGCCGCCGGTCGTTTACGAGCGCAAGTCGGAAACAACTGAATCAACTGTCGTAGCAAAACGAGAGCCTGAGAGTCCAATGCAGAGTAAAGCCGAGAAAGATGATGAGAACTTACCAGAGGCTGTGTCGCCGCAGCGGAAGAGCTTACGGCCCGTTAACCTCGATGAGGAGAACTGGGATGAAGATGAACCGATGGAAGCAGAGTCAGACACAGCCAAAAGCAGCGAAAGGCAATCAGAAGAGACGACTGAGAAACTAGCTAAGGCACCAGAGGATTCTGAATCGGTTAAAAGTGACAGCGAGAAAAAGCTAAAGAAAAAGAAAATCAAGAAGAGAAAGCGGAACAGCAGCGATGATGAGAGTTCGTCTTCGTCTAGCTTCGATTCAGACTCGGAATCAGATGATGAAAAGGTCAAAGCGAAATACGATGTAGAACAGGGGTTGCGCGCCGACCAAAAAGCGGAGGCACTAAAAGACAAAGAGGATGCAGCCATAGCAGCTAAAGACAAGCAACTGCCACCTGAAAGCCCCCAGCCCGAAGACGTGGCTGATCCTAAGGAGACGGCGCAAATTAAAAGTGAAGTCAGCGAGGAACTGAAAGAGGACAAAATTGAGGATCCAGTAGAGCAAATGGAGCAGCAAACGACAGACAAGCCAGTAGAGAATAATGGCGAAGAGGACGGGGAGAAAACAGAAGAAAAGGACGAGGCGGACACTGCAGCACCAGCACCAGCACCACCGTCAGCAGAAAATGAAGTGACCGAGACAATTGATTTGGACAAGCTAAAGGATGGGCCACATCCACGTGCATTGCATCGCACCTCGTCCATATTTCTGCGTAATTTGGCGCCATCAATCACCAAGGCAGAGATCGAAGCCATTTGCACACGGTTCAGCGGTTATCTGCGTGTAGCAATTGCCGATCCTCTCGTCGAGCGACGCTGGTATCGCCGCGGATGGATCACCTTTACGCGCGACGTCAACATCAAAGAGATTTGCTGGAGCCTGAACAATCAACGTCTGCGTGACTGCGAAATGGGCGCTATTGTCAACCGAGATCTGAGCAGACGTGTTCGTCCAGCCAATGGTATCACAGCGCATAAGCAAATTGTGCGAGCTGACATCAAACTGTGCGCAAAGATTGCGATGAATCTGGATGATCGATTTAAGCTGTGGTGCGAAGCGAATCATGCAGAGGAAGTGGATGCGGAGAGCACATCTGGCCAAGAGGCAATCAATGGCAGCGGCGCTAGTAACTCCTCAACCTATGGCTTCAATTCCAAGAATCCGGTGCTTCAGAATATAACCGATTACCTCATCGAAGAAGCCTCGGCCGAGGAGGAGGAACTGCTCGGCTTGGCTGGCGACAATAAGGATGGCGAGGGCGAACCCATTGATCGAGATGAGTCGCTTATCTCGGTTCTCGATCGATTGGTGCTTTATTTACGAATTGTCCACTCGGTAGACTACTACAATCACTGCGAGTATCCGTATGAGGATGAGATGCCTAATCGCTGTGGCATTATTCATGCACGTGGACCAGCCCCTATGCGTGTCACTAGCAATGATGTCCAAGAGTACATCAAAGCGTACGATGGGAAGCTGCAGCAGTTCTTGACCAAGATCGTGCAACTGAGCGATGACGAGATTAAAGAGCTGGGCGCCAAGAACCCTGAAACGGAGGTGGAAAAATTCGTTCAAGCCAACACACAGGAACTGGCCAAGGATAAGTGGTTGTGTCCGCTGTCAGGCAAGAAGTTCAAGGGTCCCGAATTCATACGCAAACACATCTTCAATAAGCACGAGGAGAAGGTCGACGAGGTGCGCAAGGAGGTGCAGTATTTCAACAACTATTTACGGGATCCCAAGCGGCCGCAGCTACCGGAACATCCAGGCAGCTCCAAGCGCACCGAATCCGAGTCTGGACGTGGTTCAGGCGGGTAAGTATCCAATTCATAAGCATCTCAATATACTATTACTACTTTTTGCTTCTACAGTTATCGGCCGCCTATGTATCCGCCATTCTCAGCTATGCCTTATGGATTCGCACCGCCCATGATGGGCGGCGGTGGAGGACGGGGTGGACGCAATTTTCCGCCAGTGCGCAGGTCAGTAGCTCAATTTGTTTGCATTGATATGCATAGCCTTAAGTGCTATAGGGTTTAGTAGCCTTGCAGAATCTTCATCGTCAAGGAACTCAAGACAAATGCTTGAAAGCAGCTTTTCCCGCTCAGAATAGAATTGGATGTCAATGTATTTCGTCTGTCTGTTTAACTTGTATATAAATCAGATCATGGTTCTGTCCTTTTGCATCCTTCACTAGCTCTAAATAAGAACCTTTCGTGCGAGTATATTTCATCATTAAAAGCCCACAGAGTATGATAATATGTGATGTATACTCATAATGGTCTTTTAGATTTTGCTTTGATTAATTCCTAAAAATGTAATTCTAAATGTAATCAATACTCGACATAGTTCGACTTCAATATTTTTTGTATTTTTGTTACACATAGTCTAATATTTTAGCACAATAATTTTCAGAGAGTTGTTTCTCTAATCACTACTTATAAGTCAGACTAGACAGTTTCTCGAAAAATATTCCTCTACATCCAAAAAAAAAAAAAGAAAAAATTTAACTCGATAAGGAGCCTAGTGTATTTGTCCCGATTTCGATATGCCTTCTTTAATTTGCTTTCATTTGTTTTGTTGTTAGTCTTAAAACGAAATTTGTCACAACTTTCTTGTGTCGCAAATTTTTTGCAGAGAATTGCCCTTGGAACACCAACGCCGGCTTATCGGTTACCATGATTTGGATGCGCCCGTTAATTCCGATATGTTTGACTAATTAATTAATTAATTGATTAGCACAGAAAGCAGAAACCACATACAGTTAACGCAAAGTACGATTTTCAAGCTCAGTTCTATAAAGAAATTTAAGCAAATTCCTAGCCAATGGGGACAACAATAACTATGTATATGCAAATATCACACAAATGTTGCCTAAAATAATTTCATTTTTATCTATGTACAATATGTCGATTGTATTAAAAAAGAAAGAAAGAAGAAGAAAAAACAATTAAACAACTGAAAACCTCTGGGGTTTGCATCTAATTAAGGATTTTAATTTTTTCAGTCAATAAAATACAAAGATTCTGATGCTTTTAATTATGCAATTACGTACTGCAATAAATGTTTGTTTTACTATATAAGATTTGTGTATATAATGCCTAAATCTAAACCACATTCATTCTCGTTGCTTGCAGGCCCGGTGGTTTTGATTACCGCGCCAGATCTCACTACCGAGACTTGGACGCGCCCCAAGAGCCGTACTAAGCTAATGCCCCCACACATATAGACTATGAACAAGATTATTTTATAATAAGAACACATTCTTCACACATTGAACAAATCATAAACCGAACAAGCGGAGAAGTCATCTCTAAGCTAACCCAAAAACTAAAAACTAAATTATTAAACAAACAGTTCTCACAGAAAAAGGATTCTCAAGATAAATGTTTTTCACGGTTTGGACTTAATGTATCTAATTGATTTGTATTGCTTAAAAAAAAAACAGAAAACTAAATAAAAGTTGGTTGTCATATTTGTGGAATTTTTCATTTAATTTCGTTAATGGATAAAGTATATGGAAACACGTTCATAATGATATGATGCAAAATATGTAAATATTGATATGGTAGAAATATCATGGAATATTTTAATACTATGAAAGCTTTTGACGAATCATTTTCTATAGATAAGTTTAAAATTAAAGTATGCATAAAGAATACATATAGAACCTGAAGAACTTTGTTACAGTGACATGAAATACATTGTGATACACATTGCTGCATGATGTTATACAATTGTTAAATTACTTTACTGGTCTGTAAATCTCGGAATGAGTAATACGAGGATTGTTTGAAACTCTTGCGAACTTAAAGTGATGATACCAAAAGGTTTATTCCAATATTATATGTATATATTATTATTGAATAAAATCACATGGCTTAAAATTGAATAATTATTGCAACAGTCGTAGGAGCCATCTCACACATTTTCTAGAGTTTACGAAGTTTGTCGACATTGAAAATGAATTTAAAATACATAGGGATTTACTGAATAACAAGATGAGATCTTCCGACATTTAATATGCCATTTGATGGCGTCTTGGCCAGAAAACTTCGCATGTCGGAAAAACTCGTTGAAGTAGTTGTCCCCGTTTATAAACTCAAAGGACCGCTGATACGTTGCAGATATGCTCCGTCACAATCAATCCGCGTTGGCCATTTCGATCCGATCATAAATTATTTAATTACTCATGAGCTCATTATTGATCGGGACGTCCTTATAAAGTCGTCCACGTCGTTCACAGACATTGCTACGCAGATATTTTTTCAAGGGGGTACTCGTGGGGTTTAGTAGTAATTTAAAGTTGTTATGTACATGGGAAACAAGATATTTCAATAACCTCGGAGCCAGGGAAAATTTGAAGAGTTTGCTGAGAAAATGCAAGCAATTCAAATGAATCTACTATTTAAATGATACATCAATTTTGGATTCTATATTCTAGACTTGTCAAAAGCTTCAAAATGTACGACTTTCACTATAACGATATACTACCAAAGACAATCATTAAATTATATGGATACTGACTTTCAGTCAATGATACTGATGTTGCAATGAGGCTCGATACATCTGAATATACGCTCAATTTAAATTGACAATAATATTTAACATAGAATATATAATGATAGTTGAATCATTTCTAATTAAAAATATATTTCATAAGCTCTAGAGAAGTTTAATCTTTATTAAAATCTGAGATTGCAGTCGATTGCACATACAATATTTTACAGTGCATTTGCCTCTATATAAATTTATATATATGAATATATTTATGTATACTATACACACTTTTATATAGTCTCTCAATTTCAAGAGACTTTCACATCAGTTGTGAGCGAGCTGAAGAGCACGTTGAATAGATTGTGAGCGAGCCGAGGTAAATAAATGTTTGGAGAAGCGTGCTAAATATAAATAGTGAAAACCCGAAATCGTAACAAATGTGCTCCGCTCATTCTCATAAGATCATTGCGTATTCGAGAGCCGTGAAGTGATCATTGGAATGACGTTCCCGAGTGCTAACTGTGCCGTTTGCCATGTGCCTGCCCGGCTCGCCTGCACCCGCTGTAAAGTCGTGCGCTACTGCAACGGGGATCACCAGAAGCAGCATTGGCCCCAGCACAAGAGTTGCTGCCGGCCATTCCGGGAGCAACAGGATGCCCAACTAGGCCGCTACTTGGTGGCCACCCACGACATCAAGGCCAAGCAGATCATATTCGTCGAGGACCCTCTTGTGGTGGGTCCCAAGTGGTTTCTCACCGACGACGAGAAATCGGCCAGCATTGTCCCCTGTGTAGGCTGCTACACACCTTGTCGCGTGGACAAGCATCAGTGTCGCAAGTGAGTGCAACAAAATTGGGTAGTCGAGGGGAATCAACAAATGCTTAGAGAAAAGAGAGGAATGGTGAAAGAATTACTATACATTTTGTAGTACAGTATAATCTTTAATATCCAACAGTTGTCGCTGGCCCGTGTGCAGCGTGGGCTGCGAGCACGAGAAATTAGAGTGCAGTGTTCTTAGTCTGGGCAATGCGCCGAAAGCCAATACGGATGTACGTGGGCTAGTTGACTATTACCGACACGATGCGCTGTTGGTACTCAAATGCCTGCTGCTGCAGCAGCAACAGCCGGAACGCTGGCAGGCACTGCTGGAGATGCAGTCGCACGAGGAGGAACGCCTGGGCACTGAGCTGCATCAGGAAGCGGAGCAACGAATTGTGGGCTATTTAGAGCAGCGTTTCCTGCAGCGCATCAAGCAGAGCAAGCAACGCGAAAGCATGCCCAGCGCCTATGAGCCGAAGCTACTGCATCGACTGTGCGGCATCATCGAGACCAACTATATGGTCATCGAGCTGGCCACGGGCATAGAGCTGAGCGGTCTCTTTCGGCAGGCCTGCATGATGGAGCACGCCTGCCAGCCAAATTGTTACTTCCAGTTCGATGCCGCCACGCAGCGCATTACGGTGCGTGCGGGCTGCGACCTGAAGAAGGGCGACCACCTGAAAATCACCTACACGAACATATTGTGGGGCACACAAATGCGGCAACACCATCTGCTCATGACCAAGCACTTTAGCTGCCGCTGTACACGCTGCGAGGATCCCACCGAGTATGGCAGCTATGTGAGTGCCATGCGCTGCCTGGGCGATGTATCCAAGTCGTGCGTGGGCGTTCAACTGCCGCTCGACCCACTTGAAGAGCAGACCCAATGGAAGTGCGATACTTGTCCCATGATTGTGGATGCTGCCTACGTGACGGAAGTACAGACACACATGACCGAGCAAGTGGAGTCCCTGTTGGCCGGCCGACCCACAGCCAGCCAGGTGGAACTTCTGCTGGCTCGACTCTCCCAGCTGCTGCACACCAATCACTTTCACTTGTTTAATCTGAAGCACACGCTTGTCCAGCTGTACGGTCACGAGCCGGGGCTAGAACTGGCCACGCTAAGCGATCTGCAGTTGGGTCGCAAACAGCGTCTCTGCGAGGAGCTATACACTGTGTGCAACCAGCTCGATCCGCACAGCATCAAGCTGGCTATCTATGTCAGTATCATACTCATTGAGATGACACACACGCTGGAGGAACGAGCACGCAGGCAGCCCGCAGAAGCAGCAAGTCTACTGGCGCAAGCCGAGTTGCGTCTTAAAGAGGCGCAGGACGTGGTGGAAAAGTTGCAGGACTCTGTAGCCGGAAAGAAGTTGAACGACAAGCTGCAAGAGCATTTCGTCGAGCATTACAAATTAACAGCCAGACTGAAATTTAACAAATTAAATTAAACATTTATATTCAACGTTTTATATCTACATGTTAGTTATTTATAAATATCTTAAGACTGAGCAGCATGTAGATCCACGCGTTGCTGGCTCAATAGTTGTGGATGCGCTTCGAGCACATTTTTCTGCACTCGCAGATTCTTCATGATGCCCGGTAGGTGCCACCCATGTCTCAGCAGACTTTCCGTCACATCAAAGTGGGCGTGACGTATGCAACGTAGCTGGGAGCAGTGAGCCACTGTACGTAATTCTATAGCCATATCATGGATCAGGGCTGCCATATACTGCTCGTTCTCGTTGATAGTATGCAGCTCGAGCGTAAAGTGAGGTCGGTCAAAGTGTATGAGCTTAATGCCATAGACAACGGGCTGACTATTGTCGGCAGGTCGTAGTAAGCCTTTGCAGGCCAGCTCGTAGGCAGCCTGCGTCTGTAAGTCCACGCCGCACAGCTCGTACATTTTCCGCTGATGTGAGGCCTGCATGGACGAGGCCAATCCGCTAATTCGTTCCGGTGTCAAGTGTCGATGGTTAGCGCGCACTGTCACACGTGAATCAGGCAGATGATTCTCTGTGGCTGTGCCCATGCGAGCAGTTACATGGTAAACTCGCACAGGACGGTTCCGCTGGATGAGGCTCGACTGTTGCAGTCCCTTATTTAGACCAAACACTAAACATAACGATATACATACGAATGAATGCAATTTATATAGATTACTTCGATTAAATTACTTACACAGCACGCCGCTAGTGTGATCACCCAGTGTGCCGACAGGTGCGCAACGAATGTCACCTGGCAGGTAACGCGGTCCGCTGGCCATTATGTGATCCGAAAGATCTGTATTGGAAGCGATCTTATGCAGTACAGTGTCTGTGGCAGCGCCACTACCCAGCAGCCCAATATCATTTGACAGTTTACGTGGCTCTCGTTGTTTCAGCTCATTGAGTCCTACAAAATGAAAAAAACATATTAGTTCAGTTCTCAATTGTTTTTTTTTTAACATACCTTTGCATATGTTGCTTAGTATAGCATTGCGTACATGTTTGACTTTCATACCAGCGGGTTTGTAAACATTGATAATGCCATTTAGGTGCTTAAAAACAGTGGGCGCATCGTAGACTTTTGTCAGCGCCATACTTAATATGAATTATGTTAAAATAAAGACATTGGCGTGTTATTGTTTGGAATTAAAAACTTTCAATTATCTAGGCGATATATTAGTTCATCACTAATATTTGATATACGATTAGTAATCAGTGTTTATAAATTCTGAAACTATCGATTTGCGATAGGCAGCACATAGGGTTGTCTCGCTCACACACATTTGGCGCTGCACGTGTTGCATTTGTTTTGCGTGGCGGACGTCAGATGGAAGTTGTTTTATTGTCTGAGAATTAAATTGAAAGGCAATTTAACGAAATGAAGTGGACTACGGCAAACTTAAAACATGCCAATTATACTGCCAAACATGAATTGTTTGTGGGCACGCACACAGGCTCCTTTAAACGTGAGTCAAACTACATGCTCTGCTGCGGGCGATTTCTAACTCTATTTTTTGCAGATTTGCAGCCCGCTGTGGAAAAGAATCCATATACACAATCAAATCTCAGTGATGTGACAGCTCTTGACAAGGAATCGCGAGTGACTGCGTTGACATTTGGCAATGAAAAGCAAACGGAAATACTGCTCGGTCGTGCGAAGAATGTGGCTGAGCTGCATTCGCTTGAAGCAGGCGGTGGCCTAAACACGCGTCACATCAATTTTGCCGGCGCCCCAATTGTTGGTCTAGCTCGTTATAACAACAACTTGATAGCTGGCTTTGGCAATGGTAACATACAGATCATGTCGCTGGATGCGGAGGAGGAAAAGGATGAGTCTATAAAAGATCCAGTTCTCATTAGCACTGGAGATCAAATGGACCATCTGCGTCAGTGCTCCATAGCTAGACAGATTGTGGCAACCGGGGGCAAAGCACGACAGAACAACTTGAAAGTCTTCGATCTGAGTGTCGATGGGCAGCAAATCTTCAGCTCCAAGAATTTGCCCAACGATTATCTGCAGCTGGAAGTGCCCGTGTGGGACAGCGATATTGGCTTTGTAGATGGACCACACGTCTTAGCCACTTGTTCTCGCCATGGCTATGTGAGGCTCTACGATACGCGCAAGCAACGCCGACCTGTGGCCAACTTTGCTAGCGAGGAGCATGGAATGAGCTTTGCGTCGCTCGCTGCAAGAGGTCACTATATATACACAGGCACCACAATGGGTGTCTTAAAGGTAAGCTCTAAGTTATGCTTAAGCTTGTTTACCTTCTTCATGACGATTCCTTTGTAGGCCTTTGACACTCGTCGCATGAAGACGCATGTGCACACTTATAAAGGCTTTACAGGCGGCATCAGCGACCTTCATTTGGATGAGACGGGTAAATATTTGAGCTCCGCTTCTCTGGATCGCTATGTGCGTGTACACGATGCCGATTCGACTGTGCTGCTCTATCAATGCTACGTTAAGTCGAAGGCGACAAAAGTGCTTATTAACCAGCTACCACAACAACAGCGAGACTCTAGCGAATATGACAACGAAGCAGAGCCCGAAGGGCAAATGCATAAGAATATCAAAAACAAGCGAGAGTTTAAGGCAACGCCGCTGGACACGGAATATGAGGACATGTTCGAACAGATGGCCACTGTGGGGTGAGTTTCAATATCACTAAAATAGATCAGGTATATATAAAAAATATTAATAAATTTCATCATTTAGGGACAGTGATGATGAAACGGTCGAGCAGCGAACAACAGCAGGCGAGAAGCAAACGCCAGTGGCCAAAAAGCGAAAAGCAACTAAGCAATCGCAAAAAACAAAAAAGAAAAAACAATAAGCACGCATTATAAACTAGAAGCCCCATTTAAAATTAAGTTATATATATCAAAGAAAATATATAAATGCTATATTTAATTGTGACTAATTCCAGGCATGTTTGACAAGAAGCTGTTTTTGTAGCTGATAATTAATATATAAACGATAAGTGCAGTAGTAAATGAATTCCACAATGGAAATCATGCTTAAGCCCAAGCACAAGTTGAAAATGCCACCTAAATCAGCTGTCATTAAGTAAAAAATTGTTAACTGACATGAATAACCCGTCATAGGCACTTACACAACAGTCCAACCCAGGACATGACAGTCACCTTTCGTATCACTGGGACCACCTGCTTGGCCAAATAGACTCGAAGCATGAAGCTATCATTGTTAAGCGTCTCTTGCTTGCTAAAGGAACTATTGTTAGGTTCATTACATTACAAACTACAATTGTATTGCATACTTACTAAAAGCTACTAACGGAGAACTGGTGTAGATTGAGATCTGTTTTGTAGGACAGTGTTGAGTAAGTGACGTCATAGCAATTAGGCAGGCACTGCTCACAGCGAACGCTCTTGAATTTGTCTAAAAGTAAGTTGTTTTTTTTTGCATGTTGTATGAGATGGATGTGCATATACGATAACGTTGGAATATAAAGATAATATAAAGATGCGACAAATATGCGGGAATTGCGAAAATTAATATACATTGATTAATTTTCGCAATTCCCGCATATTTGTCGCATCTTTATATTATCTTTAACTTTAATGAATGCAAAATCTTTTGCTGCGTACACCAATAGTGATTTTTGTAATTGGTTAGGCTTCTACTATAACGGTAAAGATAATATAAAGATGCGACAAATATGCGGGAATTGCGAAAATTAATCAATGTATATTAATTTTCGCAATTCCCGCATATTTGTCGCATCTTTATATTATCTTTACCGTTATAGTAGAAGCCTAACAAATTACAAAAATCACTATTGGTGTACGCAGCAAAAGATTTTGCATTCATTAAAGTTTAACAACTTACGAGTATATGTGATATCTATATACAAGTATGTTAAATCATTACCTACAAAGGAAGAACGAGCACAAAACTTTTAGTACTCTAATACACTAAATCGTTAAACAAATACTTACACGCTCATACATATGTATGCGAGTTAATAGGAAGAATTTTAGCAGACACTTGCCGAAACATGGTATTTATGCTTCAGACATATACATACATATATAGCATGTGTAATGGTTATGGGTTTTGCATACCGAAGTGCCTTTAAGGCCCAGTTGTGGAGCAATTTCCAAGTATTTCTGGAGAGGAGCACTTTGGCACCCAGGCAGGCACGTATTGTGAATATTTAATATAAATTATAAATGATGTAACTGGCGTAACCAGAGAGAGGAAGCCGACATGAAGACCACAATGCACAACACAAGACAAAGAGTGAGACTTGACGCGCCATGGAAATGACATTGAAGGTAAATAACTGAAACGTTGCGACAGTGAAGATGGAAACAGGTAAGTGTAAGTAGGTGAAAGAATGTAAAAGCAGCCAACTTATTTCGATTTGGATAAGCCGGAGTTAAGTAAAGGGTAAGTATACTCTATTCACCATAGTTAAATGCGTAGCAGAAGGTATCGTTCAGACTGCATTCCTTGAACTTCTTGCTCACAACGGGCAAAAGGTAAGGATGACAGCCACAGCGTTTGCCAATTGCCTCCGTCTGGCAGGCAAGCAGACAGGCTGCCTGGCGATAGTTGCGTAGCTGCACATCATCTGAGGTGAGGCAATCTCGTTTGCGTTCAGACAGCTCGAGCACCTCTGTCGAGGAGGTTTGCACGGTAGGCGAGACCTCGAGAAAGCTCTCGGATCTTGCAGTTATGGTGACCGATGCAGCTTTCTCCGTTACATAGTCCATCGGATGATGGACAAGCACAATAAGACCGGTGCTTAGATTTCGTTCAGAGCCTTCGGCGCCAATGAAAGTGAGGCCCCCATCCATGCCAAAGATGTTGGCCGAGAAGGGCAGAAAGCTGGAATTTCGCGGATTATAGTTAAAGGAGCAGCATGGACCGAGAAAAGCCGTCGTTGGAATAAATGATAAATATTCATGACTCTGATTACACGGAAACTCCGAGTAGCCCCAAAAGCAGCGCTTTACAAAATCCTCGCAGCCCGGACTAACAGCCATTGCAGCCTCCCATATGGACACGTTGTTCAGTCGCAGTGCAGCATCCGTTGCCTTGTAGCTCTCATGCAAAGGAGGGACAAAACTCTGATCCGTAAAAGCATTGAGAAACTCAAAGCCAGCTGCCACTTCGGCAACATCGTACTCCTTAGGTATCTCGCTGAAAGAGTTAAAAAGAATATCAACTAGTTGCATCTAGAGATTCTCAATTCTGACTCACAGCGTTCGGACATAGCGTTGAACGCGCTCCGTGTTTACCGTCTTGGGACTACATATAGTTACACCTGGGAAGGCCACATCCGTAATAGAAAGTTCACTCGAAATGGTGTTTAGAATGGGATATGAGTAGAACTTTAGCCAGAGCAGCAGAGTCAAGGAGATGCTCAGAACCAGCAACTGAACCAGCACCGATGCCCAAATCAACCTGCAATTGCAATGCAAAATTAAAGCTAGCTAGAGCTACTTTTCCAGACAGCCGTGACCGAGAAAATATTTGGACTGTTCTAAATAAAATTGGAGAGAAGGGCTGCTAAGGCCAACAAAATAGCCATGAAGTTACAGGACCGCAAAAACATCGCTGTCCATAGATACGTGTGTTGCACTCACCTGGACAACCCACGGGTGCGATTGCGTCGTAGCAGCCACATGCCGCTCACCTTGGTGCGTTCCGTATACTCCCAGAAGGTGTTCGCAATTGCCAGCTTTAATGGATGGCTCTTCCAGTATTGAAGCAAACCACGTCTTTCACTCCTGCATGGAGGATATTTGACTATGTTGACCATTTCTTTTGCTCTGTAGTTGTTGACAATGCCTGACAACCACTTTTATAGTCTCGAGCAGGACATTGATAGCAGTCTTTTGTAAGTGCTAATTATGGTCTAATTGTTTTCTTAATTCGTTCAGCCTGAACAAGTTTGTCACTTGTAGCAAATTAGTTATAATGATACGGCACTGAGCACTTCAATAGAGGTCGCGAGGAGGTCGAACAAAGGGGAAACATTTGCGCTTGCCTAATGCGATTGTTAGAAGCATTAACAAAGCGACTTGTCAATAAGTAAATATTTTCAAATATTAAGTATTCATTAAAATAATAAAGTCCTATCTGAAAATAAAAGACAAAAAGAAAAGGTATGGAAACAAAATGGGAAATGGTATAGTGGAAATTAAATATATATATAAATATAAATATATTTATGATATTCTTAAAGATCTAGTGTGATTGCTCAAAATATATTTTAATTAAAAAATGAAAAAATTACAAATATTTCCCAATAATAATTTAGATATGTTAAATTGCTTATATTTTTAAAGATTTGAGTAGAAATTGTTGTACAATGCTTATAAAGGGTGTTTTTTTTGGGGTTTCACAACTCTTAGTTGGCAATAGTGCTTTATTTAACAACCCATTTAACAGTTGATAGTTTCGCTGTGTTGAGGTTAGTTTGATATTCTAATATAAATAGATTTACGCCATCAAACTTATCTTGCACTTCACATTTAAAGGCGTATGTAAGGAAATTGAATTGATATGAAAATAAGCAGAATTCTTGCATTTGGTGTGATGACAGGCCAAAAGTTTTAGTCGAAACACTATTACATCCAAGCTAATTACTTCTTAGTGCGCTTTAAAAACGCTTCAAAAACGATGATGGTCATCATTGTAATTTAGCATAAATACATTACTTGAAATACGACAGTCAAAACAAATAACCTATCAAATTTTAAAGCCTCTAGCTTGAATAATAAAAGCGTTTTTGGTTTCAAAAGATATAGTAAATCCAGATTTACTAAGCATCCATTGCGTATCCTACACTTTATACGATGAGGATACACTTATATATATATGTATATATGCTAATTATCAATTTTCTATAGCTGCGATGGAATAAACTTATTTCACTTAGTGAACTACATAGTTTAACAGACCAAAGATGTTTACTAAGGAATTAGCTTAACAGAATGACGGCTAAGCCAAGTTCAGAGTTAAAGCTGATGATAAACTTTGATTTGAAAAAGTTTTCGAATGTTGGTTGTAAATTCATTTAAACGATCTGCAAATCTCGACTATTGCCATTGCCATTGCCATTGCTCTAATTCCACTTGAGCAACTAGTTGAAAGTGCATTCCTTTAACGGACAGTTTATATTCGAGTTCAGCTTTAAGTTTTCCGAACTTTTACTCTGCGTGTGTGTGGGGACAATTGTCAAAGTGTGCTGCTGCATCTGTTGGGTCCAAGAAGTTTTTCATGTACAAATCTCCAGGTCTTAGGCAATGGCAATAAAAATCAAAACTTGTGCGGACAACAACATCCTGCAGGCAATCAGAGCGACAAGAACAAACTAACAGCTAGAGAAACAATTTACTTGAACTCAAAAAAGTTGCAGTTCCGCAAAGTTCATGGAAGATGTTTACGCAGCATTAGTTGTTGACTTTATGGACGTGTCTTAAGCAGAAGCGATTGAATTTTAATTGTACGCAACTTCCACTGGAATTATTCCTATGCTAATCAGGGCAATTAAAAAACCATAGCGCACAAATGAGCCAAAGCAAAAACATGTCAAGCCACGCGCAACGCGCAACGCCCAAAGAATAACGCCCACGCCTCCCGGCCAACAATGAAGCGAAAACTTTAACATGAACTACGCAAAACTTTTAATTTCGTCGTGGGAAACGACTTGCGGGCTCTGCAAATGTAAAAGCTCATGGCAGCCAGAAAGATGCCTTCAAATTTGTAGCTGCCTTTTTTATCACAGACGCGTGTCGCGCACAACTGAAAAGCTGATACGCCATACACATACGCACATGCTCTACATAATCTGCCTAACTGCTGAGCAATTTGTAAAATTTGTGGGTCCGATAAACGCGGCGAGCATCACGTGTGGCTCGACTTTAACTTGGCCAATTGAAATGTGGGTAAATGTGGCGAACTTTAAAAACGGTAAATTTCTCGCCGGAAAACACATTTTTCAGCTGCCTAAGCTTCATATTTCTTCCAAATGACCCGTGCACCAAGAGATTTGGAGGCTCACAAATTGTACTTGTGAAAAGCACGAAATACGAATACCCTCTATGAATATCCTCGAAAATCAAGCGAAATGTAGAATACATATCAAATGAGGGAGAAAGAAGGAGAAAGAGAGGTAAAGCTGCTAAGACTTTGTGTTTGTGTCAAACAAATTAAAAAAAATATATATATTACGTCTTTAGAAGTTGTAGTTAGTTTAAATTATAAGTTTGGGTTTCGATCTAGAAGTTTTGGAATTTACTCTCAATATATTGATGTCTCCTTTTTAACAAAAAGGTATTTTTTATAGATATGTCAACACAGCTGGGGCTCCCTTGAATCGAAGCTACAGGCTTTCTAAGTTCAAATGCCTCTCTATGCAGTCCCATCATCTGCATAGTTGAATTTGCATTGATTTTTATGAAGTTTGGCACGCATATTTGTTAACTTTCTTTTTTAGCTTTCGCTACGCGTCATTAACAGTTTTCCTTTTCACTTCAAAATATATTTTTTCTCTCAAAATATATTTAGATTTATCGCTGCTGAGTTTAGTAAATATTTTTGGTTGGTCCTGACTGAGTCGGAAGTTAGATTGAAATATATTAGAAATTAAAATGTTGAGGTAACACGTAATTTGATTTAGTTATAAAAAAGTATTACCTTTTTTTATGAAGGTTTTCATTTAAACTCTTGAGGAACTTACAACAATGGTGTGATCAGCGTTGATTTGAACTTTGTCTCAAATATAAAATCTGTTTAATGTGACGCTGTTAAGCTGCCACTTGAATACCCTGAACATATTTTTATAGCTTTTATCCTACGTATATTTCAATTTTTGACAGTAAAGGGCTTAACAGCCATTTGAACCTTGCGTGATCAGGTCGCACATGTAAAGAATATGCGCAATATTTATTGCTCAAGTGTCAATTCAAATAAATATTAGATTGATGTTTGCACTGGCACTTGGAGTTGAAATTTGGTTTTTGATTATCAGTCGTAATGATAAGCCAACAAATAGCGGCTGACAATCAGGCATATCAATCAAGGCAGCCAAGTGGAATGGACAACTGGGCAGACATGGGGAACATGGCCTGCGGTTATTGTGTTTGGACAGCACTTCGGATGGCATGTCTTACAAGGCCCTCGGCGTAATCAGTATCAGCTGTCCGCACATAAAAAGCCGGATGTCAATCGAATATTTGCATACGCATTGAATTGTGAAAGCCACAATGAGCACAAAGACGCGGCCGTAACCGTAAAATAAAAACAAATAATTCACTGCACTCGTTCATTCCGCCCGGACACTCACAGTCCCATTGCATGCGGCACTTTACGATTAAATGGCCCACAGTATCGCCAGCTAAGCCGGGCAAGTGCCAAGCGGCAAGCGGCAAGTGGGTAACCAGGCAACTGGGCAACGGTCCAAGTGGGCGAAAGTCCCATGAGAGGAGGCGGCTTTCTCAGCTCGTTGCAGGCGCCAAGACAATTGTGGGTGGCAACTCTCTTAGCCTCAAAAGGATATACGAAAGCGGAAGCCAGGACGTTGACAGGCACGCCAGAGATTTACCAAAGCGCCGAGATTCTCGTCGCTAGCTGGCGTCGAGTCAGCGAAACTAGTTACCAAGGCCAACGACAACAGCAGCTTTAGGAAAGGATTTGCTATAAAGCAACATCAAAGCCGAAACTTGAATACTCGTAAAAACGTTTGCTCAAGATAAGTCAAATACATGTAAGTGGTCTGTCTACCTATCGATAAGGTCCTGTTTACTATGAATATAAGGGTATGGATTGTATTTTACTTTTTCTATGTCTTTTACACTTAGAAATTTTGGTAGAACTCACATATGATAAATCTGAAAAGAAATCAGAAATTATTCGTTTTTACAGCTGTTCAGGAAGTAAGCGATATAACATCCGACTGTATGTCTAAGCTATAGACTTCAAATTTAGAATATATACTACTCTCGGAAATGTCCTATTACATTCATATTTTTAGTAAATATGTTACTGTTGACCTCTATTGATTAGCCTACAATTCTTTTGCTCTTATTCGGAGAGTGCCAAGTCCAAAATGAGCTGAGTCTGCTACATTCTTGATATCAAGTCTAGAATATTGACAGTTAGTTAAGTTACTGAACATCCCTTCTTTAAATTTACCAATTTAGTTAAAATCGCCAAGTGGGTTACCTCATCCCCTATCTGCGGTCTATATCTATAATTTATATGATACTTTCTTTCTTACTTGCTTAGTTTACTTTAATTTCTTTAAGCTCTTATTTAATTTGATATAAATACAGTGTATAAATTTATATATATAATAAGACATGGCATTAAATTATATAATACAGCAATTTAAATTTTGTTCTTGTGTAAGTTAAAACTTACAAATTGAAATGACATTTTGATGGCAAACCCGAAGCGGTTCGAACCCTTTAATAGGGTATATACTTTACATACATTGTTATCCGCACATATGTGTATGTGAAATGCAAATACTTGGTTATACGGCAGCTATTGTGCCATTTGCGTAAAGATGAGAGTCAATTTAGCGGAATGCAAAGCCAGGCAAGAGCTTCCATTTATTTGCTTTGGGTAGGCCTTAAAAATGTTCATTTTTGTTTGTGTTTCTTTCGCTCTATCGAAAAAGTTAGCCATACGCCGACTTGTTTGTGGGGGGCACTTTGCATTTTTCGGGTCCAATTGATTTTTAATGGCTTATTGTCTAGTAACAAATGGAACGGCGAGTGCCCTCACAACGAATGCCAAATATTATAATAGCTTTTCGGCCCACATGGAAATAAAAATAAATTTCAAGTGAAAAAAGAATATTGTTATCTATTGCAACACTAAACTTTCGGAGTTGACAAAATGTCCTTTGCTTCTTTTTTGCTTAAGGGACTTTTCAATAAATTTAATATTGATCTTAAAGGCTTCCACGAAAATCTCATTATTACCCAATAAAGCCAGAATTACAAAGGTCGCACCATGGCATTCACTAATTGCTTTTCGTTTTTATTTTCCCGCCCTGGAAGGTAAAGTTTTTCGTGAGAAAAGCTTAATCATTATTATAATCGTTCTCGCAGTGAATGTATGTCTTGCCATCCGTTCGCCCGTTTGTAAGATTTCACAGCTATTGAAGCTAGATAATGAATAGAGATAAATTTGGAACCCTCGACTAATATATATCTGAGTCTCATGCGTGGGGTGTGACAAGTCGGTTAAAACTAAACTAAAAGCTGGAATTGCAAAATTTTACTACTGTGGGACTATTGACTAACCAAAATTTATATATGTGTATACATATATAGGCCCCTTAAAAGTGTGGCAAAGCGGAGAAACTTAAACCTTCCAAAGTTTTAAAGCTAAAATCGCAAATGTTTGCAGGTGTTTGATACCTATTGAGAGCTCGCAACATGTATGATCATTGAAATTCCAAACGTGCAAACCAGGAAATGTTTTCAAATATTTTTTTTAAAAGGAAATCTGAAATGAATTAACAAATTGAAAGGGATTGAGCTAATGTTAACTGACTTCTATTTCAAGTCTGTCCGTATGTCATTTTCCTCCTTTAGACAGCACTTTGACAGAGGTCAACAAACTGTTCGCCAGCAATGTATGCTGCTTGCTGTGCCAGCAACAAGCTGCGTGCTTTTGCAGGCACAGTCGTAGGTCTTCTGGCGCTGCCTGCTGGTGTTGTTTCTGTTTCTGATTCTGTCATTAAATGAAGGCACTTTGCATTTAAGCCATCTTAGGGGTTGCTCTTAAGCCTATTAAATGTGCACCTACCCAGGTACAAATCACCAGGCACCCATTGAGTAAAGGGCAGAGAGGCGCGGGCCTTTTTGTTCAGAAGCTGCCAATTTGTTAAAAAAATTAAACTTAAAGCTTAGGACCTCTGACATTTGGTATTCTCGTGGCTTTTGCTCAACAGAGTGATAAATCTGCTTTCATAATTGCTCGAATAGCATGTTGACGGGTTGTTTGGTACTTTTTGCTGGAATTTCATAATCCCTATCTCAATTCCCGGCATTGTGAATTTCCACATCTCCTTAAATGCTTAACATAAATCCATTTGGTCATATCATACTGCTGAGTGGCTCGACCGCAATCTCATCCAGCACGTTGGTTCTTTTAGCCCAAATTAAATTTATCGTTGACCCTTTTTCCTTACAATTATTTATCCTTTTCGACCACCTAAACTGATATCTAAATTTAATATCCAATACAAAGGCATATTAAGTGTACATTTTCGATTGCAAATGAAAGAAAGATTGCTCGACTAGGAGACACCCTAAATCCTGCGCCCATATCCCAATTCCCATTCTACGCGAGTCTTATACATACATAGTCAAAAACATAAAAAAACGAACACATAGGCAGGCACTCTGCTTACTTAGTAGCTTTTCCTTGGGCTGCGTTTATGGGCTTTAAATATATTTTTTTTAATGAAATTTGTTAGCCAGGGAGAGAGATCTCCCTCAAATTCGTTAGAAAGGTATTTCAAAGATAGGGGTATTCATTGCAGGGACCTACACAGTAAATCTGAGGTATCCAGCTGTTACGGTACTTAAACTTTATTTAAAAATGAAATTAAATTATCGATAGTAGAGAATCGGGATGAGATATCAAACAGAAAAGATAAACTCTTACTGTGCATATGATTAAAATTTCAAGTTTCTAAGCTTTGTGCTTTGCGAGATTGCTACGTTCATACAGACGAACAGAACGAACAGCACTAAATCGACCCAGCTCGTCGCCCTGATCAAGTATATATATATTTCCCTATGGTCTGCCACGCCTACATTTATCTGTTGCATACATTCTTACAAAACTATTATGCCAATTTTAAAGAGGCTCAAAAACGCTTTACGTTTGACGAAAAGTAATTGTTATTTATGAAAGTAATTTAATTTCTATTATGATTCATGTAAACTGTTAGTATCGTGAAAATTAGTTTACAAAAGAAAACTTTAGTCGGGTGCCCAAATGGCAGATATTCTGAGCCGAACATAAAAATGCATAAAACAAATAAGAGTGCACAACTAGTAGATACCCTGAATTGAATATTCATCAATTGCACGCTTCTTTTATACATACATAACAAGCAACACATGCGCACACATACGCACGCACGCACGCATAAGCATGTGTGAATTAAAGCACAAGTTTCTAGTATTTAAAATACAACGAGCTGAGTCCATGTAACCGACTGCAGAAACCTAGAACGATTGAAAGAGCAGTTCTGCGCTGGAG
The DNA here is from genome assembly GCA_035045945.1 of Drosophila anceps. NCBI lineage: Eukaryota > Metazoa > Arthropoda > Insecta > Diptera > Drosophilidae > Drosophila > Drosophila anceps. The sequence continues at coordinate 164,508 of JAWNON010000168.1, forward strand.
CTCAGAAGTCAAAGTCTGGTATTTCTAACAGGTGCTGACTAAATATAGATTCTTCGTGTTCTTATGCGTAAGTAGTTTCATACATATGTACATAAGTATATGTATTTCAACTAATTAAAGTGCTCTTGGTGCAAATACGAAGAGTAAGATTTATATAATTTAGAGACTTTTGAGCTAATTTATAATTATATTTATAATATATTATATAATTATTATATTATATTATATTATATTATATTATATTATATTATATTATATTATATTATATTATATTATATTATATTATATTATATTATATTATATTATATTATATTATATTATATTATATTATATTATATTATATTATATTATATTATATTATATTATATTATATTATATTATATTATATTATATTATATTATATTATATTATATTATATTATATTATATTATATTATATTATATTATATTATATTATATTATATTATATTATATTATATTATATTATATTATATTATATTATATTATATTATATTATATTATATTATATTATATTATATTATATTATATTATATTATATTATATTATATTATATTATATTATATTATATTATATTATATTATATTATATTATATTATATTATATTATATTATATTATATTATATTATATTATATTATATTATATTATATTATATTATATTATATTATATTATATTATATTATATTATATTATATTATATTATATTATATTATATTATATTATATTATATTATATTATATTATATTATATTATATTATATTATATTATATTATATTATATTATATTATATTATATTATATTATATTATATTATATTATATTATATTATATTATATTATATTATATTATATTATATTATATTATATTATATTATATTATATTATATTATATTATATTATATTATATTATATTATATTATATTATATTATATTATATTATATTATATTATATTATATTATATTATATTATATTATATTATATTATATTATATTATATTATATTATATTATATTATATTATATTATATTATATTATATTATATTATATTATATTATATTATATTATATTATATTATATTATATTATATTATATTATATTATATTATATTATATTATATTATATTATATTATATTATATTATATTATATTATATTATATTATATTATATTATATTATATTATATTATATTATATTATATTATATTATATTATATTATATTATATTATATTATATTATATTATATTATATTATATTATATTATATTATATTATATTATATTATATTATATTATATTATATTATATTATATTATATTATATTATATTATATTATATTATATTATATTATATTATATTATATAATCGTATTATATTATATAATCCTTTCCTTCGTGACAAAATTTCATCGAAATTCTTATATGCAACAGAATGAGATCAGGATATATACCCTGTCTGCCTATTTGTCCGCCCGCATATATTAATAGCTCAATTTCAAAAGTTGATTTGAATATTTGAAACCCTAACAAATTAGCTGACTTATGTTAATTATATTCAAATTCGAAGACAGTCTGCGTACTTTCACTGTAGAGCAATGAACCTACCGAGAGGTTGAAACATGGCTACTCTGAATTGATTAACTGCAACCTAAGCTAACATTCAGGTAAACTGATTCAATGTGTTGCAATAGTAGACCTAAGTATAGGCTTCATTAATATGTATGAATTCGTGATACAAAGTCCCGAAATGCATTTTTGTTCGGCATCTATAAAAGCTTTTGCAAATATTAAAAACTTTTCATTACGAAGTTGTGCGTCTTTCGGTTGAATAACGCTTTGTCTGTGTTAAAGTTCTCGTGATATAATACAAAATGGAATCTGAAATTAAAAAGTTCTATAAGGACAAAACAATCTTCTTAACCGGTGCAAGTGGATTTTTAGGGAAAGGTACAAAAATGGATTTTGAGAGAAAGCTTTGAGAAATTTAATATGCTCAAATTGAGAAGATAAATAATTGAAATCTTTTTACAGTTTGTGATCAACTCTGAAACCTTATTATATTTCAGTGATCATTGAAAAACTGTTGCGTGCCACAGAAGTGAAGCGTATTTACGCATTGGTTAGACCTAAGCGCGGCAAAAGCATACAGCTGCGTATTGCCGAATGGAAAACTAATCCAGTGAGTATCGAGAATATCTATCTTAAGCAGAGAGCAATAGAGCTAGTTCCCACTTCGTAGCTCTTTGAGGTGCTGCTCAAGGATAAGCCTAATGCATTAGATTGCGTTTATGGTATAGCCGGAGATTGCGCTGAACCTGATCTGGGTATCAAAGAGGTAGATCGGAAACTGTTCTTGCAACAGGCGGAAGTGGTGGTGCACAGCGCGGCAACGGTGAGTTTTGTCGAGCCACTACACGTGGCTTTGGATATCAATACGAGAGGCACTCGCTGCATGCTGCAGCTAGCTAAGCAGATGCCCCGCTTGGTGGCTTTCGTGCATATCTCCACGGCCTACTCTAACTGCGTAATTCATCACATTACGGATCGCTTTTATCCCGAGCATCTCACATGCAATGTGAACGAAGTGTTGCAACTGAGGGAAATGCTGAACACGGATCTTTTTGATCGGATGGCGCCAGCATTGCTAGATAAGTTTCCCAACACGTATACCTACACGAAGGCGTTAGCGGAGCAGCTGATCCAAACGGAAGCCGGAGATTTGCCAGTTTGCATCTTTCGTCCAGCTTCTAGTAAGTAATACTCGTTGGTCTACTCGACTTATACCCGACTTTGTTTAAGAGCTTGTTGTAGACAACAATCGAATTCATACTATCTACCCATGTCCTGCTGTGTTGTATTCTAACAAGATTTTAAGATCTGGAGACCCAACCAAAAGGTGTTGTGGCAAATATAAAAAAATATGAGCCCGTCTGGCCTCTGTCTGGCCTCTGTCTGACCTCTGGAGTCCAGTTGCATTTATTCAATCATATCTCGAACTTCTTTATAGCTGATACCAAATCTTGGACTTTCTTTCTGTAAATGTGAAATCCATTGAGTAACCTAGAAGTCATTTTTTGGCATTCGATTACACGCTCGATAACTTCTGTGCTACCTAACGGATTTCTATGAACTTTCCCGCATCTACACATTTTATTGAATATGTGACTTGATTTGCTCGTGCTCTTAGAAGTTCTGAGATCGATCGGTATATATATAGGAAGAAGCGATCCTGAGTAAATCGGCTCAGCCCGCTCTCCTGATCAAGAATATACAAATATGTTATGGGATGTACTACGTCTCCTTCTGCCAGTTACATACATTTTAACATTCTTACCCTAATTTTTTCCATTTAATGGGTTCACTCGTTTGCTCGTATCGATTTGCATTCGCTGTCATTTGTTAGTCTGTTCGTATATTTAGTACATCAATTCCATTGGCGTTTGCTAATTAGCTAAAGAGTATTTATTAAGCTGTGTTGATTTTTCACAAATTCTATGCATGCTAATAAACTTTATGTATTTTATTTTTTTTAATTTGACATTAATTTATATATTGATTTCTTTTATTTATGCTTTATCTATTCGTCGTTCACAAATTTTGCGGTGCATATCATCAATTGGTGTGATACATGTGATTCTTTATGACTGTCAGCCTTTATTATATTTAAGCATTTAGTCTAATTATTATATTTGGTAATTTCTAACTCGCAATAACCATACACTACTTTCGCCAACGACCATACTACGCTGACAACAATGGCTCTCGTATGATCTCCGAGAATATCTTCTATGGGTGATCGATTCGGAACACAGCGGGTTAGTGGCATCTGTCACTTCCATTTTATAGCCTGAAGCCATTAAAAATAGAAATTCAGCATACAATGTTTCCATACATTAACATTACGTCAAGTATGAGCTGAGCCCAAGAGCGTGCTTGTGCGTGCGTGTGTATGTGTGTGTGTGTGTGTGTATGTATAAAAGAACTTTAAAATGATTATAAAATCGGCTCTTCGCAGGGTTCAGGGTATCTCATAGTCGACTATTACGAGTAGAGCACTCTTACTTGTTTTTTTCCGAATATTTGATTGTGAAGGTGCGAGCTCGAATCCCGCGTAAAAATGTTTCTCTAAGTCAATAATTTTTAATGCTTACACTTTTTTCTGTGTATGTAAATAAGTAACAGGGTATTTTTAGGGTTCAAGGTATCTCTTACTTTTCTTACTTGTTTATATATATAATATATATAAAAGGTTTGGTGCTGCGTTCGTCGATAATTTCAAGGTCTTTTCGAGCCGTCTTTTTTGTATCCATCACTTTTCCTTCATTTTTTCAGTTGTTGCCAGCTCTAAGGAGCCGGTTTCCGGCTGGATAGACAACTTGTACGGACCCATTGCCATGCTTTATGGCGTCGGCATTGGTGTTCTGCGTGTTGCACCAATCAATAGGCAAGCTCCGTCGAATATTGTACCCGTGGATGGCTGTGGCAATGTAGTCCTGGCCGCCGCTTGGCACACGGCTACGGAGTTAACGCAGCGTAGAGAGAAGACCACTGTGCCACCAACGCCTACCATCTACAACTATGTGGCTAACGGGGCGAACGCCATTACGCATGAACACTTTATAAAGGCCGCGGAGAAAGCACGAACAGATTGTCAGTTACCGCAGTCGATTTGGTATCCGTTCCTGCACACCACCAAGATTCCTTGGTTATATAAGCTGGCCACCATCTTTTACCATCTGTTACCCGGCTACTTGATTGATGTTGGTCTGCGACTGAGCGGTCAGAAGCCAAAGATGGTTCGCATGTACGACAGGATCCATAAGAATATTGATGTACTGCAAAGCTTTCTGATTGAAGCCTGGACTTTTGAAACACCAAATGTTGATCGATTACGACTTTGCATGTCTCCAGTGGATCAACAGCTCTTCGATTTCAACTTAAATTGTCTAAACTGGGAAAACTATTTTCAACAAGCTTTCTTCGGCATGCGCATCTATCTGTCCAAGGATCCCATAACTGAGGAGTCATTAAGGCGCGGTCTTCAGAAATCAAAGCTGTACGTTAAGCCTACGAGCAAAAATCAGAAAAATGTCTAATGAAATTGAATTTCTTTTTCAGTTTTTACATACTTCATCGACTACTGCAATTCAGTTTGATTTGCTTAGGGATTCTGAGTATCAGATGGCTTCTACGACTATTCCTATAACTTTATTTATTACAAAAAATAGCAAACATTTTCACATTGATAAATATAAACATGTATTAAAATGATAGTTTTAAAAAGCCTTACTTACAGCAAAGCGGGTATTGGGACGGACATTGGTCAAAACCAATATACTAGCTTACTAGGTAAATGAGTATAAAAAACAGTGGAAAGCGATTTCTTGATCAAACGCAACTGCATTTTAATTCAATTTGCCAGGCAATCGAACGTTCTACATATATGCACCATAGCCACAAATGGGGCTTACAACAAACACATATTAGACAATTTAATAAATATTAATGCCATGAAAATTCCAACAAGATAAGTAGAAACAAAAATGAAAGCAATTTCAATCATCAACAAACTAATCCGTAATAAAGCCGAAAACAAACTGCGGCCCATTGACATAAACGGGCCAGAATTATGTCTTTTTTTTTGGCTCTACCCTTACTTGACCGTATCGCAACACGTGCGTGCAACGAGCCAAATAGAGGCCTGCCTGCCAGATGCCGAGCCTTTTCTGCGCCTTTTAGCTGTCAATGGGTCTCAACTTTCGAGTAACGCCAATTAACAAAGTAGCCGCAGAGCAAAGCGAAAACATAATCAAAGTGACCAAAAAAAAGACCAGAGCACAATAGCATAGACGCATCACAAGCTCATAAGCCGAAGTGGGAGGTAGGAACTAGAGATAGGGGAGGCTGACTAAGCCTGAGCTAAATTAAACAAGACGCAAATTGAAATTCCTTTGGGTTGCGTGGCAAACAAACATGTAGCAAATGGCAACAGGATAAGAATCTGTCCGAGCCACTTCAGCTCGAACTCATTTTCGTGTGACTGCGCAAATGAGGAATTACGAATGCTTCGGCCCCGACTTCGGGCCCGCCTCCGACCCGAAAAGGATAACAGGTCTGCTTAGCGGCTAAGATTGTCGTCGTTTTATGTTGCACTAAATGTTAGTTATGGCTCTCTCCATCCTTGCCGCTTTGCCTAGCCGCATTCTGATTCCTCCCAGCTGCGACCAGCTCTCTTGCAGCGTGATAAATCACTTTGGGCCACTTGTAAGTTCTCCCTCGACTAGCAGCCATTTGCCACCATTTCCAGCCCTTGATAATCTGATATCCACGCATATTGAATGTGCAACCAAAGGGAGACACACAAACGCCTAAGCTCGGAGTGTGAAGCGAACCTCACACTGTTGCTTCAACATGGTCTTGAATGCGGTTCTGCTCTATGATACAAATAAGGTATTTCCAAGCAAGTTTATAATACACTATAACTGGTTGAAATTTGAAGAGATCCGTTCCGAAAATATTCAACTGATTTGAACTAATTTAACTCTATACAAACGATAGTAACCTATCAAATCGATATAAGTTTGCTTATCAATTTGATAGGTACAATCGTTTGTATAGGTTAAATCAATCCAAATCATTTTGAACCCATTGAAAATTTTGTGAAAATGTATGTAAAAGGTAAAAGGAGTCCGTCCGTCTGTTTGAACGCAGCGATCTCGCAAACCACAAAAGCTGCTCAGTAAGCAGAGCGCGTGCCTGTGCGTGCGTGTGTATGCGTGTGTGTGTGTGTGTGTGTGTGTGTGTGTGTGTGTGTGTATGTGTGTGTGTGTGTGCATGTGTTGTTTGCTATGTACTTATAAAAGAACTCTAAATTGATTATAAATGGTAAACTATCGCAGGGTTCAGGGTATCTCGTAGTCGAGAAGTCTCGACTAGAGCACTCTTACTTGTTATGTGATATTACGACCTTATTTTAAGGGAATACTGTTTATGTCTGTAAAGTACACTTTTGCACTGGATCTCAGTACAGTAATCTTTCGACTTAAGTAATCTTTATTCCGTATTTAAAATTTTTAGACTTTTGTAGTGAATTAAGAAAATAAAAATAAGTAAAAAAATCGCCCATTGCATAAGTATAGGTGATTATAATAATAAACATCCGGATCTTCATAAGCTTGCGGATAAATTATATCAAAGCTTATTAGTAATTATCAGTATCTGTCAATGCAAGTTCAATGACAGATATTTTATAATATATATGGATCAATCAAACGCAGGTATTGCATTTATACAGTGCGCAGTTTGTGATTCGAGTTTTCCTACTCAATCATTCCATTGAGTTCTGTCCTCGTAAAATATGCCAAGATATGTTGGGAATTACCCTGTGCGCACTCAGTTGCTATTTTGCAGGACTCATTTGCATATGTAAAGCTTCCATTACCTGATGTTCTTAGCTGCTGTGGGAAATGTAGTCCATAAGCAGGGTCAGAGGCAACGCCAGTGGAGGCTTGGAGGTGTTAAGCGTTTGTTTGTTTATGCACTGGAGAGTCAACACTTTATTTGAGTTTGGTCAACAAATTTGTGTCCACAATATACGTAGCATCAACTGTTGCAGACTTTTGGTTTATTGTTTGTTAAGTTGGTCTGCCCGAAGGACTATAAAACTTTGGCATACAGCCTAACATATTCGGATAAGTATTTGGCTTCCGGGGAGTTACGTAAATAAGTAGCTAATCAATCAAGATGAAAATAAACTTAGCTATTTCGCTTTGATTATTTTCAAAAAATCTGAGGTTAGAGTTAATTGAAGACTTAATATCTAATTTAATGTATATAAAGCTTAAAAAAATGATTTATTTTTGAAATGTTAGAAAACATAGTTTAGTGATAAAAACAATATTTTGCAAACACTTTGAAACGAATATTGAGACTTAAGATTTATTTATTTTCATTAAAAACTTACCAATATCTGCATTTCAGAAAAAGAAAAACTATATATATTATTTATATATATATATATATATATATATATATATATATATATATATATATATATATATATATATATATATATATATATATATATATATATATATATATATATATATATATATATTAATATATATATATATATATTTTATTTATATAATATTATACAATATTCCTTTCAAAGTGTTTTCAAAATATTGTTTTTATCACTAAACTATGTTTTCTAACATTTAGTGCTCAGTCGCACTACTATTTTTATGTCGCTTGCTGTATATATTTCAGAGGTACAACCACAAAAGTTATTTCATCATATGGTGATTCATTTTAGTTGAGTAACCTACCAAATATATGAAGTCATTTTGCTCTTAAGATAAAGTTCTTCCCTTTCAATAAAGTATTTGAGTAAATGTCAGCAATAGAATCTGTATATTTATTGTATGTAATTATATTTCGACACCAAAATCTCAGCTCTATAAACCACGAAACTAACTGCTTAGCTATAACAGAACCACAAACCTTGTTCAACAAATTAGCTAATTGTGCAATAGAATTTCAACCAAAACTTCTGGCAATAGAACAACCAAATGGCCAGACGAACGGGCAGATGGGGCGGAAGGGCGGAAGGTTACGACCAATCAGCACCAACAAAACTTGTGGCCAGAGCGGTTTTTCGAATCCACACCGAAATAAGGGAGCAAGCTATCTATGCGTAGATGGGCACATATTTACATGTTGACTGTGTACATAAATCTGGTGCGCTTTGACCCAGTTTGCGGCTTACTGCAGGCAACACAAATTACGATTAACATAAGCATTACCTGCGGTCAAAATGCCTATCCAAAAGCCAGAGAAGGAGAAGGAGCAGGAGTCGAACGAGGTAGGAAAATGTTAAATGGCATTCACTTTTACGGGGCTGAAACATGACAAAATTTGTTCATTGTTTGGCCCTTATCTGTGGAGCCAGCTGCCAGTTGTCAGCTGCCAGCTGCCGAGCTGTAGCTGATTTAGTGAATGTCCAATAGGCCAGCCTGCCTGCCAGACGATGCAATGGACAGGGTCAGTGAGCGGTTCAGATTGTTGTGGGTTCCATAAGAGATTAGCCACTTTGACTCCAACATTTATTGCGTGCCAATAACTTTTGTCTACGCACAAAGGTGCGCCCACAGTCGTCGCAGTCGCAGTCGCATACACGTCGAGTGGGTAGGCGTGTATGTGCAATGTTCAACCAGTTTACATATACAGCTTTACATACAACGAGCTGTTAGTCAAAATAACAAGAACAACAAAGGACAAGAGCTGCCAGCTATCTTTTGTGAGTGGCAGCTTGTAATAAATTTCCATGTTTTTCGATTTTCTTCTTTACTTTTGTGTACCTGAAAATTGTCGATATTCTTGGTTTACCCCTTCTTTGTTTTGTTGCGAATGCAATTTGAACGTGTTGCGTTTAATTTTTAACTAATTTAAGCATCTTTGAGCCCTTGGCAACTCGTTTGACTACGAAACTCTAGTCGGTGGTGGCTGTAATTGGTTTAGCACAACTTTAATTTATTTACACATTTTCTAAGAAATAGCTTGTTTTAGATGCATTGCATATTACTGGAAGGGCTTTGTCCAGACTACGTAAAGCATGTATACATGGCTTCATTTCCTATTAAGTCTTGCGAGATGCCAAAATTGTTTTGCACATTTTATTTGTATTTCATTGAATGCTGACTTCGTATACATTTTGGTAATAATATTTCTTACTTACATTAAAACGACATTTTAAATCTATAAACACTTTGAAATGCCATAATTTATAGCTATGGGACGATCATTTTTCATATTGATTCACTTCATCAATGGAAGTTAACGTTTTTTTTTCAAAAGTTAGTAGCGAGTCCGCTCCTCATAACGTTTGATGAAGCTGCAAATGTAAAAACAAAAATATTAATTGAGATAAATATAAGTAAACAAAGAGTAAGAAAAGTTGTTTTATTGCACCTTGACTCGAGTGCTGTAAGAATATAAACATTAGTGAGTGTATAATACATATTATGTGTTGCAGTCTCTTACCTGCTTGTTTCCCCATAAATTGAATACAAACTTATTACGTAGATATTTATTTAGTTTTCATACATAACATAATTTATAATAATATACTGAATCGAATTCTCGCGAAATTTTTGCTTATCAATAAAAGTGTTTTTATTTCTGGATTTGAGATGCAATTTTAAAAATATGCTGAATTTATTTCGCACTTAAGCTGAACAACTGCAAACTTTAATATCATATATTACTGCTTTGAGTATATTAAATTTAAGACCAGAAAGCAACAACAACTAAACAATTGTGAATTAATTTATGTACATATTTAAATATTCTTTATAGCTATTGATATTGATACTTTGCAGCTACATCTACATAGATTAACATTAAGTGGAATTGCATATACTTCTGTATGTGTGTCTGTGTGTACTAAATGACTATTGCACAAACAGATACATATATATCTATAATATTGAATGCTGCTTAACAACTAGGACTTAGCCACATCACATAGAGTATGCCGAAATAGAGTGTATTGCGATTATAATTAAATGTATTTACAACAAATTGAGCCTCACAATTGCCATAGAATTTGCATATGATTAAAACGTACATAACATACATTAAGGGAGCTCTACTGAAATGGGGTTCAGCACGAGCTAGTTGAATATTCAAGTACTTTCTACTTTTAGGTCAGATGTGCCGCGGCTGCAGCTAGGCTTTCAGCTTGAGCTGAGCTTTATAGGGGAGCTCACTAATATAACACACACATCCACAAAAGGAACGCTGCTTTGGTCATTGGCTAATGACAAAGGGCAGCTAGTTATGTGCAGGACCCATAGGCTTATAGCCCTGGCTAATATACATGCCAATTGCAATTTCAGTGATGATGCTGTTCAAGGGTGGGGCTCAACACAACAATTACTGCCAATTAGCATTGTGAGAGTGTGTGTCAATTGCAGTGCACACACACATGCACACAGATTGTGTGAGTGAGATCAGTAGCCAAGTGTTTAGAGCTGCGCGTCGGCCTGTTGGGAGGTGGAGCCCTCCTCCAGCAGCTCCACAATTAGTGTGCCTCACCTTTTCTCATTGATGATGGAGGCTCGTCCGATACCAACCCCAGCGCCCACGTTCACATTGTGCGAGTGGCCATTGATACTGCCCGCGTTCTGCAGTGCCATTGAGTCGTGGCGATGGAAACTGCCGCCACGACCACCCACAGCTCCGCTGACGCCATGGTTGTTGTTCATGTGCAGCGAGGCACGCGGCATACCCCCTCCACCACCTATGCCGCCACCCACATAGGTAGAGCGCCGCATCGAGGTGACGCTGGTGTCCATGACGCCCGTGGCGGTCGAGTGCTGACGAAGATGTGGTTGCCGCTTGACGCAAATGCAGCACAGGTAACGGTTGAAATGCTGCCGAAACACGCCGGACACACAGTAAAGCGCAACAGGATTAACACACGAATTGAGGAAGCTGTAATTAAAAGAGACCAATGCGAACATAAGTCTATGGCCACAGCTGTTCTGCTGTGCGAGTGCTAAAGGGAATTATCTTCTACAGTTCGACCTCCATTTACCTCCATTTACCTCCATTTACCTCCTTTGCTTCAAGTCCTCATATCAAAACTATTTGACCAAGTTCCAATATCCAAAATATTATAATGCTCTCGGCATATGGCAGTAGATAGTAGCGAATATGAATTATAAAAGGTTCGATTTCACATTTGAATGGAAGTCAAATATTGTAAGTAATTTGAGCATTTGAAAATTTTATTTTCCAATCAAGATATTTTCAATTGTAAAGCTCACAGGGATAGACATTGTATTCGCAAGCAAACTAAACTAAACTAAACTACTAAATGGAATTCAAAATGCCCCTACAAAACGCATTTTACAAAAAATTGAGAAAAAGAAATCTACATCGAATAAATTGAGCATCTTTTGACCGAGCCTAAACTTTTCAGAATATTCAGTTTGGAATCGATTAATTAAATTTACCTAGATTGGAAAAACGGACTCACTACGAGTTCGAAATTCAAATATCTAAAATATATAGTATGCATCAGTGATAATTAGTACTTGTACTTGTACTAATACTAGCAGCTAGTATTAGCAGTCACGATACTTAACTTGCCCCATTGACAGAGCTTTTAATTATTGATTGAATTCGAGAAGTATAAACAGTTTTGGAAGCACTTAAATGCATCATTTACACTCAGTTCGAGCAGCGAAAAACAAGGTAAGAAATTCGCGTCGCATTTCAGTCGATTTGTTGCAAGCTTTTATAGAATATTTTATTTAAGAAGTATTTATTTTTTTATTTTGTTGCTCTTGGACAACCCTTTCGGCATTGAAATGCAAATTACTCTCGGTGGAACTGACAGTCTCCGACATCACAAATTAAGTTCTCCGAAATGCTGACACATTATTTTGTGCACTTTACTGCGCTAAGTGACGCCCCCAGCGCCAAGGAGGGATTTGTGAAGGGGAAGGAGGCAACTGTCAACGAAAGAAAATTTACTGCTACTTGACGCATGGAAGCGAGTGTGGTAAAGAGTTAGTTTGAAGGGAGGGGGGAGTGTATGTGGGGAGAAGGCTATAAGTTTTTACAGGGATTATCTCTTTCAATTAAAAATAATGCCAAAAGACGATGCCTGGACGCCTGGGGCAATGCGGAAACAAGTTGAAGGGCCAAAAACTTCGCATGTGCAACGAAAGCAGGGAGTTCAAGCCCTTCAGTAAAAATAAAGCGAAGATAAAATTGCCGCTGTTGCAGGAGATGATCCGTTTACCTGGTACAAAATCCCACGATGCGCACCACATTCCAGAAGTCGTCGAAATCGTCCTCGGCCGTTGGATAGAAGTGGTACCACAGCTCGAATACGTGATATGGAAAGAAGCAAATGAAGAAAACTGCCAGCGCAATTATTGGGACGATGTTATAGGCTCAACCGATTGCTACTCACCGACCACAAAGGCCACGACCATGCGAGCGACATGGCGACGAGCGCGCGCTTGACTACGGCTTTGGATGCTCAGCTGCTCTCCGGGCATATCGCGAGCGCTAATATGCAGGCGCTTGGCCATCATGATGTACAGCACGCCAATGATGGAAAGTGGCACCAAATAGTAGATAGACGCCTTGGCAACCACCATATATCTGCGAAGAGTAAAGTGGCTTAGAATAGAGCTAACAGTTACAGTCGCTTAAAGCGTTCGATTCAAAGCTGATTAACTGTGAGAAATGATACCCGTCAGCCAGTAACTGACAGCATAGCTTAATTAATCAACAACAACCGGGACTTTTTTCCATAAATAAAGCTAACGACTGAACATTTCTTGAAACATTTACTTCTTTGATTTAAACTTTGCTTAACGACAAGTGCTTAGCATTGGACCAGTACCATACTTTAAATACGATATATTACAAATGTAGTGACTTATACTTTATACTTTTAAATAAAATAAAACAAAAAGAAAAGCAAAAAATAAATTAGCCCTGCGAAGAGCTGATATTCCAATCATTCTACGCTCTATTGTATATATGTACTATATAACAATATATGCACTCACACACTCACGCACAAGCACTATATGAACTTGATTGTTGAATAACTTTTCTTCTTTACTTTACTTACTTTATTTCTTTCAAACCGTGTTAATGTGCCTTTGTCACACATTAATATGTGTGCAGGTGGTAAATTTCGGAAGCATAGTAAATCTCAGTGTTTACTACAGAGATATACACAGTCGATATGAAAGCTCTAGCTTTTATGGTTAAAAAACGAAATAAAATCATAAGGAAATGTGTTTATCTCATTATCGAAAATATGATAAACACGTATTGCGTATGATATACAGGAGTCTATATTTAAAATTTCAAGTGTCTAACTTATGTGGTTATGTGGGAAAGGCAGGCTAAATCCACTCAGCTTGCCGTCCTGATCAAGAATATATACCTTATGGACTCTGTCAAGCTTTCCTCTATCTGTTATATAAACTTTCACAAAAGCACTATACTCTGAATTCGCATTTCAATGGGTTCCAGGTATTAAAATGTGAATGCAATCGGATTACGTTTTAAATATTTATGAATTGCTTCGCTAGGTGGTAAATGACATTTTCTTTTATTTTTCAATCAATAAAAAACCCGTTTGCTAATCCAATAAAGTTATATTAGCTTATGATTTAGTTTTTACAAATATAATCTTGCATGTATTCAAATAATCCGATTAAAATTGATTGAGTTGAAATTCAAAATCAGTTGTAACACACACATAAGCAGAAATGTTTAAGCTGACATTAAAATTTTAAATAGTATTTATGTTGTTGGTACTCATAATTTAATTATATTTATAATTTCCCTTAGATAAACGCCAGGTAGATATCAATTTACTCAATATATGATAAGCATATGTATTCATATTAGCATTCAAATTTTTATTTACTGTTAATTTACTCTTTACAACACATTGTAATATTATAAAGAATGAAATAAATGAAATATATGATAAGCCCATTTACCAGGTGTAAATGGCTTATAGTTGTATTTTCTGAGATTGGAAAGATTCGCCATGATTATAGATTGATACACAAAATACCCAATTCTATATAGTGAGTAAATTTTCAATGCAGTTTGAAGAAAAATGAAATTTTGATTGATAATTCAATATAAATGGATTAAGCTTACATAATGAAATCATTGTTTAAAGTATATATATTTAAAGTATATGAAATATTTATGTATTTCAATTGAACTTGTGTTATTCAATATCGAAAATGAAGTTAAATTTCGAAAATTTCATCAAGAAAACTTGAAGCTGAAGCTGCTCGCTGAACTGCCCAACGATGCAGACAAGTTTGAAATTAAATAAATGTTTATTAAATTTGTGACTCCTAGATAATTGACAAATAAATAAGAAATAGGGCAGCAACTGCTTATGGCTACGCAACTGCGTGTCTAAGACATCTTTGCCAATTTGTAAAGCTATAAAAACGAACTGCTGGATGAAGACATTTAATAAATTATGGCGTGACTTGATGACTTACGACCGAATAAATTATTGCCATAAAACCTAAAACCTAAACCTAGCCAAAATTTAATATTCTTTTTGTTTTATTCAACAATTTTGTGGTTTTTTGAAACTCGTGCTGCTGAGTTTTAAAAGGGCTTTTTACGAATTGGATATAAAAATTAGCAGCCAAATGGCTGAAGCTGTGAAATTACAGCAGAGAAAGAGATAGAGGGAGAGAGGCAGGGAAACAATTGTTGACAGATTATTTGGCGACAGCTGCTGCTGTCCAGCTTGAAAGGATTTCCAACTTATGGCAACAGGCGAACAGACAGTGCTGCAACGTACAAGTCCTGCACTGGCTGTGGCCGGGCAGCTGTTGGAGATGTATTAAAACTGACGAGCGGAATTAAATTGAAGTAGTTTATCAGCGCGACGAGTGAAGAGCAGCCTATGGCCAGAGTGAGCCCTCGATAGACGTCATTGAGTCAGGCATCTAGACCGCGGGCTATCAGAGAGGGATATCAGAGAGACGGTTCACAGAGTGCTATAGGGCAAAGAGAGAAGTTAATGGAGATGTCCTTAATGATGTTAAGCACCTTAAAAGTGCCCAGCTGGAGCTTGCATTAGGCGTTAATGGTTTCTACTCAGCTATGTCAACAAGGCATAAAAGGTAAATTCGATTTTCAATTCTTATATAAATTACACATAATTAGATTTCGACAAGTGTCAAAAAAACAAACTGATTAACTTAAATAAGACTAAGCAAAAATTTAATTTTCAAATAAAAAATCAATTCTCTGGCTTTTTAAACACCGTAAAGTAAGTACTCAAAAGATTAAGTATTTGTTTAAATTATGATTAAAGATTAAATTTTATGTTTCGCTGAACTGTTGCGTTGATATTTGACTTGATTCGAACGAAATTTTCCAAGTGTGAACAAAAAGGCAGGAGCTGTCAGCTACTTGAATGGCTTTTGCTTGACTGGACTTGCCCTTTTTGGCTCAGAGAGATAGAACTTTGCTTGGACACCCACTTAAAACTGAATAAAACCAAATGAAGCGTACAAATAAGAATATAAATATATATATGTATATAAAAGATATATATATATATATATATATATATATATATATATATATATATATATATATATATATATATATATATATATATATAACTGATTGGGATTTGGCAAGCGGCGAAACTCACTTTGCATAAATCTTGGATCGAAATGGAGAGCAGACTTCGATGGTTATGTTGCCATTGGGCGTGGTTATGTTGTAGCTCTGGATGTCAGATACAACGAACGATGGCATGCCAAGCATAATGGCAAACACCCAGATAATGACGGCCGTGAAGACAGTCAGCGGCTTCGTCTGTGAATGCGAACAAAGAGAAATACAAATATAAGTACATTCACTTGCTAACAAAAGGCATACTTTGCCCACCTGCAACTTGCGCAGCGGATTGACAATGGCACAGTAGCGTTCACCAGAGAGCGCTGTCAGTGTAAATACAGAGACTCCAATCGAAATGTCCTTGAAGAATTCGCTAATGCGACACATGTTACGCTCAAAGGGCCAACTCTCCTGCGTGTAGACAATCGTAGCCACAGGGACACACACCAGGATGACCAGTAAATCGGCCAAAGCCAGCGAGAGGATGTAACTGAAATGAGAATAATATATATTAAATATGTCTACAAATTAAAAAACGGCTATAATAAGGAATAAATACCAATAACATTGGCATATCATCAATTAGGATATTGACTATTGATTTCGATTCGAGAGTAGCTAGTTATCTATGCGTATAGATATGTGATCAGACAGACGGGATGAACGATAACAAGATTTTGCATAAGGCAGCAGACGATCGACTAAAATGACTATCGATATTATATATAAAATTATCGGTATATCGCCGTTCCACAAACTAAGATTCGGGCTTATTTGTTAACGATTACATCATTCCTTCTGCTTTTCACATTAATGTTTCTATCTATGCGATGACAGAGATGATCTTCAATTTGAAACTTGCACAACAGAAATGACTTATTCGCTTTTATCCTCGTGTTTATAATGCCTGTGAAAGGCCACACTATTTCGGCTTTCCAGATCTTTACTTTATAGTATGGTAATACACCTCTGGTATGCAAATACAAATCTGGCACACTATTGTCTAGAGTCTAGATAAAGCCAACCCTTGCGTGAAATGCGAATGGAAAATTTGTTCAGCTCACGCACAGTTAAACGTGTCAAATTTGCTGCATGGTTGCACTGGGATTCAAACATGGAATAGAATTCGCTTCTTCTTATCGGAATCGGAATCAGCATCGTAATCGTTGGAAAGGTAACGGTGCTTTTTCTATTTGTGTGACCTCCTGTGCAGTCACTTGAAAAACACTTCAATAAAGCGCCTTTGGCTCCAAATATATTTCTTTTGTGTATTCTTTTTGACCATTTGCGAGTAGATTCCTTGATTTCAGTTTGGACGCTCAGCCCACAAGTATTGTCTGTCCAATGCCGATTGGAATAGAATCTAATTTTGCAGGTCCTAAAATGCAAAAAACGAAACACTGAATGTGCCATCTGAGTTAAAAGGGCAAATGTTGACTTTTTTTTAACAAATTGCTTTGTCACTGACCTGATTGAACTCCAGCTAGGTGACAGACTAAAAGCATTTCGTCCCAAACACCGCATCGTTATCGGCCGCAAATTGTAAGTTCTGATTGATGTCAATTGACGCTTGTCTAGACAAGCTGGACAAAGGATGGCAAATCACGCAAAAACTTTTCCAACAACAGGAATTACAATGCTCTACTTGCTCCACTGATTGGCTCTCTATTGCAACAGTCATGTCCATGACTTTGTCTTTTTCTCTCCATGGCTACAATCATCGAACACTAGTTCAATTGCACACCTGGACAACCAGCAATGCAATTTTTAGCATATTTCAATGCTTATTGTTATTTTTATATTTTCTCCGTGTTCTCTATTTCTATAACAGAATAATAGTTGCTCAATGGAAATTGCAGAACAGACATATTTATTGTCAGTCGAGGCGTGACGACAATTTATAATATGCTTGTTATGCAAGTGTTTCTTAGCTTCAGCCTTTTCCTTTCTCTCCAGCTGCCGGCTGCGTCACCGGCTGTGCTGGGTAGAAAACTTTTGATTGAATTGCCATTCGAATTTATTTAAATTGTGCTTCGGAAAGAAACCACAGCGACACGAAGAACACATGGCATTACATAGTTGTAAGAACTCTTGAGTTTCCTACCAGTTCCTAAATTAATAAACATTTGCATGGACTCATTCAAGCAAGCAGGACTGCGACACGGCCATACTCTACGGTTTAGCTTTCCTGATATAGGAAAATATTAATATATATCTCAGGGCCCTACTTGTAAGAAAAGTATTTAAAGGCTATTTCCTAATTTACTTATAAGCTAAGGCTCAGACCATTTTTATCTTTATAATAATAATAATCAAAAATGCGTACGAATACATCCATATATACATACATACATATATAAAACTATCCCTACTCACGAAACCTGGATACCCTCAAAGCCAGTATACCGTCATTAGCGGGTATAGGGTAGTAAACACGTCGACAGCTGTTCGCTTAGCATTGCTGTGTAGCAGCTGGAATCGACAACTCTTAGGCAACTGCAGCTTAGCAACTGTTCAGCCAACTGCACAAAATGGGGAAAATAATGCTGTCAATATGCGAGCGTTATCCGCTAGCCATTGCGCTGCGCAGTAAATGTTAAAATAATTTAGAAAAATCGGCAAAGGTAAAAGAAAAAAAATTAAAACTTAAGTCCGAAATATTCATAATCTGCGTATTTATCAAGGGGACGGATCTAGTGGATTCTAAAACTTTAATCGTCTCAAAATTCTTGAAAAGCCAAGCTAAAATATGGATTATTATATATGTAAATAATGAAATGAAAATGACAATTTCATACAGTGTACGGCACACAACAATACGTTATAGAAATTTAAAATCCCTAGCCAATGCAGTTTCAAATGCTAATGCAGGGATCATATGGACGGAGGGAGGGAAATTCGGCCAGATCGACTTCGATCGTCGTCCTCATCAAGGATATCTATAATTGCCTATATATGCCTATTACATACATTTTTAAAACAATATCATATTCTGAATATGCATTTTCGAAGGATTAAGTACTTTGAAAGAATAGATACTTTTGAGGTAGAAGAACACGCTGTTAGTTCTACTCCACAATTGAGATATTTTGATAATTGCTATTCGTATTAAATATATAACCTTTTGTTTTTATTTTGCATGATCAACAATAACTGTAAGCTTACAAACAATCAAATGGGTTTAAAACATATAAAATGGTAATAACATACAATTTAATAATACAGCTCGAGGGATGGAAATAAATCATAAATATTGATCGATTTTTTTGTGCTTCGAGGTTTTCTTTGTTATAATAACAGACACCGGAGCTTTTCATGAAAATTTTGACTTTACGCCACAGGCAATTCGCCCACTGTGCATTAAAAGAAGACAAATGAGCACAGACAGACAGAATCGGCCTGCTGCGTATAATGCATACGCCATGTGGACCATAACTGAGTTAATAAGAGCTTTCTGCTGCGAGTGCAATCCAGGAGTTTAAAGCTGATTTAG
The DNA here is from genome assembly GCA_035045945.1 of Drosophila anceps. Taxonomy (NCBI): domain Eukaryota; kingdom Metazoa; phylum Arthropoda; class Insecta; order Diptera; family Drosophilidae; genus Drosophila; species Drosophila anceps. The sequence goes on from JAWNON010000168.1 coordinate 184,228, forward strand.
AACTAGCGTAAATTTATTAAAATTTAATATGTAAGCTATTTCAACTACTTACTGTTTACTCTTATATTCGAATATATAAAAAGAATAAACACCTTCTCGTAATATAAAATGTATAATAAAGAAATAACACAATTTTAATTAGCAACCTTAGGCAATCCAAAAAAATTTTTAATGGATGTAAGATAAAAAGTGCTGACAGAACAGAAAATGATTTTCATTCTGCAATGTATGCGTAAACATTAAATATTGTTCAAAATTTGCTTACAGTTTAATTATGACATTTGCTGCACTTATAAATATTGTATTCGATACTCCTTGTGCTGTAAAACTTTTGACTCTCAATCTGTCGTAGCCCACGCAACCTTGTAATATTTCGTGTTTAATTTGAAATTCCTGATTAGTATGCCAAGCCAGAGGCACTGCCTGCTGTGTGGCTAAAAAGTTATGAGCATTTCTGACGAACTTTTAATTTGGTCAAGATTGCGACGACAGCTGTTTCGACCGCAGCCGAAGCAAGGCACAAGATCTGACTGGTACATCGGACAAGAGGCAATAAAATCAGAGATGCTGCCATAATTCAGCATCATGAATGTTGAGTGGCAATTCTTTTGGGCTATTTCTGGAGCAGCACGCAGCGCTCATTTGGGCCATATTTATGGCGGGTGATTGTCCGCATATGTATGGCATATGAATGACTTGGGACTTGGGGAACGGAAAATTGGGAAAGGGAAATGAGGACACCAGGGGCACTTACGTGTTGGGTATGTTGCGCATGGAACGATGGCGAAAGAATATGATGACCAGAGTTCCGTTGCCCAGCACGCCCACGATGAAGATGAGCGTGTAGAGCACGGTGACAATATAGGTCTCCGGGCGATCCAATACCTTCACATACGATGAATCCTCGCCACTGGCGTTATGCTGGCCCACTGTCGCTGTTGTGGCTATCGTTACAATTGTCGATCCATCCAACTGACTCGAATTGCTGAGCTGGCTAGCATTGACACCTCCAGCAGCTGCAGCGGCGCTTGACTCCACTGGCGCATAGGCCAGACTTGCAGCCAGCATCTGGCTCATATCCATTAGAGCAGCGTACATTTTTCTCTTAAATTCCTTTAACTAGCTGTGACTCTGACTCTGACTGTGACTGTGGCTGTCTTGTCTTCCTGTTTGTGGCTGTAGCCGCGTGCGTGTCGTTTTATTTGTTCGTTCAGCCCACTTCCGTTTCCTCTTTCTTTTTTCTTTTTTGATATTTCAGCTTTGCACTTTTCGCTACGAGGACTATTCAGTTTATGGCATTTAGGTTTTTAGTAGAGTGGTTGTTGTTGCCACAGTTGCGTGTTTTATTTTGCACATTTTGTTTTGGCTGTGACCACATTTGATGTCCTTGTTGTTGCTGTTGCTGCTGATGTATCTGAGAGTGGGTTTGCTCTTTGGCTGGCGCCAGTTGCTTCCATGCTGCACACAAAAAAAAAAAAAAAACAAACACAAAGCAGAAAGAGATAGTGTTAGGTAGATATAGGTTAGTAAATACATGTTAAAGTCGTTTTAGTGAAAAGATTTAAGCCGCTTTGACTTCAGTGGGGAAAAAAACGCTGCGTATGCGTAATTCTAATATTTTGAATTTTCTATGGAGCTTAATTATGCTTCATGTTGCGGTTTATGGACAAACCTCTCACGTTTCTGCTGCATTATTATAACGTATTTAAGCTAGGATCTTCAATAGCCTTGGCTCACATTAGAACCATTTGAGTTTTGTACAAATTGTTGAACATAATAAATTTTAAGGAAAACGCATTTAAAACTGCACTCTAATATAAAGCAGAATTTTTAAAATACATGCTAATATTTTTGGTAAAACCTTTTTTCTTTTATTTTTTTTTTTAATAAAATTTATAATTAAATGTGTCTCCAATATGTATTTTTGTTAATTTATGTACAAATTAATTATAATTTTTTTTATAATACTTGTAGTCTATTGTCTCTCTTTTTCTCTATGTCACTCAGTCTTCTGTACTCTCCACTCTCTATCGGTCCCTCTACTATCATAATTCTCAAACTCCTTTTATTCATTTCTCTCTCTCTCTCTCTCGCTCTCTCTCTCGATCTCTCTCTCTCTCTCTCCCTCTCTCTCTCTGTCGGTCCCTCTACTATCATAATTCTCAAACTCCTTTTATTCATATCTCTCTCTCACTCTCTCGGTCGGTTCATCTCTCTCTCTCCCTCTCTCTCGCTCTCTCTGCACCATTCTATACCTACTTAATTTTTTTCCTCACCCTGAATCTCTCTCTCTCTCTTTTTCACTCTCTCTCTCTTTCTCTGTCTCTCTCTCTCTCTCTTTTTCGCTCTCTCTTTCTCACTCTTATTCTGTAGTATTCTGCAGTCGGAAGTGCCCGACTGCAACGTTCTTGCGCGTTTTTGCTCATTCTCTCTGTGCCCTTCATGTCTCGGTCCTTCTTTTACACACAATTCATTCACAATTAAGAGTTTGTATTCAATTTTTTTTTTTTTGGTCAATAAACTAATCATGGTGTAATTTCATATCGTAAATTTCCTTCCATTCGAAAATAATGTAAATGCAGAAGTCGGAAATGTATTGAATTTGAAAACGAAAATTGTTCTTTTAGCAATAATACAACAGTATTTACAATTTCATATAAATTCATTTTCTTAACTACCTTCAGAGATTCGCTTTGTGCAGCGATTTACATACATGCATGAAAAAATGTAACCTAAGACAACAAGTTGAACAGATTTTTCTACTTTAGTGCAGACAGAACGTCATCTGCTTCAGTGTGAGCCCTGGCTTTTGTTTAGCTGGTGCAAAGGATTCATTTATTCGATATTGAGATTTGCTGTGTGTGTGTTGGCATGCTTGTATTATTATTTTTCAAGGCTTGGTTCGATTTGAGCTGCTATTTGCGAGCAACAGGCAGCCAGATTGGCAAACAGTTAGACAGATGGGAGTCAAGGCTCCGGGTATGAGGTGGAAGCTTTCTTGAAATCGCATTGAGAACTAATACGAATTTATTCGGGCAAATACAAAGGCGTGTGGCAATCAGTCGATTTATTCCGATAGTAATCACAACCGAAATGCGAGCGATGTGAGTTTATTTCGTTTCATTTCTATTCAACCTCTTTTTGGGATCGGGTGTGTGTGTATGGGTGTATGCGCGTGTTTATTTGCCCTGTATCGTTTCAATTTCAATTCAATATTAGATTGCTTGGAAGGCGTCACTTGCTTTGCCGCTATTGATTTCAAGATATCTGCGGCTATCCTTTGCGGGTGACGCTGCGTACGCGTGTTATTTATTCATTGCTTAATAGGGTCGACCTGAACTCGTACCAAATAGTTGGCAAATCGAACTAAATCTTTTGCGGTCATTCAGCCAAGCAATTTCTAGGTGCTTGTCCATCAATAATCAGCTTTAGATTAAAGTGCGCGTCGTTTCCAGACACTCTAGGAAAGCTATCTGATTGCTCAGTTCACCTGCCCAACTACACGGTCAGGTGCGTTTAGAGCAGATGTGGGCTCTTGTATTTGTTTGCCATAAAATCAAGTATTTATTGGACAGCTTCTTGAAATTATTGAGCTGTGCATGCACAGTACACATTGAATTGCTGCGATTCGTTGCGCAAGTAATTGAAAAACTCAACAAAACAGAGAGCAGTGAGACAGAAAATACAAGAGATGTGAAGGTTTACAAAGAGACATAGAGACTTCATTATTCTCTTATTCTCTCTTATTCTCATTCAGCATTACTTGGAGTCGAATATTTATGCTGCTTCCATTTATTTGCAATCTAAAGTTCATTCACAGCTGTAGTCAAAATCTCAGTTCCTAAGTCAATCCCACAAAAGAATTAAATATCATGTAATGGGGTTGTGCTCGTAGCTTCAAGTCATAAAACGATTTTAGTATTTTATGGGCCACACGTCGGCCGCCTTGTGCACATGTATAAAATATATAGAGCTGCGGAGTTTAGACCGTCATCTGCAGCTATAAATAAAATGTATTAAATTTATATTTATGTATTTATATAAACCCCAAAGGAGTCGATTCACTGAGCTTTTACGAAAGATTTCTCGAAACTGAAAAACATCTGTTATGTGGTGTTTTTTATACTTTACTTAATTATTTTGGCTTTGATCGAAAAGTATTGTGCGGTTCAATGTGGCCCACGTGGAGCGCTTGACGGGCAACAATGCCAACAATTCAGTTTTCACTCTTTTAAAGCGCATATGAAGAGCATATGTGGCCTGTACATAAAGGAGCTAGGCCATTGGAAATATTATGACAATTAGCTGTGGGTCTCTAGATGCGGAGCTTGTAGTCGTCGCCGCGTTCATGTTTAACGACACACCTAAGGGACTACTTTCCGGCCAAAGTGTCGACAACCAACACTAGAGTGGACTTTATGGGTGTGTGTCTGATGGATAATTCAGCAGTGGCTTCCTGTAAAAGCGAGCTGAATGTAAGCCGCGTGGAATATTAATTATTTTTTACATTTAGGCAATAAGTAAACTGAAAGCTTATATAAATGCCTGCCCCATGGCTGGCCACCAACTTGGCAACGAAGTTTTATTAGACGCTTCGGGCGGCAGGCAATTATACAAGACCCTTAAAAGTTGTCAGCGAACAGCGCTTTCGTGAAATAAGTCAGTCGATATTTTCTGTATTGGCCTCAACTTAACACTCGAAGGCACAAAAGTTTCGAATTAGTTGCCACCCTCCACAGACAAGCGGAAGCTACAGCCACGGACGGATTTAGTTTAGGCCGAACTAAACTTAAATCTCCGTCTGCAGCAACGAACTTGAATTGCCACACCCCAAACGTCGACAGATTCAACAGGGGACGCGCCTGAAGTAACGTTTCAACTTTTAATACAATGCTCAAAACACATCATTTTTGGGGAAAAGAACATCAGCTGCAAAGACCTAACCGAAGCTCAAGTGGCTAGCACTTTAATGGAAAACATATATTTATATATATACTTTTTTAATAAGACAGCCAAAACAAAAATATAAAAGAAAAATAATTTAACTTATGGCAAATGTCCTGCGGCTTATGTTGACAGAGCCCCCTGACCTCAATCAATTTAATTGCATTTTTATACAATTTTGACGAATCGCCTAGAGGTGGATAAACCTCCTAGACGACCAGACTATTGGTTTTAAAAACTTTTTTCAACAAGTTTCCGCGCGGTCTTTAATATGGTCAAATATTTAAGGCAGAGAGATCTCAGAGAAAGTCAGCATTCGTGTGAGAGTGAGAGCTGGTAAATTTTAATTTCCTTTACAAATAATTCATGCAAATATTCAAATAACGTTAATCATATTACAAAAGTTTTCTATTCGAGATATTGTATCTATCTTTATGCTTTCCTTTAAGTAAGACTTACAAAACAAATTTAAGTTTTTAATTACACTTTAAAACATTTTAAAAAAGATAATATATATATATATATATATATATATATGTATATATATATATATATATATATATATATATATATATATATATATATATATATAGATATGTATATAGAATTTGTTGTTAGATTAAAACGCTAAGCCAAATATATATTAATATTTTCTAAGAGATTTAAAATATATTTATATATTATATTTATAAATTATTTTAAATTTTACGTATTAATCTAAAAATAAATAAATGAATAAAATGAATAAATATATATGAAAATAATCCTTGTCTGAGAATTACTCAAATAACTGATATTTATAAGGTATTCAAAAACCTTTTTAAGAATTTCTACGTTTCCAAGAATTTTGTGGCTTGGATAAAATAAATTTCAGCGCACTCATAATAGAATATTGAAACGCTTAGAGTATTAAGGGCTTAGACAAAAGCATTCCAGACTCTCCTCAAATACATCATGGTAGACCTTTTTCCATCAAAGCTGATATCCGCGTGACGTTTTTATTTTCTTATTTTGTTTCCTTTTTTTGCTATTTTTTTGTGTTTATTTTCATGCTGCTATCTTTATTTTGAGGCGTATTTATTTATGATTAAAGCTTGCTATGTCCTGCTTGGTACGAGTCGACTTTTTTTCAGGTGGCAACCAACGGCTGCTTTTTGAACGCAATTACATTTGTCTGGGAGAAAGTCTATTAAAATGCTTGGCTGCCTGACTGACTGGCTCCTAGGCAGCCAGGCACCCAGGCACCCCGTAGTCAGGGCACCCTGTGGAGCCTACTATTCCAGTGGCATTGCGACTACCGTCTCTAAGTTAGGTCTGAGTAGACAAAGGCGGATAAGATATATTGTCGGAATGGCGTTCGGTACATGCTCAACATTCTTATGAGTATGTGTTAGATAAATCATAAAGCAAACATAATTTAATGCACACACAACCACACACACATTCACCCACACACACGCAAGCCCACACCCCCACAGACAGTTGCTGCGTGTTATGTTCTTGCTTGTAAGCTGCTCAGCAACAGACGGCTAACCGTGCGTATGTGTAATATGGTAAGCGTGTTAATCATACGCCACGTATGGGCTGCCAAGTTGAATAATCAGCTCAGCAAAAGCAGCAAAGAAATCGCAAGTGAAACAGCAGTTAGGCATGTTGTTGTTGATTTTACCTCTCCAGCTAACCCAGAACCCAAAGCCCATTTCTTAGCTCTCTTTCGAGTCGGAAGCCATGTCAAACGCAGACTAATGGGCCGCTCCTTATGCAATGCGTTCTAAGCTATTTTAATTAGAGCCAAACAAAATTTTGACGTATACAAAAAGAAAGGCAGCCGCTGCTCATTTCGTATGCGCTTACCGCTGCCTACAAACATTATGCAAATTTTCCTGACATTCCATTTGCCTCTACAGCTCCGAGCTGTGAACAAAAATATTGACAAATTTACGCGCCGTCACTGCCGCCGGCCAACTTGCCCCAGATGAATCAAAGACTGACATCAGACGGGCCTAGTCCAGAGCTGCGAGGGTTAACTACGAACTGGGCATAAAGCGTTGCCATTCGTTATGATTGAAGATGATTGAAGATGATTGCAAATTGCTCAGCGTACGCATATCGCTTTGCAAGGGGATGCCGATTACTGTTTGTATTTCATTGAATCACGAAGAAGTCATATACATACTGACTACACTGAGCCAACAAGTCGTTAACCCTGATAAGAATGGAAACGGCAATGAACTGAAAACGTAGAATCTAATCCCAATATACGCATTTCGCAAAATGAAGTCAAAATTACTGAAAAGCAATTTAAGCTCTCGCATATAAGGTCTTCGTAACTGCATATGTGAGCGAGTAAATGAACTTGTAATGAAATCATCTAAGTGAAGTGTAACAGAACTGTACAGCCCATAAATACAAAAAAATATTTATTTTTAAACCCTGAGTCCATTGAAATGGGTGTTAAGCTTTCGATAAAATATATGTAAGTGTAAAATATATTAATGTTCTTGGTCAGGATCAACAGCCGACTCGATCTTTCTCTATATATGGGTCAATTTTCTTTTAAAAACCTTATCGAACGTTGAATTTATTGAACTTTCGAATTTGACGAAATACTTTAAATTGAAGTTCAGTTGCAAATATAGCCAATATGTGAATGAGCTTGCTTTTTTTAGGGAATTTAGGGAATTTTCCCACATGTTCAATAGAATGTGCTGAATGTTTCATTGAACTCCATTAAGAAACACAGAAGCTATTAAGAAAATCTTGTGCTCCGTTTGCAGTTGGCGCACGTACTTACTCTAACGCTAGACCCTATACAAAAGATTCGTGCATTGAAATCGTGCAATGTCCGTCTAGATACTTGAAATTTGGAATATATCACTGGTAGACTCTTGATTCGCCCTCTAGAAATACTACTATTTTTTAAGGTACCAGAAGCCAGAAATTTTTAATATTTACTCGTGAACACAATTTCAGTATAAAAATGTAGTATATATAGAATATTTCTTTAGTCTAGAGTTAAAATAATTTAAACTTCCTTCCTATTGTGCTGAAGTACATATGTACATATGTACAGGTTCGCGTGTAACTGCGTATGTGTATATATGCATAGATTCAAGCTATGCAGAATGTTTGAAAACGCAGAAACTAGCAGTTAAAACTCATCAGGCAATATGTGCCTTTTAAAATTCACTTCAACATTTCATTTCATTTGTTGATCGTAATTATTACAGATTTTAGTTTATTACCTTTGCAACCTGGCTTTGTGAAAAACGGAAGTGTTGGCTAGGATATTACTACATTTATATAAATACATATACATACATTCTAAAACAGAACGTTTGACTTTTAAGGCATACATTTTCAGTGGATTGTATTTGTGAATGATGTTATAAGGCTGTGAGGGTGTGTACTGGTGTAGACTTAATGACTGGAGTGTAAGAGATATATTATTTGCTATGATAGTGTACGTGGTTTAATTTTTTTTGCAGGGAGTGTACGGTTAAGTAGGTGTTCAAGGTAAGTTATTTTGAGTCTGAATATGGGGGATGTCAAATGTTAAGTGTTGGAAAGATAATGGGTTGGAAAGATATACGTGTTTAATGTTCTGTTTGATGGAAGTGTCTTGTATAGTGTTAATTACGTATTTAAGCTTTAAGCCGCATTCCTGGCTAGAGAAAATCCAACGATTTGTTTAATAATGCGGTGTTCTGTTTGTAGAAGTTTTCTTATGATTTATGGAGCAGCTCTTATCCAAATGTAGCACCTGTACTCGATTATAAAAATGTTTTATTTCATTTTAAATGTTTTACTCATGTTATTTTGATTTATTTGTCTTTGATAGAATAATCTTCGGATATTTCCATTTGTTTTTCTTTTTGTTAATTTCTACACACACTGCAGCTTTGATATGTCGAGGCGAGTAAGCATAGTTTTGCCAGGTGAAAAGGATCCACCGCGCCCGAGGACTAGCTCGGTGACCAGAGTCAGTTCCTCTTCCAGAACTTCAATTCCCCGAACGTCATCTTTAAAGAACCTTCAAGGCCCTCTTAAACGTAGCCCATCCAAGTCCGGCACTGGGGCTAAAGACCCAACTGAATCTGAAGACAATGTTATTGTGAAGTTGTCCATGACGGATCTCTTTCCTGATGGCTGTGAGCGTTACAAAAAGGATTGCTGTTGCTGTCATTGCATTGATGTAAGGCGAGCACTCAGGCAGGCCTCGTTCCTTCGTTCACCTGAGGGCAAGAGGCGACTCCAGATGAAGATGCAAATGAAAGACTTTTTCATGGACATCAATGCGATCACAGCGACCCACGAAAGAATGGACAACATGCTGCATGGCAAGAGGCAGTACCCACCGCCAGCGACAAGGAGCTTCCCCATTACCATTGTCCATGTGGCACCGATAAGTGGTAACTGCATGTCCATTCAGTGGTATCAGCACGATGACTCCTATGTGTCCCACTACGAGATCTATGTAGACGGTAAGCGCGTTAAACGCGTCTTCGATCCACAGATCAAGTCCACCGTCGTTCTGGACGTTGACATGAAACGCACGCACAAGATACGAATGAAGGCTGTGCCCAGGAAGTGCCTCGGCTCCAAGGCGAATCGCATTGACAAACTGGTTCGAGACGTTTGCTGTGGCAAACTAAGCAAAGTTCTTGAGGCCGATTACTTCTGTGAGTGCTCCAAGAAAACCGCAATGGAGAAGGTCAAGGAGAAGTACAAGGAAAATTCGTGCCAAGTGCTGGTAGATTTCTGGAAGGACAGCGAATTCATCTATGTACCTGTGTGTAGCTGCGTGGGTGATTGCACGTGTGACTGCTTTGGCGAAGAACACAATGCGTGCTCATAAATTATAAACGTTGACTTTTAAATTTCAAGTTCAAGCTCATATGTTCATATGCAAGCAAAATTTTTTTTCTATTCATTTATCGACTTTCTAGTTTAATTCAAATTTTATATGTAAAAAGGCAACGTTTTAAATTAATTAAAGGACAACAAAATTATGAAGAATTTTATTTAATGTAGCGATAAAATGATAGGCACAAACCGAATTAGAGTAGCCTAAAAATTATTGGTTAGGCAAGTTCGAATATGTAAAATAAGGAAATGTTAGGTTGAATTCTGTTAGACGAAGTGGGGATAAATACAAAATAATGTTAATAGAGGTTAAATAAAAATAAGAGAGGAACAGACACGGAATAGTGAGGTACGGATACTATCTTGTCAAATCACGAGAATGGTAGTTGCTCGCTCTCATGCAACACGAAAAATAACAGTTTTTATGTATGTGAAGGACGGAAGTTTTTTATTGGATGAGGTTAAAGGGGGCTAAACTAATATAGTGCATAATAAGGTTTTATTATAAATCTGACCTGAAATACTCTTCTATTTTCGTTTAAATCGATCAATGACAGATGCTGCTCGCACATGCTTTCTGTCAAAAACAAAGCTTACTCACTCAACATACAACAATTCCAATTGGGGAGGAAATAGTGGGGAGGGAAAGAGATGGGAAGTATATAAAAGAGATAGCAAGACAGTCAGAGGCGCCATGTGTAGACAATTTCAGCTGTCGGCTTTTATTTAAAAATTTATCATAATCTGTAAAGCACTTTTGCCAAATGGCCCTCCCCCTCCATTCCCCCGAAATTGCGAGGCATCGCAGCTCATTTTATCAGTGGCCAACAGACACAGGCACAGGCACTGGCATTAGCATTTCACATTCACAGAGATAAGGGAGGAGGCGTGGAGCTGTCGCTGACGTAGGCGCCTACGTTCCGGCCACGACATGGCGTGATTAATTATTTGGCAAATATTTGAAATGCCCCGAGTGGTTTCCATTACACCGCAATAGCTACTGCTACTGCTACTACATGGGGCGGCTGGCATAAGGTATACCCCATGGAGCGTAATATGATCGTAATGAAAATCTGTGAGAATTCATTCAAATACTTGGCCACATTGCCGCTGCACGCACATTTAATTAATTTTTTCCCCCACTTTGATTTTGCTTTTGATGCATGCCATTGACCGATTGATGTACAGCGGCACATTTTCAATTGGCATTTGTTTGCTTTCCCAATGCTCGCTAGATAAACAAGCACCACTTATAGTATGTACTACAATTCAATTATTTTGATCGTCGACGGAATACCCTCTGATTGATAACAATTGGATAGGAGATAGGAGAAAGAAAGAGAGAGAGATAGAAGAGCGATAGAGATATAGAAATAGCAATTTTTATCAACTGATAAATAGCCTTAAAATAATATGTTGCAATGTAGAAATAGATTTAGATTCTATCATTCTTAAAAGATAATAGATGGAATACTCGAATCACATGGAAGGAATAGTCTACAGATTATCACTTTTCCACTTAGAAGGAGAAGGAAATGTACTAACAAACAACTTTGATGTTGTCAGAGAAAATTCTGTTTTGCGTTGTTAACAAAGCGATAGATGCGATAGATCTTGTCCATCAAATAATTGTAGATTATCTATTATTTGACCAAAAGCCAAGTATTAATCAACGTTGTTGCCATATGAAACTTAATCAATTCATTCATCTAATCAATTCATTCCACAAGAACTTTAGAGATCCAGGAATATCGATGACAATATGAGGGACATCACAAGACCATCGCAGAATCAAAAGAATCTCTCTAATGTTAAAAATTGGATGAAAGTGTTGTTAGGTTATCTGTATAGTTACAGAAAAGTCAGGCAAGAAGGTAATGATGGCACACAAATAACTTTCTTGCATACAGAAGCATACTGAAATGTGTGGTAGGCGTTTAGGTTCAATTACAGAAAATGCTCGCGTCGAGCAGGCTCCAGCGTATCTCTTTTTTTTTAGTTCTGACCATTTGCCCCACGCTTCGAATGCGCTATTTTTATAGTCACATCCAATTACTTTTAGCGCTCAAGTTGTTGCTGGCGAATATTTTAATTGATTTCATGTGGCTGTGTGCCCTTTGCTTTACTCAATTTTCTGTAAATCTTTTTTTTTATTGGCAACTTCAACCTCAACCTCAGACCACGCAACGAATTATTTATAGTACCTAAATTGTTTACATCTCAATCGACTCACGCACCAAGCATTAGTTCGTTTCAATTTCGAATGAGTAAACTGCAACCTAGGTTGGTGGGCAGCATAGGTTGCTCTCTCTCTCTCTCTCTCTTTGGTCTTTTAGCGACATTTCAACAAACTGGTGCACATCAACTCCATTTGCCTGCATCGGTTATGAACCAACTGCAAAGTGGCTTTAAAACTTACACAGAAACAGCATAAATCAAGTTCAGGCCACATCATTAGTATGAAGGCCTACAGAAGAAACAGAAAGTTGAAAAAAGGAACATGTTTCAACTGCACACGCTACGTGTAGGAACACCCTGACATGCCCCAGCGAAAGAGTATGCTTAGGGTATTAGCGTAATATGATGAACAATGCAACCAAGCGGAAAACAAAGACAAAGCCAACAACACAAAAACCTATAATATGAAATTTCAACTGAAGTGGAAAATATTAAAATTGACTTTTGAATTAAGCGCGTTAAATATCGAGGTATCTGATTTGATGACTAACCTCTCTTTTCACGATCTAAGATTATAGCACTGCGAATATAATGATTATACGCATACTTAATAAGGTTTCATATTGAACCGGTGAAAATATAATCATAACTAACAGCCGAACCTAAAACGAAATCAGCTGCTCAGAAATGGTTTAGTTTGTATTTATGGGAAGTAGCTAGCCTTCTTAAATGCCTAATATAATGTATGCATTGAAAAAGTGTTAGCCTTTCATGTATTGCGGCATAAAAAGTTTCTAAAGTCCGTAATAAATTAAATTTGCAATCAATAAGTACCTCTCACACCTCTCCCTGCTAATGTTAGTCCCATGTTTTGCTAAAATATTTTACATTCCACTTATGTTTTATAGACTCTTTTTAAACCTTAATCCCAAATTTATTACAGATTGGTTAACTGTGACACATTGTTCCCGTAGGAGTCATGACTTACAGTTTGCTTTACAAGAGTAATTCTGCTCTGCCTCCGACTCCAGCGTCCGCTCTTCCAGACGGAAATATGTCAGTATTTGAGAAATGCAGCGAATTTCAATTTGAAATTTCCCGATAAACTGCTCAGTATCGTCGCGTTTGCAGACAGGCAGAAAACGAAGAAAACAAACAAGTACCTGATGCTAAATCTGTTTTGGAATTGTTTATTGCGACACGCCCCCTGTCGCCTGCTTGACTGTGCGCCAGACAAAATTGATAAGGGACTTAAGCTGCTGCTGCTGCTGCTGCTGCCGCTCGGGTCCAGGCTGTTTGCCATTTTTGAGTCTATGCTGCCTAATTGGCAAAATCATGCCACGATGAGTTAGGCCTGGGAAAGAGCGTGCCGAAAAGTAGCTCGAAATTTATTGTCAACATAATTCAGACCAAATTCAATTTGGACCACACAATAACACACGAGAGACACAGCAGGCTCCGGCATATGGCAATTTTCTGCTGTTCTAAAGTAAATTACGCTCCACGTGCTCGCTATGGACAAAAGCAAGCTGCATAGACTTGATAAGATAATCTGAATGAACACTGACTCAATGATACGACGGCAAGTTAAAAGTGAATTTCCCTATTCTCTCATTCTCTTTCTCCATCTTTCTCTCTCTCTTTCTCACTCTTTGATAGTCAAGCACGTTTTATTGCAGAACCAACAATTAACATCAAGTATAATCCATAAAACAATATTGAGTCTTGATCTTAGAATAAAAGACATATCCAAACAGATTGCCCATGCAAATTAAGAGCTTTTTTGCTCTCTATTTGTAAGCTGAAAGATAAATGTAGCTCACTAACTAAATTCAGAGGGTATACACTCAAAAAGAAATACAAAACAAATTATAGAGCTGAACAATAAAAACAAGAAGACACAAAAGCATCTTTTAGCGTGCACTTCTTCACTTCGGGTTCGTTCTTTATCTTTTTTTGCAATATCCATGCAATATTTATAGAGCTTGTGGTCAGCGAGTGGGCGGCGCACGCCACGCCCCCTGCTCGTTCTGGGGCAATGATTTTATGATAAATGAGCCAAGTTAATCATCAACCCGTTGGGCGGTGCAAAGAGCCACCCAGTGTATACAAAATAAAGAAAGTAAAAGCAGAAAGAGAGAAGCAGAGTGAGTGAGAGCGAGGGAGGAGAGTGGGAAGGGAACATGTAAAGAAAAGTGTGTTGGACAGTGTGAAAAAGTTGCTTTGTTAATGCAGGTGCCAGAGCCCGATGCTCAACTATTTATAAGTGAAGTCTTGACGTCAATGCATACCCGATGATGTTGTAAATGTTAAAGCTGATGTTATTCAAAAGAAGAGCCTGGGGGAAGAGTTGCTGTAATTGATGGATAGCATTCGTGCAAGATTAATGTTGTGGCAAACTTTAACCTCGCCACACTATCAAAAATTAGCTCTAGAATAAGTCCTGCAAACTTCACAATTGGCATTAAGCGAAACAATTGATGAAAACGACCAAGAACAACAGACAAACCATTTATCACAAAGCTGAGCAAATATATGGAAAATGGCAAAGCTCATATCCTTCGGAAAACAAGAAGTGTTGTCAAAACATTAACGAAAGCTACTCATGCCTCACCTTATCTGACGGCATATTCCCTTTGAACTGCTATCACCTGCTGCGAAAGCAGGAGCTTAGATTACGCACGTCGTAGGCACATTATCCACATCAGCAGATTGAGTTAGTATAACTCGGCTACTCGACAACTCGGCTACTTGGCTGCTCGGTAGCTCCATTTGCCATGTCGCCTGCCATCAGTTGACAGGCTGTCAATATGCTGAGTATCTCATATATGCACATCCATTCATGCAAAGTCAGATGGCTTCGATTTCTGACTGGCTGGCGCAGTCCTTCGGCCAGCTGTAGTGTTCCTTCAGCACACGTTTTTGCATACATTTAATTTCCTATTTATGGCATATCTATATTAAAACGCTGACTCACTGACTTTTACGCTCTATGCAAATGGAAAGCGTAATTGAATTTTCGTTGATTGTTCAAGCGAAGCATACAGATATGGAAGACATTCACAACTGTGACCAGAAACAAAGATTTTAGTCAACTTCAACAACATTTCAATACATTTTCAAACACAATTCAATTAAAATACCACATTCAAAATACACTCTACTCAGTCCACCTATTTGTTTTGTGCACAGTCGTGTTTTGACCTGGCACTGTCCACACATAAAAGATACATTTGTTCTCCAGTAAATAAAACAAGAACAAATTAAATTACAATGAAGTTCATTTATATATTAATTATGTATAATCAGTAAATAATATTTGATATCTATCTATGGTTTGGGCTCTCGCTTTCTCGAAATTACTTTTACAAATATAAATTGATTTTTTTGATAATATTTTTTTTTAATAATGTAAAATTTTTGTACGATTCTGAATTAAAAGTATTTTATGAAAAAAAAAATAAGGAATAAAAGTGCCAATGAAATGCAGTAGTAGAAAGATTTGAAATATGTATGAACATAATAATTTAAAATAAAATACAAAATCTGTTAAAACAAAACATTCATAAGACTTCACCTGAAAATGGTTTTGTGAACTGAGAATTCAAAAACTTCTGATTAATCGTTTATTGTTGTTATAAAATAATCTCATATGGAAATTGCTTATGTTGAATAGGCATCCCGTTTGCTTTGACCATTGATAAAGAAATGCGAGAGTCCTTTAAGAGCTGAATGCATAATTGAGCAATTAAATCAAAGCCCAAGCCCAAGCCCTGAGCTTCAGCCTGAGCCTGAACGTCACCCTGAGCCTTAACGTGTGCCTTTCATGGCGACTCATTAATAACTGGCGTTAACATTAATCAGTTTTATATGACAAATTAATTAGAGTGCTTTAAAGGGCCGTTAAAGTATTGTGTAATATGAAAACTCTCAATTAAATGCGATTTAAATGATGGCAAATGCTTTAAGATGTAAACACGCCCAGTGCAGATATTACCGCATTCATCACATGAAAATGAAATTGCGGCGCACAAAGGAAGGACGAGTAAAGGAAACTGTAAAAAATGAATCGAATAAAGCGAATATTAAATTGCAAAATGAAAATTTAATGCAAACTGTAAGCGGAAACAGAAGCTATGCGAATATTCAGGAAGAGATAATAAGATTTTATTGCATGTCAAACGTTAAACAGAACTTTAAAGTTCATGATAAGTGCTTAAGCCATGTGAGTCTTTATGCCAGATCACAGCACAAGACCCAAATCCCGGCCAAAGAAAAGAAGTGTTACAAAGGGGCGCAGAAGATTGAGCGTGTCGGCAATTGGAGGCCTCGTTGCACATAAATCAATTCAACCTTTAACTTAACGGCCCTGACAACCAAAAATATTTCGGAACTGCAAACACATGTGCGACTAGAAGATATCCTATCAGTTATCAAGCACTCGCGAATGATTCAAAGTGATTCAATGCTACAAACCTGTATATGCACTGTAAGAGCTGAATTTTGATAGTCGATAGATTTCAACTTTTAGCTTGCTGAACTCAAAATTTCAATCTATAATCTGTTATTATCTGTATTATTAAAAATTTTTTCTTATATCCCATATATATCTAACAAATAAGGAGCTGCCCTTAGAAGAAAAGAAAATTATTAGCCGGAACCACTAAGAGATATTTTGAAAGAAAAATATCTGTATCCATTAATGCAATCAACTCCGAGGAAGAAACTAATATATCTGCAATTCCACACTTTAATAAACTACCCAGCTATTTCAATCTGCAGGGTATCAAAACTGGAGGGAAGAAATAATTTGGGGCCAAGTCGTTGAGCCCATAAATATCAATTTTCCCAACCTATTGACAAGTATCGCCAGTATCGCGAATGAAACGAAATTTATTGTTACACGTCAGGTATATATTTATATATGTTACATACCTATAAAAAGATGTTTCTTTCACCAAAATGCGGTCAAAGATGTACGATGAAAGCACCTTATAAAGACTCGTAAACATGAACGATGGCAGCTCTAGATTAAAGAGACGACACCTTGATAAACACATTTGTTATCAATTAAAATGCGAGCAGACCAGACACAATTCCGGATATTTGAGGGTAATAAAAATGCCAGCACGAAAATTATATGAGCAAACATCTGAGCAAAAGTTGACCGGGCGTGCCGGCTATTAGCTTATATATCTAATTCAATTGATGGCTTGTATTCCGTTCCCCAGCTGCTGGCTGTCACAGAAGTTCCATGGAAATTTTCTCAACATGGATATATTGTTTTCAAATGGCCAGCCTACGGAAAAGTGAGTCGTCATTTGACTAACTTTTTAAGCAAATAATTAAAGTTGAGACTTACGAGCGGCTTTCAAAGTGTGGGTGTGCGTGATGTAAGTATATGTGTGTGTGTAATAGCTTGAGAAAGCATATTCATCTAAGGCAAAGCCCAAAGGTGTTGCTCTCATGCCTTCTGTCAGTTATATTAGGTATTTAAGCTAGCTAAGTGGAGAAAGATACTAAACAAACAATTATTGCGAGACTCAAATCCCAGTGTGTGGATACTCATATGACAGTTGCTATGATGAGGAATGATGATGAGGAAATAAAAGTGATTTACATGCTAACATAATATTATGTGCTTCATTGCACAAGTCTCTAAAGTTGTACCACTAATATAAGCTGAAGGTAAAATGTTAAAATGCATTTCATACGTAAAGCTTAAGCTGTCAGCATAGAAAATTAGCAAACAAAACTTAAAACTTAAAAAAGTCATTAACTTTCAAAAAGTTACTGATAAAATGTCAACAATCATTATTTTGCAAAGCACACATTTTGCAGACCGCCGGGCGAAAAGGTAAAACTTAAATTTGTCGTTTGTACATTTGATAATACAGGCAAAACCCTAAAAGGAATTCGGTCAGCAAACTTTCACATAATCCAAAAATAATAACTAAGACGACACAGTGTATTTACTTGACAAAATTTGACTTCAACAGCAGAAGCACTCGTCGACTCATCTATTAGTATGATACGAGATAAAAGACAACTAAATTTCTAAGTCAAAAGCTTAAAGGGTTGAAAATGTTTTTGAATTTAATGTTAATCACATTTACCAACCCGAAATATGTATATGTTTAGCGAAATTCAAAAAATTATCTAGGCGAGTGTGTGAGTGTGTATATGTGTGTGTGTGTGTGTGTGTCTATGTGTGTTTTAATGCCGCACACGAAAATAATCAAATGATTGTCAAGCGCAAACACAAAATATAAATTTGCCCCTATGGGCATATTATGGCGTTACGTATAAGCCACGTGCGTTGCGACAATTTTATTACCCGCTTTAACTTTTCCGCGGCGAAACGCCAAACAATCAGCAAATCCTCCATTATACGTATTTGTCTAGGGTAATCATGTGTAAAAGATGAAACGGACAGCATGTAAAGGAAGCGAATGGAACAGGATTGATGATACACCCTTAACTAAAATAAATATTTGGCATCTGGTCTGAAATAATAATCAATATTTTACCAGTTCATGATTTTCTTTGGCAAATATATACACTTCTTTTTATAAAATTTGTAAAAACACAAAAAATAATAAAGGGTTTTAAAAATCAACGTAAAGTGAGATTTATGCGTACTTAGACAGAATAGAATAAAGAAAACTAAACGTCAAGTCAATTAAATATATTAAATATTTTCAATATATTTTTTAGTATGTAATTTTTTTATTTATTATTATTTTTTTTAACATGTTTTCATTTTAATTTTTGCAAAGTAAAATGCTCTTTCAATATTTCAATACTATAATAATCACAATAATACAAAAAGGAAAATACACAGATTTATAAAAGCAAAGCTTGTATTTTTAAACTCTTATTTTTTTAAGATAATTGACTGGTCAAATAGTTGGCCTTTATTATTGTCGTTAATGTGCTGAACACATTAAAGAAATGCCTTGAATTGCTTCTCTTCATATAAAGAGCCATATGCACAATCGATGGGTTGTGCTTAGGAATACGAATTGACTTAGGAATACGAATTCTATCACATATAAGTTAATTAAACTACAGTAAGAAGCCGGATCCATGCCAAGTTTCATAAAGATAAATTTTGTTCGACAATACTCAACTGTTTCTTTATGTATTATACGTTTCTTAATATCAATCATCCTGCCCGAGAGCTAAAAGATGTACGTAAATGTAAATAACAGTGTAGAGATTTGCTAGCCTTGAAATACACTCTTGTCAGTAGAGTTTGTGCTTGCGTAGTGAGGATGTAAATACCTATGTGAGAACAGTCGTGACATTAATTAGATATTCTCCTCACATAGGCATAATTATGTAAACACAACTTTTGTCATCAAATTGAGCGAATGCTGTAATGTGACGTACGCATGATAATTTTCAGTTAGTCCGCGGCATTCACAACAATTTTAAAACAAAAAGGTAAAACAACACAACAAGAATATACGAAAAACCGAGTAAAGAGCGCGTAGAGGAAAAACATTAATTACACAAATTTGAAGCCGTAAAGGGTAAAAAGGTAAATGAAGGTGGGAAGTGCCCCACCTGCGGGCGGAAGTGATTGCGTATACGCTAATTAGCCACAAATGCTTTTGACTTTAAGAACGGTCATCTCAGTCGTGACGTGGCGCTGATTGGCAAGTTTATTGTCAAACTGATTGACAAACTGCTGATGGGAACAAGTGACGAAGCGACAACCGTTTGACTGACTTGATTGGCTTATGCTAATTCCGGCCATCTCATTTACCGCGAATTCGATTTCAGTCTCGATTGAACTGTCCATGTGGGCGTGCCACTCGGATTCAACAATTTCAATTTGGCAGCTTTCACTCCGTTTAATTACAACAATTCGAGTGTTTATTTGCTTTGCCTTTGGCCTTCTGCCGGCTGCCTGCTGCCTTACGCCATTGGACTCAAAATAAACTTATCTGAGGTTTTTGTCCGCGTTTATCTCGACGCAAAAAGATGCGAAGAATTCCATTTATTTCATTTCGCGCAACAAATGGGTTTTGACATTCAACTTGGGGAAATAATGCAAAGGGGAACACGATATCTTAAGTCTAAATATTCTACATTGACTAATTGAATTTAGGGACCAGATGCTGTCCTGCTTTAGACGGAGAACATCTAGTTCCAACAGAAAGAAATTAAAACAGCTTTAAAAAATTGCCCTTGAAATTACCTCCAATAGGAAGCTATTAAGTATTAACAATAATGCTATAATTTAAAAAAGATGTTTTTCTATTTTTGTATATAGAATTCATTGGCATTTAAATTATAATAAAATAATTATATATAATATTTTAAAACATTATTAAACACAATTTATTGAATTGAATTAACAAAAATTAAATATTAACTTAAATATTATAATAATATTATTATATTTGAGTTATTATTTAAATTTTGTTAATTCAATTGAATAAATTGTGTTTGATAATGTTATATATAATTATTATTATTATAATCTATTTCTAAAAAATATGCGAATAATTAAATATATGTTGTTTCAAATTTCTTAAATACAATCCAGTATTAATTAATATATATATATATATATATATATATATATATATATATATATATATATATATATATATATATATATATATATATATAACAAGAATTACAGAGTGCCCGACTTTGAGAATTCCTGAACCCTGAATAAAATTGCAATGATTGAAAAATCATTGCACGCTTTTTGTATACATACATACACAGACATACCCATACCTACACAAACACATTCATGAACGCTCCCTCCGCTTAGGCTGCAGTATGAAAAATTAATTGAATAACTAATTGAATAATGAATTAAATAACTTTTGTTCTAGATGTACTTTTAAAATGAAATACGTTAGAGTGGAACAAAGCACAAGTGTTCACTATGTCATTTTGTAGGAAATGGGGGAAGGTACTTAAAATCTGATGTTCCTAATGTGTGTGTTTGTCTATATAGAATACTAAAAGTGAACAAACCCAGTCAAAATATCGATTTTTGTCGATAATAAGCAACAGTATTCCGTATAGTAAACCAGAATATAAATTGAATATTTTAAATCTTTACCTTTTTAGTTTACTTAAAGACGCAGGGCCAGGCTAGATCGACTCCCATTTTCAACAGATTCAGGGTGTCCCAATAACAATCAAATTATAATACACAACATTTTAAAATAATAATAAAATTTGAAATTACTAAATTCAAACACAAATTGTCAAATCAAATAACAAAATATTATTTAGTAAGTAAAATCTTAACTCACATGCTCTAACTTTCAGTAATATATGCTTGTGTATTGCTGACAATTTGTGTAGAGACTAAGGAATATAACATCAAATTCAGATTTGGTTTTTGTTTTTTTTTTTTTTTTTTTTTTTTTATAAAGAAGAAAACTTTTAACTTTCAAGAAAGAGTAAAAGTCAATTGCGACTTATGTTAATCCAGCAAAAGCGATCTTTTGTTTTCTTCCATCCGCACTTATGCTAAAAGCAAAAGCATATTTAACACATGTCGAACATATTCAAAGATGTTTTTAACTAAATTTTCACACATTCTAAAGTTTTTTTCTTTTTGTGTGAACGAACAAACTTTTTGATAGAAAAAACTCTTCTACAGTCAACTTTGTATAAAGCATAGCCATCAGCTGAAGCTGACACGATTTAAGCCAGGCTACGCAAATACGCAAATATTTGCAAAAGCATTTCGATAAAGTTGCCACATTGACGGCAACTGTTGATTTATGTGCATCCAACCGCTGGCACTTTTTGAGTGGATAAAAAAAACATTTTGCAACTTACAACAAATTTCCCGCACAGCTGTCTTCAAATGATGCGAAAATAAATAGAACACCTATGGTCAATTCAGAAAGAAGTCTGTTCTTATTTCTCAGATATTTATCTTCTTTTTGAAACACTTGTCTGCTGGGGCAGACGTAAACAGAACTTGGCACAAATATTTTCTTTTTTGGCACGCGCTAGTGAAATGTTTTAAATTTAAATTTGTTTTTGTTTATGTTTTTATATTTCCAATAACCTTTGTTCAATATATATGTTCTTGATGTTGGCTAGCGACCAACGACCGTTTGGAGCGAATCCGTTTGCAGGACTAAATCGAAATACCGGCACCCGAGTGCGAGCCCCCCAATGGGATCCACACGAAGCACTCGCGCCAAAAACGCGCTAAAATTGCCATCCACATGCAACCAGCGGCAAATGGAAGCCACCACGTGTGACTGTGCTCGATGCGCAGTCGCTGCCAACTGCAGAGACGAACGTATGGACGTACTCAATGTGCGGGACGCCAGTGTAACAGCTGTGGATCACATTCATTATTGGACAACTGTTGCTATTCAGTGAATCACTCGCATTTTCATTCATAGTCTCGCAACGGAGGGCAACTTTTTGCAGCTGCTTTAATAATCGTGAACGTATTTCGCTGCTCAACTGTATGTTTAGACGCCTTTCCTATTGCTCTCTCGTGTGAAAGCTGCTTTTCAGATTTTCATATTGGGGTTTTCATTTCAGAGCGTTTGTGTAACCACAACAATGTACTTGAGTTCTGTCATCAAAGAGCAGCCTATGGAGCTATAAAGGAACGAGTTCTAAAGTGCCGAAATTTTGGATTAGCTCCGCTTCCATGGAAAAAGTGATTATTCGTGCTCCACATCTCTCCACAAATTTTTAAATTACAATTAATTAAAGAATATCCTTGCAAAAAAGATGTGGGTCGATGGAAAATTTATTGTCACATCTCTCAATAAGTCAATTAGTTGGCCTTTGATGGTGAATATATTTCTTAAAGTAACCTCAAGGGCACCGGAGACAGAATTCGTGGGCCATATTAGCTTATTTATACATAAAAATACATATTTTTTTTTTAAAACGCAAATCTAATTCATGGTACTAGTTTAATTATAGAAATTTAAATACTAAAAAAAATTTCTGTACATGAGTTTGACACAGTCAGCTCCCGATAATTGCTCTTTTAACTTAGTTTTCTCTCCTTACGCTAATCAGCCCTCCTCTTTAGAAAATGTAGACTATACTGCTGAGAAACACCGCACTTATTGAACCGAGAAATGCATAATTTTACCTTTTGCTTGAAGCACAGCTAGCGAAGCAAACGACGACATTAGAATGATGATATATGAGAAATGTAGCTTCAAAATCAAAATGAAAAAAGTGAATATCTTAAAATGTTTTTGTTGTATGGTAAGACTACAAGAAACCAATTAAAGCTAAAGCCTAGAACTGTTATATATTAATAAATAAAATATTAGGTTTATAAAGCTACGTTCCTATAGCGTATACAATATCTTCTACAGATTTATAGCTTTCGAATATTGTAAATCGCTTTTACAGATAGACTAAATAATCATATTTTATTTCAGATGCCTTGTATAAATAAGATTGTCAAGAATAGAATGTTAGATATTTATTGACGACATCAAATCGAATATTCTTCAAGTGCCAGTTTAAAAGCTTAAGCACAGATTTTGTACACTGGGTTCCAAACTTTATTTGTTTGGCACAGTGGAGTCGTGGTAAAAAATGGACACAGAGGCGATCTGAAGACGCACATTGTCAGGAATAGTGTACCCTCTGCTGCGGGTGCACTGAATACCATTAAGACGGCCACGACTGTCAAATAAAGGAGAAACTTGGGAGACATCGTTGTATATATTCCAGATCTGCTTTGCTGATAGAAGTGAGTTTTCATTAGACCTCGCCGACCTATTTATAGGGGTTTGCGAGAAAATAGTTTATTACTGTTTATTTGATTAATAATAATAAAGTAGACTCACATTCATTCTATTTACATTGGTGACACGAGCTATCAATACTTTGTAAGTTTGAAACACGAACTAATTGTTGAATTGAAAGCACACAAGGCGCGACGGTATCAATATTTAAACTAAGAATTCCGCATAAGCAGTTTTGCCTTTATGTAATTTTCTCACTTCAATAAAAGCAAAGACATTTCTGTATTTCACATAATTTTATGAAATATTAAAATATACTTTATTTATAATATGATTTCTTATAACGTGAATTTTAAAAGTGTATCTTCAGAGTAAAGCTAAACACAATACCTTAACAATAAATCTTTATAGTATACCATAACAGCATACCTTTATAGTATATAATAGTTTTCATAATACGATTATGATCTATTATAGCGTATACTAGTTTTACTTGCTGAAGAAGCCGATCGCGTCTAATAGTCTGCCTGGCTTGACAGTAAGGAGATAAATAGTTGACTACACTTATTCCCGAGTGAGAATGTCTCTGCTGCTAGGACTTAATATTTATTAAATTTCAGCTACCTCAAAAAGATTGTTTTAAATATTAAAACATAAAAAGAATATAAAAGGAATCCATTTAAGAATATATTAAATTGATTAATATTGATATTGATATTAAATTGATCTGGGAAATGAATTGTGGCAATGCTTTATCCATAAATATTTATTTATTGACACAAGTAATACGTTTTTTATTGCATTTGAAAAGCAAATAACTCATTCCATTTGTGTAAATATTGTGAAAACTGCATAAGTACAGAAACTATATTAACTTTACATAAAATAACTTTTACGTTAAGCTAAATACTATAAATAGGGTAGTCACTGAATGATAAGTCACTTCAAAGTAGCAGTGGACTACGAACAGATACTACGATGTCTACCAAGTTTTTCATCTACTTGACACTGGTGGCCATGTTAGTGGTCTTCGCCGCACCTGCAGCCGAAGGGACGTTCCTTCTTTTTGCTTGTCTGACAGGATCCCCATTGTGTCCCTACCGCACTACGACACCTGTATGTCCAACACCTTCTCAGTCATATAATCCTGTAACTCGCGAATGTTCCTAAAATGCATTGAAATCAAAGATGGGAATGTTCAATTACACTTTCTTGTCTTATTATAAATTTATACCTTTAAAATGCATGTAACAGGCAGAAGGAGTCGTGGCAGACCCAATGAAGCATATATATATATTTGTTAATTATATTTTTCTTGGAAAATAAATATAACATCTCGCATTAATCGTGCTCATTTTGATGAAAAAAAAACATATTCGGGGAGCCCTAACAGTGGGCTGTAACAATCGGTCGTTACAGTGAGACACTACCAATAATATAGTGTGCTGTAAGAACGCATGTCATTTAAATAATGAAGTAAAATCAATTTTAATTCCCAATTGGAATTTTCAAGTAGTCAAGAATAATCCGAAAACTATTACATTACTGATTTAAAACGAAATTTTCGTATTATTGAATGAATAGGCCATATAAATGATGGGTCTATCTGTAGAAAACTGATCTAGTTTTTTACCCTAATTCCTAGATCTATAGGTCTATAGCTATGGGTCTATAGCTATGAAACTGTGAAAAATATAGCTGTATATTTGGTTAAAATCTTCTATTTCAAATTGTTTCGTTAAAGAAAGTTTTAAAAATCTTAATTCAATTTATAATATAAATGAAAGTTATTTATATCATTGATCGCAAAGTAGACACTGTTAATACCCTAGTTATTTCTTATAGCAAAATAGCGATTGGAATTATCTTCATCTGCTTATTAAATATTCTATTGAGAACCATAAAGCTGTTTTAAGAGATGCTTTAAGCTATTGCCCACAATTAATTCTATAATTTAAAAGTCTAAGATCCGCCTGGAGCCAAGAGGTTTACTGTTCAGAGAGAAATACGTCCGATTCTCTGACAGAGTTTGTCTTGTTCTACCTCGCTTTAACCCAAAACGCGGAGATTTTTACTATTCATCGTTGAGCATTATAGATGTGCATAAATTGAATTTGGATCGATGGTTGCTGGCACGACGTATATTTAATTTCTATTTCTAGCTGCTGGTGTGGCCCACGCGACATGCAACATGAACATTACGCAAAACAGCGCCCACATGTTGCACGTGCCACAGAGGCAAAAGCTGGACAATTGGATAGTCGCAGTATGGGTGGTCTCGAATGAATTTCCTATACTTGCAAATCATCGCCATGAGTCGCAGCTAAGGCAGTTGTGACAGCTGCGGCAGCTCAGCCTACGCAATACCTGACGTATGAGTGATATTTAATTAATTTGCCGTCTATTTGCAATTTGCGCTGTGCAAATGTGCGTATACGTAACGTACTCTTGAAGCGAATGGATACGGGGTGGGGGCTCAACTGTCAACAGTCGCCTGAACGAGTTGTTTACCCAAGTGGGTTTCGACTTCCCATACGCAACCATATCTCGCAAAGAAAACACACTTTTTAAAGTCTACAAAAAAAACTTTGACAGCTGCTTGAAAAGGCAACTTTGTGCGCCTCAGGCAGCAAGCAACTCTCGGCCGAGCATCCAGCAGCGGCCGTGAGCGAATAAATATAAATTGGATTTTTTACACCTTCTAGTGCCTGACGATTTGTTGTACTTCGAAATGGAATCACTTGGGGACTTTTATTGTCACTAAAACTGTTGAATGACCACGGCCCCTCGCAGTTCAAGTTAACGCTCTTTTGCTTTGTCACTCAAAATTTAATATTAGTCTTGGTACATTTAAGAAGCACCTGAGTTAAGTTTGATTTTTTTCTAGTTTTTCTTTTTTCTCTAATTATTAAAGATAAAGACTTGGAATTTGGAACGTATACTCGTGTATACACCCCACTAGGGACGTGGCTAATCGAAAAAAAGAATTTTTCGGTATATTAGACACCGTGAAAATTGAATTGCTAGTGAGTTGTAATTTGGAAAGTATACTCGCGATGATAAAGCTAGTTTAAACAGATGTGACGGATATATCTTCGTCTATTGGGGCGTGGCAAATCGGGAAAAACTGTATCCTTGGCAATTTTAGAGCTAGAAAGCCCAAATTTGGCACCTGAGTTACTGTTAAGATCCTATAAAGATCATCAACAAAAATTAAAAAAAATAGAATTAAAATTTAAAAAATATATATATCTACGCCCGTTGTGGGCGTGGCTATGCGTATCTGAATATAGTGATTTTGCAAATATCAAGATATATAAGAATATATCTTGAGCACTATTGATGCTAGCGGCTTAAAATTTCGATAATATACTCGGGTGGGCCTCGTCGAGGATTTGGCAAACCGAAAAACTTTATATATAAATATATATATATAAATATATATATAAATATATATATATATATATACAAAAATTTGACAATTGAGTTACTGGAATCTTCCTCTCTCAATTACCCAAAAATCAATATTACGCCCCTTTCGGTGCGTACCACACCAAAAATACCTAGTAATTTACAGTTACAGTTACGTTACCTTAGACTCCTTCTAAGGACTGGCCAAAAATGACATATAAAAATGATATTACCCAGAAATCTGAAACTGACTAGATTACATTAAGATAAAAAATATTCAATCTAAAGGAAATACTTATACTAAAAAAAAAATAAGACTAACGAAGAATACCAATATAATGATAATATTATATATATTCGTGAAAAGGAGAAATCTCCTGTGAACTACAGTGGCATCGACAGTGGTCAACCACACTCTCAATCGGAAGCGGGATGGCGTCCTTCCTTCCGCTACGGTGATCGAAGCGCGGGATGCAGAGAGGAGAGCTCCGCCAGAGTCACCCAGTTCGAGCCCGTGACCAGCAACGAGAAAAGTTTTGGCGCCTCGTCGGGGGGCAGATGTGGACCAAGACAGTGTGTTTCCTCGGGCAAGCATCCGCTACACATCCGCTACACGCCCCTCACAGATGGGCCCGCGACTGAGAAAGGCCGCAAAAACATACGCAGGCGCCGATGACGAAGGACACGTCTGACACACACGCGCGATGTAAGCTTCGGTAAATCCGTCCGCAGACGGTGAAAGCTGCAAGATGCTGAACCACAGGCGGGTCCACAGCTGCGAGTGTTGGATGCCTCCCGGGAGCGCAACCAAGCACCCCCGAGGCTCAGGAGAGCCCAACCGGCCCGGTCGCGCGGACCGAGGATGAGCATCTGCTGCTGTCCGATATGGCTGACATTCTCAAAGGATGGGAGTCGGACCTGGCGGAATTGTTCCCCGACGCTTGGGTGCCGGAGGTCGCCCTTATCGACCAACTGGTGGGTGTATCCGCGAGGAATAATTCTCACTACGGCAGTCGTGGCCGCCGTCTTCCTCACGCCCTGCTGACCGGCCGTGAGAGCATCGTGACATTCCTGCAACACCCTGCCTCTCTGACCACCGGGGACTGATAGCTTCCAGGGGATGTAATCCTCCTCATCCGTACGATGTCCAAGGTTCTGATACAGTTGTCCATTTTCCTCAACGTAGTCTTTGAACTTCTCTGATTCCTTGGTGATTCTTTCCTGCATCTTCGCGATCCATGTACAAGGGGGTTCGACAGCTTGCCACCGCTTGCCACCGCTGACAGATCTCTAGCGGTTGCCGAGAAAGGGCGTCGGCCATCACATTCAAATTCTCTTGGCGATAGTGCACTTCAAACTAAAATTGCTGCAATACGAGCGCCCACCTGGCGATCGTGACGGTGGGACTCTCTATTGAATTGAGCCACTTTAGCCGTAGGTGATCCATCACCACGTCAAATCGGTAGCCTTCGAGGTAGCATCGCATCGTCCTCATTGCCCATAGTCCATGCCCACCAACCACTCCTTTGCATCTCAGGTCCGTTGACAGTATCCAGCTGTCTCTGAAACGTCGCACCGGCCGAATGCAGACCAAATGGCATCACCCACCACTGAAATAATCCTCTTCCGAGCACGGTGAACGCTTTACACTCCATCCTATCCTCGGCCTTTGGAATCTGCCAGTAACCACTCTTCAGATCCTACGTAAATTTGATCCGCTCGAATCTTCTCGAGGATGTGATTGATCCTGGGAACAAAATAGGCAACCGGTATCGAGCGCGCATGGGGCGGGCTCCTCTCTGGCTGTGTTTGGGGCGTAGGGACATGCTGGTCGATATTCAGGGTCGCAGGCGGTCCTTTGACCTCACCGTTAACCCTATAATCCCTCCGTGCGTCGCTCTTCTGTATCTCGGGTGCTCCGTTGAGCGTCGAAACACCCAACGATCTCGCTGGTCTTTGCATGGGCTCGAGTTATTGAGCTTTGCGCAAATCTTGTTCGGAGCAAAACCCTGAACGAAAACCGACAGCCTCGCTTTCCAACCCGAATTCTTGGGTTATGAAGATCATCTCTTCTTTGCAGCGCTGATACACCCAGCGCACACCATCGGATTCAGGCACTCACCTAATTACATTTGTAGTTTCGTGAGAGTGTGTATGTTTCTTTCTCCTATTTTCCCTCTCTGGCTGCTTTCTTGACGCACCTCAGTTTTGTTGCGTTATTTCACTTAAAGTGTTCCATTTCTTCCTTTTGTTTTTTTCCACCTTCTTTCCTTTTTTTTCAGAACTTTGTCCCTCTGTTCAGACGTTCCACAATCGTTTTTATTTTATCTTGTTTTAATTTCCCGAAAAAAAAGTAATCAAAATTTATCTCTACTTTTTTTTACACCACAAAATTATATATCGTCCCACTGTGCACTTGTTCGACGATTGCGTTTGTTCTTTTTTCTGTTTTAAAATTTTCTCCTTTTAATTAAAAAAAAATGTCACACAAAAAAGGTCTCGTCCCACTGTGCAGTTGAACAATTTATTTTAGTTTTGTTACGATTTATTTAAAATTTGCCTCCTTTTTCATATAAAAAAATCACTTAAAAAACTCTCGTAGCACTGTTTGGCTCTTGTCCCACTTTTAGTCCATTAGAATTGTTTCGGAAATTTTTGGATACCGTTTTCGTCGCTTGTAACTGTCTGCGGCAGCCAATCACGTCGCGCCGAAAGAGTATGCTGGGGTCGAACCAATTTAACACTTGTTATGCCCTCTCACCAACTACCACCTTTATTTAGGCATATGAACGGATCTTTATGCCGCGAATATGCCAGGCTCCTCCTAAAAATTTGTAAAGTGCTAAGACGTGGGCTTAAGGGACAGGAAAGGGGGCTGGTTAGATTAGCTACTCCACGTATCTGCATATGGGCATGCGGGGCCGAGATGCATGCAAAGCGTGAACGTTGACGTTCTCTAGGCCGCCCACGAATGTTAAGTGTTAAGGCTTTTTTCACACCTGACTAGAATGTCGCATCGGTCAGATTGCCAGTTAGCTTTAACAGGTTTTTACAGAGGTATTACCACTGGCGATTAACATCCAAATCGTTGCCACCGACGTTCTCTCCGAGTCACGTGGGTTCTCTGGCCGGGGTTTATCCACTCGGCGATCGGGTTCGTTGCCACGCTACGACTCCCAGTTAGTAGCTACTTCTTCGTAGATCCACCAATATTTTCATATTTTTTAGAATAAGAAAACTCGATTTTTCATCTATCGATTATTTATTCAACTTTGTTATTATTGCCTAGTTTTATATCTCAACAATAAGCGGCCCAGAAACACCCGGCTCTCTGGAGTCCTAGCGCTCCCAACGTTACTCACGGCTTGCCTTTATTCTTGATCTGTCCCACACTCGACGTCCGCGTCGCTTTTAACCTCTGAGCGTCAATGTTACGCGAGTTATGTATAACTCCTCTCATTATACAAGCATATTTTTAAGCGTTTTGTCATCACTAAATTTACACATGTTGCAAGTTAACAACCAAGTTAACGAACAACCCTCGCGTTAAGTTCGGAGCAACCCACGCAGCTAGAACATCCACGTATCGGATTTCGGTTGCACTGCGAACGCAACGTCTGCAAAATATGCTATTGCGGGCATTAGCAGTTTCCGCTATATGTCGCAATCGCAGACATTGTAACGGAACATAAATACGCTGGCATAGCTCCGCGCGGTTGACAGCTTATGGCGTGATCTTTATGTACTTAGCTTTAGTCTTCTATTCATTTCATTGTCACAATCAGTTCTGTTCCAATAACGTAAGCTAACGCGCGTTGAATAAACATTGCTCCGGCAATGGCCGTATAATCTTGACTTATTAATTAATATATCGCTAAGCCACAAGGCCAGTGTTCTGATACTTAACCGTATCTCAACCTAATCTACATTATCAACTAACTACCTGGATCTACCGACGGTATCCCCTTACGAGGACTACTGGAGTGAATAGACTTAAATAACTTGCACATTATGAAAGATCGAGCAACATTGTGAAATTCAAATTATGTAAAAAACAGCAATGCTCGAATAGTCTAGCAACATGATGAAATTGACTAGCAATAAGAAGAAAAATGAATAAAGATCAGTTCACTTCTGAGACTGGGATAACGAAGTCAAATAATGTTAAGTGTTATACTTTGAAACAAGAAACAAAATTCGCGCTCTGCTTATGCATATTATGCATATTATTATTTGTTGAATAAATTTTCTTTTAGTTGGACTTCCATAATCAAATTTTAGAGCTCTGATCATGACATTCATATGTATATATTTTCAAACTCTAGGCAACTCTATCTCTAAAGATGTACGAGAAATAAATTTTTTACTGAATCTCGATATGGTTTTTAATCGATACCAATTAAACGGTAATAGTTATCGAATTTTTGAAACAAACTCGATCTGCGCGTGATATACACGAACCTACAAAAAAGTCTCTAGCTGTTATACATTCTGACATCAACGCGTTTACACATACGGACGAGCGGACAAACAGACGGACATGGCTATCTCGATTCAGCTCTTTGTCCTGATCAAGAATATATGTATACGTCGAAGCATAAGTAGTTTGAATGTGTTGGCGACGTGTCGGCGTGTGCTTTGTATGTGCATGCTTTTCTACCTATTCTCCTATTTGTCTTTCTGCCTGCCAGCTAGCTTGTGTGTGTGCGTGTGAGTCGGGTCTGTGTTTCTATACCCTTGAACAGAGCATGTGAGTTCTACGACAGCGTATGGTGATTGCTTGCATAGCAAAGGCGTGCAGGGTATTTAGTGTGCAGCATGCGGCTGCGTATGATTTTGCTAATTTGGGTATTTCGCAATAATTGTAATTTCATAAGACTATTGCATCAGCCCATTTATGCGTTGTAATTGGTCGCCTTTTTTTGTAGTTTGGAAAAGTCCCGTTTTAGCGGGGCGACAGCGTCTGTAGCTGTCGCCGAGTGTGATTCGGTAAGCACAAGATAATTAGAGGAACTCAGGCAGTTCAGTTGTATTCGGGATCTGTGTGTAAACGAAACTCGCTGCGCTAAAACGATGCCAAACGACAATAATAAAAGTGACGCTGCAACATATATATTCTATGATGGGGTTTGCGTGTCTGTTACATAGATTTTAATAAAACCATTATACCCTGATTTCCCATTTCAATGGGTTAAGGGTATAATTAAGTCAATGGGTTCTTTAATTTTGCATTTTGCTCTGTCCGTACATACGCACATACGTACATACATATGCACAAGTTAACACATAAATCCCATAGCAACTAAGTAACACTACATGAATTGTGCTGACATGCCAAATTGTGGGCTCAGTGCTCTGCACTAGCAACAATCAGCAGCGATCGTACGACACTGCCTTTGCTGGAGTGCTGCGGCGCTTAAAATGCCGAGTCGGCATGCCGACTGTGGTTCGATGGCGCGATGCATTGTCGTTTCTGAGTAGAATTATGTTTTGCCTTTGTCTTTAGCTTTAGTTTGATTTTGAATAAAGTAGACGTAAGTCACTTGCAATTGTGCTCCGGCACACTGCCGTTATTTGTCTTTATTGAATTATATTACTGTACCACAAGGACAGTAATCAACAAAGGGGACGAAGTCAAGTCTACCACCATAATCATCATAACTATAACTCATCTAAGGATCCTACACACCATCAGGACCACGTGGGAACACCACGGCCACTGGATTACATAACGCAATAACTAGCCACGTGGGAACACCACGGCCACTGGACTACATAACGAAATAACTTACATATGTATCTGCTTGTTTACACTACATTTGCTTAAGCAAATACTTATGTATAAATAAATCAGCAACACAAATACAACAACGAAATCCACATGTATGTACATATATACACATAAAACATTAATATAGAAAATAATTTGAATTGGTTTTCTGTGCCCGACGTTGCTTTTTTACAATTTCCATAGGCAGCAGAGTAGAGTTGCTCATACATGTAAGCAAGGAACTGTAGGTGTGTGTGCATGCTCTTCGCGAAAAATTATTCTTCATGTGCATCAACGCTTTCATACCCTTTACTCAAATAATAATGAAAATCTTAACATTTTGCTTGAGCATGGCAAACCCTTTCATTTTCAATCCATTTCCAATCTAGCCCGCTCGTGCTTCCGGCTTTGATTTTGCTTCTCCTTTGAAAACGAGACTGCGATTTGAAACTTCTGCTCTCGTCCTTCCACATCTTGCCGGAAATATCTCTTAGTTTTCAATTCCTCAACACTTGTCGAATGAATCTGGATATTTAGCTAGCTGACCCCGCGTTCTTCAAGAGTTCGGAGATTGATGTCCTTATAGGTGCGGATATCTTTCCGTCTATTATTCAGGGTGGCTACTATCCATATATTTGTTGGGTTCTTCTAAGCCTAGAGACTGTTTTCGGTTGGGTACTTACAGGCCCACGTCACTGGTAATAGTCTCCTTAATAACTCAAGTTTACGTTCCAAAAGAGGAGAAACTTGAGTTGTTGTTGCGTTCGTATGGGAGGACAACTCTGTCCAAAAAGGACACCTCTCACTCATCTGCCAGAACTCTTTCACCAGGGTCGGATTGAATTCTCTCTATCCATCATTGAATGGCGGATTGTGCGAGTCAGCTTCGTATACTCGACGAGAAAGTACGTGGGGCGGACGAAAGAGTATATTAATTTCAAGAAAATATATTTAGCTTTAAAAAATGCTTCCAGATACAGAAGCATTTTCTATAGAATTCGAAAGGTGAAAAAGCCTGTCAATGTCTAAAAGACAATTAAAAATTTAATACATTTTTCTGAACAACAAAAGTGTTATATAAAGTGCTTTTGAGAAATAATCATTTTTATAATTGCGCTGACAGGGTCATTTCACAAAATATAATTTTTAATCTGCTAGAACATATGATAATCTTAGGGATGTTCTTAATTTAAGACTGTCATCTGAGAAATCACTAAATCGATGGTCGGGTTTTAAAAATTTATTTCCTCGATTTAATCCAGATACTAAAAAACTGTTGAAAAAATGAGCAATAAAGAAAAAAATGTACTATTATTTTGCGATGAAGTCAAAATAAAAAGAGGTCTTCTTCACAATTCATCTCTTAAAGAGATTCAGGGGTTTGAAAATTACGATGTAAAGAGAAGTGGGTTTATAGGAGATAAAGCGTGTGCTTTTCTTATTAGGGGTCTTCTTGAAAATTGGAAATATGTTTTGAGCTATACAGTTTCACCTAATGGCATTAAACATACTGACCTTAAACATAAAGTTGAACAAAATATTGGACTATTACAAGCATAAGGGCTCCATGTCAAAACCGTTGTTTGCGATCAGGGTTCCAATTATAAAGCAAATTTTTAATATATGGGCTATCGACTCTAACAATCCTTTCTTTCAAGTTAATGGTCAAGAAATATTTACGATACACGATCTTGTTAAATCGCTTAGAAATATTATTTTGAGGTATAATTTTGCGGAATGACAACACATATGTTTTCTTTGTTGCCACATCCAAATTAAACCAAGACCCATTACAAAATTTATTTATTTTTTTTTGATAAGATGTCGGGGAATAACAAATACTGTATTCCAGTTGAAGATCTCATGTTGGCCCATACCATAAAAGATAGCGAGTCGCAATTATCTGTATTTCATGAGCAATGTGCCGTGAATTTGTCTACAGATATTAAACCTTTAGATGATGATTATGAACTACAATTTTCATTAGATGCAACCAACTATTAATACTTTAAAATAAAATACATTGAGATATTTTGCTGGGAATATTCTGATTGCGAAGTTTGTACTAATCTTTTAAAATCATTAGATGTTCGCCTGAGTATTTGATACTCAATAAAAATTTCCACTACATTAACCAATACCTTAAGTCAAAAGCCCTTTCTGACCGTTTATTTATTTATTATTTATTTATTATCTATTTAATTAAGCTCCATTTCGAATTAAATGAAAACTTGTTCTGTACTGCGTGCACGCTACAGCAAAATCAACTTTTCTTTCTCTACCCCACTATATACTGTTCTATTGGAAGGGCATATAAAATTGTAGTTAAAAGACTATACGCCGGCAAACTATAATCGGTAGTGGAGAAAGAAAGAGTAAGCTCCATCATGGTTCTGACTATGCCTCAGCTAATCAGGACTCGACCGGTGCTCACACTGTTTTAGCTACGGACGACTGCCAAAAAAATCTTAGATCCAACTCTGCCAAGGTGCCGGATGGGATTCCAAACCATGCGCTAAATCTAGCTATTGCCTATGAGTACCCAAGGCTCGGAAACCACCATCTTCTTATAGGCCAATCTGCCTCTTAAACATCATGGCAAAGGTGTTCTAGAAATTGATCTGCTCTAGGCTGGAGACGGCAATCGCTAGCGCCGGCGGTCTGTTACCAAACCAATATGGATTCCGGAAGGCCCGGTCAACAACAAGTTCATTAAGTAAAGTTGTTGGCCTTGCAACTTCCGCCATTTAAGGTACCAGATGGAAGCTTGGGACGAAACAGTATTGCATCATAGCGACTCTGGATGTCAAAACTGCTTGAATTACCTTTGCTGATGATGTAGCCGTAATCGCCATAGGAAAAGAACTCAAAGACACAGAGGATATGAGCAGAGGAAGTATCAGTCGCATTCTGGACTTGAGCTAGCGGCGCAAAAACGGAGGGCGATCTTGCTGTCATAATAGACACAAGATTAACTTTTTGCGAGCACCTAGAATATGTGCATAAACATGTAGCAGATTCTTCTAGAGCTCTCTCCCGAATTATGCTGAACACGTGGGGACCTAAACAACAACAACGCCTTCTTCTGATAAGTGTCATGCACCGCTAATCTGGCAAGACGTAAATTTGGACTCTATTTTTTCACTGCAAAAGTGCAAAAGTGCAGTCTTATCGGCTAGATACCTTTAATCCCGTCTTTTCGGAGGCCATCCAGTCGCTGGGAGCATCTGGCAATGCTGAGGCCAGAGATTGCCAAATGGTTGCTCAAATACAGAGTGCCTGCAATAGCAGCATGCAAAAACGCGAACAGTTCATGCGACAGCAAGAGCCTATGTACTGGTGGAATGAACAAATAAGCGAAATCCGCCGTACATGCATTAAGGCGAGAAGAAGCTACTAACGGGCCCGCGGTAGGCCACGTATATAGAATTCCAGTTAGCTTATCAGGTGGCAAGAAGGCAGCTAAAGAAGGTCATAAGCAAACGAGAGTATTTTCTCGACTTGTGCGACTCCGCAGAATTTCACCCTTGGGGCAGAGCATACAGGATTGTTGTCAAAAGATTATACGCAGCAAACAGGTGCAGACTACGGATGTGCCGCGAGTTTGTCTACAGATATTAAACCTTTAGATGATGATTAAGAATTAGAATTTTCATTAGATGCAACCAACTATTAATACTTTAAAAGAAAATACATTGAGATATTTTGCTGGGAATATTCTGATTGCGAAGTTTGTACTAATCTTTTAAAATCAAGCTCCATTTCGAATTAAATGAAAACTTGTTCTGTACTGCGTGCACGCTACAGCAAAATCAACTTTTCTTTCTCCACCCTACTATATACTGTTCTATTGGAAGGGCATATAAAATTGTAGTTAAAAGACTATACGCCGGCAAACTATAATCGGTAGTGGAGAAAGAAAGAGTAAGCTCCATCATGGTTCTGACTATGCCTCAGCTAATCAGGACTCGACCGGTGCTCACACTGTTTTAGCTACGGACGACTGCCAAAAAAATCTTAGATCCAACTCTGCCAAGGTGCCGGATGAGATTCCAAACCATGCGCTAAATCTAGCTATTGCCTATGAGTACCCAAGGCTCGGAAACCACCATCTTCTTATAGGCCAATCTGCCTCTTAAACATCATGGCAAAGGTGTTCTAGAAATTGATCTGCTCTAGGCTGGAGACGGCAATCGCTAGCGCCGGCGGTCTGTTACCAAACCAATATGGATTCCGGAAGGCCCGGTCAACAACAAGTTCATTAAGTAAAGTTGTTGGCCTTGCAACTTCCGCCATTTAAGGTACCAGATGGAAGCTTGGGACGAAACAGTATTGCATCATAGCGACTCTGGATGTCAAAACTGCTAGAATTACCTTTGCTGATGATGTAGCCGTAATCGCCATAGGAAAAGAACTCAAAGACACAGAGGATATGAGCAGAGGAAGTATCAGTCGCATTCTGGACTTGAGCTAGCGGCGCAAAAACGGAGGGCGATCTTGCTGTCATAATAGACACAAGATTAACTTTTTGCGAGCACCTAGAATATGTGCATAAACATGTAGCAGATTCTTCTAGAGCTCTCTCCCGAATTATGCTGAACACGTGGGGACCTAAACAACAACAACGCCTTCTTCTGATAAGTGTCATGCACCGCTAATCTGGCAAGACGTAAATTTGGACTCTATTTTTTCACTGCAAAAGTGCAAAAGTGCAGTCTTATCGGCTAGATACCTTTAATCCCGTCTTTTCGGAGGCCATCCAGTCGCTGGGAGCATCTGGCAATGCTGAGGCCAGAGATTGCCAAATGGTTGCTCAAATACAGAGTGCCTGCAATAGCAGCATGCAACAACGCGAACAGTTCATGCGACAGCAAGAGCCTATGTACTGGTGGAATGAACAAATAAGCGAAATCCGCCGTACATGCATTCAGGCGAGAAGAAGCTACTAACGGGCCCGCGGTAGGCCACGTATATAGAATTCCAGTTAGCTTATCAGGTGGCAAGAAGGCAGCTAAAGAAGGTCATAAGGGCAAGCAAACGAGAGTATTTTCTCGACTTGTGCGACTCCGCAGAATTTCACCCTTGGGGCAGAGTATACAGGATTGTTGTCAAAAGATTATACGCAGCAAACAGGTGCAGCCTACGGATGTGCCGCGAATTTGTCTACAGATATTAAACCTTTAGATGATGATTAAGAATTAGAATTTTCATTAGATGCAACCAACTATTAATACTTTAAAAGAAAATACATTGAGATATTTTGCTGGGAATATTCTGATTGCGAAGTTTGTACTAATCTTTTAAAATCATCAGATGTTCGCCTGAGTATTTGATACTCAATAAAAATTTCCACTACATTAACCAATACCTTAAGTCAAAAGCCCTTTCTGACCGTTTTTACTATTTAATTAAGCTCCATTTCGAATTAAATGAAAACTTGTTCTGTACTGCGTGCACGCTACAGCAAAATCAACTTTTCTTTCTCCACCCTACTATATACTGTTCTATTGGAAGGGCATATAAAATTGTAGTTAAAAGACTATACGCCGGCAAACTATAATCGGTAGTGGAGAAAGAAAGAGTAAGCTCCATCATGGTTCTGACTATGCCTCAGCTAATTAGGACTCGACCGGTGCTCACACTGTTTTAGCTACGGACGACTGCCAAAAAAATCTTAGATCCAACTCTGCCAAGGTGCCGGAAGGGATTCCAAACCATGCGCTAAATCTAGCTATTGCCTTGCACCCGAGAACGTTCAAGGTATTATTCAACAAACAACAAAACTCAGGAAAGGTTTCCTGCAATCTGGAAGATCCAGAGCCTGGTATGAGTACCCAAGGCTCGGAAACCACCATCTTATAGGCCAATCTGCCTCTTAAACATCATGGCAAAGGTGTTCGAGAAATTGATCTGCTCTAGGCTGGAGACGGCAATCGCTAGCGCCGGCGGTCTGTTAAAAAACCAATACGGATTCCGGAAGGCCCGGTCAACAACAAGTTCATTAAGTAAAGTTGTTGGCCTTGCAACTTCCGCCATTTAAGGTACCAGATGGAAGCTTGGGACAACGCCTTCTTCTGATAAGTGTCATGCACCGCTAATCTGGCAAGACGTAAATTTGGACTCTATTTTTTCACTGCAAAAGTGCAAAATTAACAAACGTGGAAGCTGTGGGCGCGTCGTGCCTAGCAGAACTAAAGGCGGTTAAACTGACTAACTGTGCGGCAAAAAAACGCGGAGTATTTCGGCGACGGTCGAGGTTGTTGGCCCAAGGGAGTAGGGCGGTAGCGTCGGTAGAGTTGGTAGCGTCGGATTTTTTTTCCAATTTTTTTCTTTGCCGCGTGAAAAGGAAAAGTTTAGCCGTCACGCTTATGCAAATAAGTAAACAGGTACATTCACTCTAACAGCTGTTAGTAGTGCTGAAAACTGCAGCGGGCAATCAGCTGCTCACCAAACAAACTTTGGTGAATTGTAGTCTTAGCAAAGACAGCAACCTAACTTCTGAAGTGAAGTTGTAGCTATCGCAAGTAGTGCATACTTTCAGACTCAACCGCATCTAAGCTGACCCATAAGCTTACAGGTCTACAAGCTTAATTGAAGCCTCCAGACCAAGTAGTAGTAGGTGTCGCCCACTACAGGCTTCTCGCTTTGGTAGTCGGAGCAAGGATGAAAGCCAGAATGAAGGATGAACTTCAAGCATTTGCACGTCGCTCAACGTTGCAGCGATCACCGCGGCAACAGCAGACGGCGCCGCAGCAGCTGACTGAGTCCATTTAGTCTCTAATTGCAGGGTGCCAGGCACCAAATTCATTGAAGAAGATAATAGACCAGATAGGCGTTGCCCTAGAGGCATTATCAGTATTATTTGGGGGTCAGCGGCATATAAGTGCCCTTATGAGGGAAGAGCTAGTCAGGCTAGTTAATCTCCAAAAATCGGCGGTGATGCTCTGCAACCGCACGGTTAAAAACTGCGAGGTGCAGACAACCCCGCCAAGGCAGAAAGCAACCAGCTAGAATGATTACCCTAGGCAATAATTCACCCAAGAGTTCGAGGGAAGTTTCTTCTGAAAGAAAGAAAGACCCCCTCTAAGAAACCGAGGCCCAATAGGCAGAGAGCATCCCTAAAGGAATCAATGGCTCCACGGGCTACTCCTGCAAATCCCAACCAGGCAGGAAGACAGACAAACGCAGGCAGGGCAGAGGCAATTGCGATCTCGGGATTAATGGCTGCAGCTATGCGGACATGTGTGTGGTTAGTAGCGACCCAAGTTTAGAGCATTTGAGCGGGGACGTGCAGGGAATCTGAAAGACAGCAAAGGAGGATTTGTTGCTGCAGATGAGTGGGAAGACTGCGCATAATGCTGAGTTTCTTCACGAAGCTGTAGGTAAAGCCCTAGCCGTTCGAGCTGTAGTGAAAACGCTTACCAAATCGGCGCACATCGAGATTCGCGATCTGGATGAGTTGGCGAACAAAGAGGAGATCATCGATTCAATTAGGAAGGCGATGAAATACAGCTCCTTGTCCATTGAGGCGATCAAATCGCTTCGGCCAGCTTTTGGTATCCGAGCCGTAGAACAGCTTAAACGCTGTTTCAAATGCCTGGATTACGGTCATATCGCAGCGAACCGCAGAAACGATTCCGACCTAAAAGGTGCCTTTTTCAGGTGCGGAGAAAGAGCAGACTACAATTGAAACATGCATAGATGTAGCTTTCCTCAGTGAGCCTCACTATTGTAAGACCAGTTGTCCCAGGACATGGGCCGCAGACATTAGTGACAAAGCAATGCTGTGGGTATGCGGCAACCCAGTGAATTTACTTGCAAATGTCAAGTCATAATGGGTTCGTACGCGCCCGATACGGCAATTTGTGACTATACAGTAGCTACCTGGGCCCCAGCATGCAGCATGGGGTAGTCAGAGCACAAATGCCAGAGACCGTATACTGCTGGAGATCTTCACGACGCTCGACGTGGCTCTGCTCAACTCTGGCCTTGGTTACGGGCCTATAATTCACATTACGTTTGCCACTTCATCCCTTTTCGGGGACAGGACTCAAACTTTGTACAGAGAGTCTTATCGGCTAGATACCTTTAATCCCGTCTTTTCGGAGGCCATCCAGTCACTGGGAGCATCTGGCAATGCTGAGGCCAGAAATTGCCAAATGGTTGCTCAAATACAGAGTGCCTGCAATAGCAGCATGCAACAACGTGAATGAATGGAATGGAATGAGCAAATAAGCGAAATCCGCCGTACATGCATTAAGGCGAGAAGAAGCTACTAACGGGCCCGCGGTAGGCCACGTATATAGAATTCCAGTTAGCTTATCAGGTGGCAAGAAGGCAGCTAAAGAAGGTCATAAGCAAACGAGAGTATTTTCTCGACTTGTGCGACTCCGCAGAATTTCACCCTTGGGGCAGAGCATACAGGATTGTTGTCAAAAGATTATACGCAGCAAACCGGTGCAGCCTACGGATGTGCCGCGAATTTGTCTACAGATATTAAACCTTTAGATGATGATTAAGAATTAGAATTTTCATTAGATGCAACCAACTAAATACTTTAAAAGTAAATACAATGAGATATTTTGAACGGAAAGGTTTCCTCAGGAAAGGTTTCCTGCAATCTGGAAGATCCAGAGCCTGGTATGAGTACCCAAGGCTCGGAAACCACCATCTTATAGGCCAATCTGCCTCTTAAACATCATGGCAAAGGTGTTCGAGAAATTGATCTGCTCTAGGCTGGAGACGGCAATCGCTAGCGCCGGCGGTCTGTTAAAAAACCAATACGGATTCCGGAAGGCCCGGTCAACAACAAGTTCATTAAGTAAAGTTGTTGGCCTTGCAACTTCCGCCATTTAAGGTACCAGATGGAAGCTTGGGACAACGCCTTCTTCTGATAAGTGTCATGCACCGCTAATCTGGCAAGACGTAAATTTGGACTCTATTTTTTCACTGCAAAAGTGCAAAATTAACAAACGTGGAAGCTGTGGGCGCGTCGTGCCTAGCAGAACTAAAGGCGGTTAAACTGACTAACTGTGCGGCAAAAAAACGCGGAGTATTTCGGCGACGGTCGAGGTTGTTGGCCCAAGGGAGTAGGGCGGTAGCGTCGGTAGAGTTGGTAGCGTCGGATTTTTTTTCCAATTTTTTTCTTTGCCGCGTGAAAAGGAAAAGTTTAGCCGTCACGCTTATGCAAATAAGTAAACAGGTACATTCACTCTAACAGCTGTTAGTAGTGCTGGAAACTGCAGCGGGCAATCAGCTGCTCACCAAACAAACTTTGGTGAATTGTAGTCTTAGCAAAGACAGCAACCTAACTTCTGAAGTGAAGTTGTAGCTATCGCAAGTAGTGCATACTTTCAGACTCAACCGCATCTAAGCTGAGCCATAAGCTTACAGGTCTACAAGCTTAATTGAAGCCTCCAGACCAAGTAGTAGTAGGTGTCGCCCACTACAGGCTTCTCGCTTTGGTAGTCGGAGCAAGGATGAAAGCCAGAATGAAGGATGAACTTCAAGCATTTGCACGTCGCTCAACGTTGCAGCGATCACCGCGGCAACAGCAGACGGCGCCGCAGCAGCTGACTGAGTCCATTTAGTCTCTAATTGCAGGGTGCCAGGCACCAAATTCATTGAAGAAGATAATAGACCAGATAGGCGTTGCCCTAGAGGCATTATCAGTATTATTTGGGGGTCAGCGGCATATAAGTGCCCTTATGAGGGAAGAGCTAGTCAGGCTAGTTAATCTCCAAAAATCGGCGGTGATGCTCTGCAACCGCACGGTTAAAAACTGCGAGGTGCAGACAACCCCGCCAAGGCAGAAAGCAACCAGCTAGAATGATTACCCTAGGCAATAATTCACCCAAGAGTTCGAGGGAAGTTTCTTCTGAAAGAAAGAAAGACCCCCTCTAAGAAACCGAGGCCCAATAGGCAGAGAGCATCCCTAAAGGAATCAATGGCTCCACGGGCTACTCCTGCAAATCCCAACCAGGCAGGAAGACAGACAAACGCAGGCAGGGCAGAGGCAATTGCGATCTCGGGATTAATGGCTGCAGCTATGCGGACATGTGTGTGGTTAGTAGCGACCCAAGTTTAGAGCATTTGAGCGGGGACGTGCAGGGAATCTGAAAGACAGCAAAGGAGGATTTGTTGCTGCAGATGAGTGGGAAGACTGCGCATAATGCTGAGTTTCTTCACGAAGCTGTAGGTAAAGCCCTAGCCGTTCGAGCTGTAGTGAAAACGCTTACCAAATCGGCGCACATCGAGATTCGCGATCTGGATGAGTTGGCGAACAAAGAGGAGATCATCGATTCAATTAGGAAGGCGATGAAATACAGCTCCTTGTCCATTGAGGCGATCAAATCGCTTCGGCCAGCTTTTGGTATCCGAGCCGTAGAACAGCTTAAACGCTGTTTCAAATGCCTGGATTACGGTCATATCGCAGCGAACCGCAGAAACGATTCCGACCTAAAAGGTGCCTTTTTCAGGTGCGGAGAAAGAGCAGACTACAATTGAAACATGCATAGATGTAGCTTTCCTCAGTGAGCCTCACTATTGTAAGACCAGTTGTCC
This sequence comes from Drosophila anceps, assembly GCA_035045945.1. NCBI lineage: Eukaryota > Metazoa > Arthropoda > Insecta > Diptera > Drosophilidae > Drosophila > Drosophila anceps. The sequence continues at coordinate 227,689 of JAWNON010000168.1, forward strand.
CAGGACATGGGCCGCAGACATTAGTGACAAAGCAATGCTGTGGGTATGCGGCAACCCAGTGAATTTACTTGCAAATGTCAAGTCATAATGGGTTCGTACGCGCCCGATACGGCAATTTGTGACTATACAGTAGCTACCTGGGCCCCAGCATGCAGCATGGGGTAGTCAGAGCACAAATGCCAGAGACCGTATACTGCTGGAGATCTTCACGACGCTCGACGTGGCTCTGCTCAACTCTGGCCTTGGTTACGGGCCTATAATTCACATTACGTTTGCCACTTCATCCCTTTTCGGGGACAGGACTCAAACTTTGTACAGAGAGTCTTATCGGCTAGATACCTTTAATCCCGTCTTTTCGGAGGCCATCCAGTCACTGGGAGCATCTGGCAATGCTGAGGCCAGAAATTGCCAAATGGTTGCTCAAATACAGAGTGCCTGCAATAGCAGCATGCAACAACGTGAATGAATGGAATGGAATGAGCAAATAAGCGAAATCCGCCGTACATGCATTAAGGCGAGAAGAAGCTACTAACGGGCCCGCGGTAGGCCACGTATATAGAATTCCAGTTAGCTTATCAGGTGGCAAGAAGGCAGCTAAAGAAGGTCATAAGCAAACGAGAGTATTTTCTCGACTTGTGCGACTCCGCAGAATTTCACCCTTGGGGCAGAGCATACAGGATTGTTGTCAAAAGATTATACGCAGCAAACCGGTGCAGCCTACGGATGTGCCGCGAATTTGTCTACAGATATTAAACCTTTAGATGATGATTAAGAATTAGAATTTTCATTAGATGCAACCAACTAAATACTTTAAAAGTAAATACAATGAGATATTTTGAACGGAAAGGTTTCATGACTCAGGAAAGGTTTCCTGCAATCTGGAAGATCCAGAGCCTGGTATGAGTACCCAAGGCTCGGAAACCACCATCTTATAGGCCAATCTGCCTCTTAAACATCATGGCAAAGGTGTTCGAGAAATTGATCTGCTCTAGGCTGGAGACGGCAATCGCTAGCGCCGGCGGTCTGTTAAAAAACCAATACGGATTCCGGAAGGCCCGGTCAACAACAAGTTCATTAAGTAAAGTTGTTGGCCTTGCAACTTCCGCCATTTAAGGTACCAGATGGAAGCTTGGGACAACGCCTTCTTCTGATAAGTGTCATGCACCGCTAATCTGGCAAGACGTAAATTTGGACTCTATTTTTTCACTGCAAAAGTGCAAAATTAACAAACGTGGAAGCTGTGGGCGCGTCGTGCCTAGCAGAACTAAAGGCGGTTAAACTGACTAACTGTGCGGCAAAAAAACGCGGAGTATTTCGGCGACGGTCGAGGTTGTTGGCCCAAGGGAGTAGGGCGGTAGCGTCGGTAGAGTTGGTAGCGTCGGATTTTTTTTCCAATTTTTTTCTTTGCCGCGTGAAAAGGAAAAGTTTAGCCGTCACGCTTATGCAAATAAGTAAACAGGTACATTCACTCTAACAGCTGTTAGTAGTGCTGGAAACTGCAGCGGGCAATCAGCTGCTCACCAAACAAACTTTGGTGAATTGTAGTCTTAGCAAAGACAGCAACCTAACTTCTGAAGTGAAGTTGTAGCTATCGCAAGTAGTGCATACTTTCAGACTCAACCGCATCTAAGCTGAGCCATAAGCTTACAGGTCTACAAGCTTAATTGAAGCCTCCAGACCAAGTAGTAGTAGGTGTCGCCCACTACAGGCTTCTCGCTTTGGTAGTCGGAGCAAGGATGAAAGCCAGAATGAAGGATGAACTTCAAGCATTTGCACGTCGCTCAACGTTGCAGCGATCACCGCGGCAACAGCAGACGGCGCCGCAGCAGCTGAGTCCATTTAGTCTCTAATTGCAGGGTGCCAGGCACCAAATTCATTGAAGAAGATAATAGACCAGATAGGCGTTGCCCTAGAGGCATTATCAGTATTATTTGGGGGTTAGCGGCATATAAGTGCCCTTATGAGGGAAGAGCTAGTCAGGCTAGTTAATCTCCAAAAATCGGCGGTGATGCTCTGCAACCGCACGGTTAAAAACTGCGAGGTGCAGACAACCCCGCCAAGGCAGAAAGCAACCAGCTAGAATGATTACCCTAGGCAATAATTCACCCAAGAGTTCGAGGGAAGTTTCTTCTGAAAGAAAGAAAGACCCCCTCTAAGAAACCGAGGCCCAATAGGCAGAGAGCATCCCTAAAGGAATCAATGGCTCCACGGGCTACTCCTGCAAATCCCAACCAGGCAGGAAGACAGACAAACGCAGGCAGGGCAGAGGCAATTGCGATCTCGGGATTAATGGCTGCAGCTATGCGGACATGTTGTGTGTGGTTAGGAGCGACCCAAGTTTAGAGCATTTGAGCGGGGACGTGCAGGGAATCAGAAAGACAGCAAAGGAGGATTTGTTGCTGCAGATGAGTGGGAAGACTGCGCATAATGCTAAGTTTCTTCACGAAGCTGTAGGCAAAGCCCTAGCCGTTCGAGCTGTAGTGAAAACGCTTACCGAATCGGCGCACATCGAGATTCGCGATCTGGATGAGTTGGCGAACAAAGAGGAGATCATCGATTCAATTAGGAAGGCGATGAAATACAGCTCCTTGTCCATTGAGGCGATCAAATCGCTTCGGCCAGCTTTTGGTATCCGAGCCGTAGAACAGCTTAAACGCTGTTTCAAATGCCTGGATTACGGTCATATCGCAGCGAACCGCAGAAACGATTCCGACCTAAAAGGTGCCTTTTTCAGGTGCGGAGAAAGAGCAGACTACAATTGAAACATGCATAGATGTAGCTTTCCTCAGTGAGCCTCACTATTGTAAGACCAGTTGTCCCAGGACATGGGCCGCAGACATTAGTGGCAAAGCAATGCTGTGGGTATGCGGCAACCCAGTGAATTTACTTGCAAATGTCAAGTCATAATGGGTTCGTACGCGCCCGATACGGCAATTTGTGACTATACAGTAGCAGTTAACAACCAAGTTAACGAACAACCCTCGCGTTAAGTTCGGAGCAACCCACGCAGCTAGAACATCCACGTGTCGGACGGGCATTAGCAGTTTCCGTTATGTGTCGCTATCGCAGGCATTGTAACGGAGGATAAATACGCGGGCAATCGCAGTTTCTGTTATGTGTCGCTATCGCAGACATTGTAACGGAACATAAATACGCTGGCATAGCTCCGCGCGGTTGACAGCGCATGGCGTGATCTTTATGTACTTAGCTTTAGTCTTCTATTCATTTCATTGTCACTATTAGTTCTGTTCCAAGAAGGTAAGCTAACGCACGTTGAATAAACATTGCTCCGGCAATTGGTCGTATAATCTTGACTTATTAATTAATATATCGCTGAGCCACAAGGCCAGTGATCTGATACTTAACCGTATCTCAACCTAATCTACATTGTCAACTAACAACCTGGATCTACCGACGGTGTCCCCTTACGAGGACTACTGGAGGAATAGACATAAATAACTTAGCTACCTGGGCCCCAGCATGCAGCATGGGGTAGTCAGAGCACAAATGCCAGAGACCGTATACTGCTGGAGATCTTCGCGACGCTCGACGTGGCTCTGCTCAACTCTGGCCTTGGTTACGGGCCTATAATTCACATTACGTTTGCCACTTCATCCCTTTTCGGGGAAGTAAAGTGGAGCCTTTGCGAAGACTACACGGGCAGCGATCATTCTGCAGAACCGCAGAATCAGGGGGTCACCTGGCAGGACTCAAACTTTGTACAGAAAGTCTTATCGGCTAGATACCTTTAGTCCCGTCTTTTCGGAGGCCATCCAGTCGCTGGGAGCATCTGGCAATGCTGAGGCCAGAGATTGCCAAATGGTTGCTCAAATACAGAGTGCCTGCAATAGCAGCATGCAACAACGCGAACAGTTCATGCGACAGCAAGAGCCTATGTACTGGTGGAATGAACAAATAAGCGAAATCCGCCGTACATGCATTCAGACGAGAAGAAGCTACTAACGGGCCCGCGGTAGGCCACGTATATAAAATTCCAGTTAGCTTATCAGGTGGCAAGAAGGCAGCTAAAGAAGGTCATAAGGGCAAGCAAACGAGAGTATTTTCTCGACTTGTGCGACTCCGCAGAATTTCACCCTTGGGGCAGAGTATACAGGATTGTTGTCAAAAGATTATACGCAGCAAACAGGTGCAGCCTACGGATGTGCCGCGAATTTGTCTACAGATATTAAACCTTTAGATGATGATTAAGAATTAGAATTTTCATTAGATGCAACCAACTATTAATACTTTAAAAGAAAATACATTGAGATATTTTGCTGGGAATATTCTGATTGCGAAGTTTGTACTAATCTTTTAAAATCATCAGATGTTCGCCTGAGTATTTGATACTCAATAAAAATTTCCACTACATTAACCAATACCTTAAGTCAAAAGCCCTTTCTGACCGTTTTTACTATTTAATTAAGCTCCATTTCGAATTAAATGAAAACTTGTTCTGTACTGCGTGCACGCTACAGCAAAATCAACTTTTCTTTCTCCACCCCACTATATACTGTTCTATTGGAAGGGCATATAAAATTGTAGTTAAAAGACTATACGCCGGCAAACTATAATCGGTAGTGGAGAAAGAAAGAGTAAGCTCCATCATGGTTCTGACTATGCCTCAGCTAATCAGGACTCGACCGGTGCTCACACTGTTTTAGCTACGGACGACTGCCAAAAAAATCTTAGATCCAACTCTGCCAAGGTGCCGGATGGGATTCCAAACCATGCGCTAAATCTAGCTATTGCCTTGCACCCGAGAACGTTCAAGGTATTATTCAACAAACAACAAAACTCAGGAAAGGTTTCCTGCAATCTGGAAGATCCAGAGCCTGGTATGAGTACCCAAGGCTCGGAAACCACCATCTTCTTATAGGCCAATCTGCCTCTTAAACATCATGGCAAAGGTGTTCGAGAAATTGATCTGCTCTAGGCTGGAGACGGCAATCGCTAGCGCCGGCGGTCTGTTAAAAAACCAATACGGATTCCGGAAGGCCCGGTCAACAACAAGTTCATTAAGTAAAGTTGTTGGCCTTGCAACTTCCGCCATTTAAGGTACCAGATGGAAGCTTGGGACAACGCCTTCTTCTGATAAGTGTCATGCACCGCTAATCTGGCAAGACGTAAATTTGGACTCTATTTTTTCACTGCAAAAGTGCAAAATTAACAAACGTGGAAGCTGTGGGCGCGTCGTGCCTAGCAGAACTAAAGGCGGTTAAACTGACTAACTGTGCGGCAAAAAAACGCGGAGTATTTCGGCGACGGTCGAGGTTGTTGGCCCAAGGGAGTAGGGCGGTAGCGTCGGTAGAGTTGGTAGCGTCGGATTTTTTTTCCAATTTTTTTCTTTGCCGCGTGAAAAGGAAAAGTTTAGCCGTCACGCTTATGCAAATAAGTAAACAGGTACATTCACTCTAACAGCTGTTAGTAGTGCTGGAAACTGCAGCGGGCAATCAGCTGCTCACCAAACAAACTTTGGTGAATTGTAGTCTTAGCAAAGACAGCAACCTAACTTCTGAAGTGAAGTTGTAGCTATCGCAAGTAGTGCATACTTTCAGACTCAACCGCATCTAAGCTGACCCATAAGCTTACAGGTCTACAAGCTTAATTGAAGCCTCCAGACCAAGTAGTAGTAGGTGTCGCCCACTACAGGCTTCTCGCTTTGGTAGTCGGAGCAAGGATGAAAGCCAGAATGAAGGATGAACTTCAAGCATTTGCACGTCGCTCAACGTTGCAGCGATCACCGCGGCAACAGCAGACGGCGCCGCAGCAGCTGACTGAGTCCATTTAGTCTCTAATTGCAGGGTGCCAGGCACCAAATTCATTGAAGAAGATAATAGACCAGATAGGCGTTGCCCTAGAGGCATTATCAGTATTATTTGGGGGTCAGCGGCATATAAGTGCCCTTATGAGGGAAGAGCTAGTCAGGCTAGTTAATCTCCAAAAATCGGCGGTGATGCTCTGCAACCGCACGGTTAAAAACTGCGAGGTGCAGACAACCCCGCCAAGGCAGAAAGCAACCAGCTAGAATGATTACCCTAGGCAATAATTCACCCAAGAGTTCGAGGGAAGTTTCTTCTGAAAGAAAGAAAGACCCCCTCTAAGAAACCGAGGCCCAATAGGCAGAGAGCATCCCTAAAGGAATCAATGGCTCCACGGGCTACTCCTGCAAATCCCAACCAGGCAGGAAGACAGACAAACGCAGGCAGGGCAGAGGCAATTGCGATCTCGGGATTAATGGCTGCAGCTATGCGGACATGTTGTGTGTGGTTAGGAGCGACCCAAGTTTAGAGCATTTGAGCGGGGACGTGCAGGGAATCAGAAAGACAGCAAAGGAGGATTTGTTGCTGCAGATGAGTGGGAAGACTGCGCATAATGCTGAGTTTCTTCACGAAGCTGTAGGCAAAGCCCTAGCCGTTCGAGCTGTAGTGAAAACGCTTACCGAATCGGCGCACATCGAGATTCGCGATCTGGATGAGTTGGCGAACAAAGAGGAGATCATCGATTCAATTAGGAAGGCGATGAAATACAGCTCCTTGTCCATTGAGGCGATCAAATCGCTTCGGCCAGCTTTTGGTATCCGAGCCGTAGAACAGCTTAAACGCTGTTTCAAATGCCTGGATTACGGTCATATCGCAGCGAACCGCAGAAACGATTCCGACCTAAAAGGTGCCTTTTTCAGGTGCGGAGAAAGAGCAGACTACAATTGAAACATGCATAGATGTAGCTTTCCTCAGTGAGCCTCACTATTGTAAGACCAGTTGTCCCAGGACATGGGCCGCAGACATTAGTGGCAAAGCAATGCTGTGGGTATGCGGCAACCCAGTGAATTTACTTGCAAATGTCAAGTCATAATGCGTTCGTACGCGCCCGATACGGCAATTTGTGACTATACAGTAGCAGTTAACAACCAAGTTAACGAACAACACTCGCGTTAAGTTCGGAGCAACCCACGCAGCTAGAACATCCACGTGTCGGACGGGCATTAGCAGTTTCCGTTATGTGTCGCTATCGCAGGCATTGTAACGGAGCATAAATACGCGGGCATTCGCAGTTTCTGTTATGTGTCGCTATCGCAGACATTGTAACGGAACATAAATACGCTGGCATAGCTCCGCGCGGTTGACAGCGCATGGCGTGATCTTTATGTACTTAGCTTTAGTCTTCTATTCATTTCATTGTCACAATTAGTTCTGTTCCAAGAAGGTAAGCTAACGCACGTTGAATAAACATTGCTCCGGCAATTGGTCGTATAATCTTGACTTATTAATTAATATATCGCTGAGCCACAAGGCCAGTGATCTGATACTTAACCGTATCTCAACCTAATCTACATTGTCAACTAACAACCTGGATCTACCGACGGTGTCCCCTTACGAGGACTACTGGAGGAATAGACATAAATAACTTAGCTACCTGGGCCCCAGCATGCAGCATGGGGTAGTCAGAGCACAAATGCCAGAGACCGTATACTGCTGGAGATCTTCGCGACGCTCGACGTGGCTCTGCTCAACTCTGGCCTTGGTTACGGGCCTATAATTCACATTACGTTTGCCACTTCATCCCTTTTCGGGGAAGTAAAGTGGAGCCTTTGCGAAGACTACACGGGCAGCGATCATTCTGCAGAACCGCAGAATCAGGGGGTCACCTGGCAGGACTCAAACTTTGTACAGAAAGTCTTATCGGCTAGATACCTTTAGTCCCGTCTTTTCGGAGGCCATCCAGTCGCTGGGAGCATCTGGCAATGCTGAGGCCAGAGATTGCCAAATGGTTGCTCAAATACAGAGTGCCTGCAATAGCAGCATGCAACAACGCGAACAGTTCATGCGACAGCAAGAGCCTATGTACTGGTGGAATGAACAAATAAGCGAAATCCGCCGTACATGCATTCAGGCGAGAAGAAGCTACTAACGGGCCCGCGGTAGGCCACGTATATAGAATTCCAGTTAGCTTATCAGGTGGCAAGAAGGCAGCTAAAGAAGGTCATAAGGGCAAGCAAACGAGAGTATTTTCTCGACTTGTGCGACTCCGCAGAATTTCACCCTTGGGGCAGAGTATACAGGATTGTTGTCAAAAGATTATACGCAGCAAACAGGTGCAGCCTACGGATGTGCCGCGAATTTGTCTACAGATATTAAACCTTTTGATGATGATTAAGAATTAGAATTTTCATTAGATGCAACCAACTATTAATACTTTAAAAGAAAATACATTGAGATATTTTGCTGGGAATATTCTGATTGCGAAGTTTGTACTAATCTTTTAAAATCATCAGATGTTCGCCTGAGTATTTGATACTCAATAAAAATTTCCACTACATTAACCAATACCTTAAGTCAAAAGCCCTTTCTGACCGTTTTTACTATTTAATTAAGCTCCATTTCGAATTAAATGAAAACTTGTTCTGTACTGCGTGCACGCTACAGCAAAATCAACTTTTCTTTCTCCACCCCACTATATACTGTTCTATTGGAAGGGCATATAAAATTGTAGTTAAAAGACTATACGCCGGCAAACTATAATCGGTAGTGGAGAAAGAAAGAGTAAGCTCCATCATGGTTCTGACTATGCCTCAGCTAATCAGGACTCGACCGGTGCTCACACTGTTTTAGCTACGGACGACTGCCAAAAAAATCTTAGATCCAACTCTGCCAAGGTGCCGGATGGGATTCCAAACCATGCGCTAAATCTAGCTATTGCCTTGCACCCGAGAACGTTCAAGGTATTATTCAACAAACAACAAAACTCAGGAAAGGTTTCCTGCAATCTGGAAGATCCAGAGCCTGGTATGAGTACCCAAGGCTCGGAAACCACCATCTTCTTATAGGCCAATCTGCCTCTTAAACATCATGGCAAAGGTGTTCGAGAAATTGATCTGCTCTAGGCTGGAGACGGCAATCGCTAGCGCCGGCGGTCTGTTAAAAAACCAATACGGATTCCGGAAGGCCCGGTCAACAACAAGTTCATTAAGTAAAGTTGTTGGCCTTGCAACTTCCGCCATTTAAGGTACCAGATGGAAGCTTGGGACAAAGTATTGATATAGGATTGGATGTAAAATGTAGAATTACTTTGTGATGATGAGGTAATGAAGGAAAGGAAAAGAAGGGGGGGGGTTGGAAAAGGTTAAAGGACGCCTTCTTCTGATAAGTGTCTAGGTCCGTCATCCCATGCACCGCTAATCTGGCAAGACGTAAATTTGGACTCTATTTTTTCACTGCAAAAGTGCAAAATTAACAAACGTGGAAGCTGTGGGCGCGTCGTGCCTAGCAGAACTAAAGGCGGTTAAACTGACTAACTGTGCGGCAAAAAAACGCGGAGTATTTCGGCGACGGTCGAGGTTGTTGGCCCAAGGGAGTAGGGCGGTAGCGTCGGTAGAGTTGGTAGCGTCGGATTTTTTTTCCAATTTTTTTCTTTGCCGCGTGAAAAGGAAAAGTTTAGCCGTCACGCTTATGCAAATAAGTAAACAGGTACATTCACTCTAACAGCTGTTAGTAGTGCTGGAAACTGCAGCGGGCAATCAGCTGCTCACCAAACAAACTTTGGTGAATTGTAGTCTTAGCAAAGACAGCAACCTAACTTCTGAAGTGAAGTTGTAGCTATCGCAAGTAGTGCATACTTTCAGACTCAACCGCATCTAAGCTGACCCATAAGCTTACAGGTCTACAAGCTTAATTGAAGCCTCCAGACCAAGTAGTAGTAGGTGTCGCCCACTACAGGCTTCTCGCTTTGGTAGTCGGAGCAAGGATGAAAGCCAGAATGAAGGATGAACTTCAAGCATTTGCACGTCGCTCAACGTTGCAGCGATCACCGCGGCAACAGCAGACGGCGCCGCAGCAGCTGACTGAGTCCATTTAGTCTCTAATTGCAGGGTGCCAGGCACCAAATTCATTGAAGAAGATAATAGACCAGATAGGCGTTGCCCTAGAGGCATTATCAGTATTATTTGGGGGTCAGCGGCATATAAGTGCCCTTATGAGGGAAGAGCTAGTCAGGCTAGTTAATCTCCAAAAATCGGCGGTGATGCTCTGCAACCGCACGGTTAAAAACTGCGAGGTGCAGACAACCCCGCCAAGGCAGAAAGCAACCAGCTAGAATGATTACCCTAGGCAATAATTCACCCAAGAGTTCGAGGGAAGTTTCTTCTGAAAGAAAGAAAGACCCCCTCTAAGAAACCTAGGCCCAATAGGCAGAGAGCATCCCTAAAGGAATCAATGGCTCCACGGGCTACTCCTGCAAATCCCAACCAGGCAGGAAGACAGACAAACGCAGGCAGGGCAGAGGCAATTGCGATCTCGGGATTAATGGCTGCAGCTATGCGGACATGTTGTGTGTGGTTAGGAGCGACCCAAGTTTAGAGCATTTGAGCGGGGACGTGCAGGGAATCAGAAAGACAGCAAAGGAGGATTTGTTGCTGCAGATGAGTGGGAAGACTGCGCATAATGCTGAGTTTCTTCACGAAGCTGTAGGCAAAGCCCTAGCCGTTCGAGCTGTAGTGAAAACGCTTACCGAATCGGCGCACATCGAGATTCGCGATCTGGATGAGTTGGCGAACAAAGAGGAGATCATCGATTCAATTAGGAAGGCGATGAAATACAGCTCCTTGTCCATTGAGGCGATCAAATCGCTTCGGCCAGCTTTTGGTATCCGAGCCGTAGAACAGCTTAAACGCTGTTTCAAATGCCTGGATTACGGTCATATCGCAGCGAACCGCAGAAACGATTCCGACCTAAAAGGTGCCTTTTTCAGGTGCGGAGAAAGAGCAGACTACAATTGAAACATGCATAGATGTAGCTTTCCTCAGTGAGCCTCACTATTGTAAGACCAGTTGTCCCAGGACATGGGCCGCAGACATTAGTGGCAAAGCAATGCTGTGGGTATGCGGCAACCCAGTGAATTTACTTGCAAATGTCAAGTCATAATGCGTTCGTACGCGCCCGATACGGCAATTTGTGACTATACAGTAGCAGTTAACAACCAAGTTAACGAACAACACTCGCGTTAAGTTCGGAGCAACCCACGCAGCTAGAACATCCACGTGTCGGACGGGCATTAGCAGTTTCCGTTATGTGTCGCTATCGCAGGCATTGTAACGGAGCATAAATACGCGGGCATTCGCAGTTTCTGTTATATGTCGCTATCGCAGACATTGTAACGGAACATAAATACGCTGGCATAGCTCCGCGCGGTTGACAGCGCATGGCGTGATCTTTATGTACTTAGCTTTAGTCTTCTATTCATTTCATTGTCACAATTAGTTCTGTTCCAAGAAGGTAAGCTAACGCACGTTGAATAAACATTGCTCCGGCAATTGGTCGTATAATCTTGACTTATTAATTAATATATCGCTGAGCCACAAGGCCAGTGATCTGATACTTAACCGTATCTCAACCTAATCTACATTGTCAACTAACAACCTGGATCTACCGACGGTGTCCCCTTACGAGGACTACTGGAGGAATAGACATAAATAACTTAGCTACCTGGGCCCCAGCATGCAGCATGGGGTAGTCAGAGCACAAATGCCAGAGACCGTATACTGCTGGAGATCTTCGCGACGCTCGACGTGGCTCTGCTCAACTCTGGCCTTGGTTACGGGCCTATAATTCACATTACGTTTGCCACTTCATCCCTTTTCGGGGAAGTAAAGTGGAGCCTTTGCGAAGACTACACGGGCAGCGATCATTCTGCAGAACCGCAGAATCAGGGGGTCACCTGGCAGGACTCAAACTTTGTACAGAAAGTCTTATCGGCTAGATACCTTTAATCCCGTCTTTTCGGAGGCCATCCAGTCGCTGGGAGCATCTGGCAATGCTGAGGCCAGAGATTGCCAAATGGTTGCTCAAATACAGAGTGCCTGCAATAGCAGCATGCAAAAACGCGAACAGTTCATGCGACAGCAAGAGCCTATGTACTGGTGGAATGAACAAATAAGCGAAATCCGCCGTACATGCATTCAGGCGAGAAGAAGCTACTAACGGGCCCGCGGTAGGCCACGTATATAAAATTCCAGTTAGCTTATCAGGTGGCAAGAAGGCAGCTAAAGAAGGTCATAAGGGCAAGCAAACGAGAGTATTTTCTCGACTTGTGCGACTCCGCAGAATTTCACCCTTGGGGCAGAGTATACAGGATTGTTGTCAAAAGATTATACGCAGCAAACAGGTGCAGCCTACGGATGTGCCGCGAATTTGTCTACAGATATTAAACCTTTTGATGATGATTAAGAATTAGAATTTTCATTAGATGCAACCAACTATTAATACTTTAAAAGAAAATACATTGAGATATTTTGCTGGGAATATTCTGATTGCGAAGTTTGTACTAATCTTTTAAAATCATCAGATGTTCGCCTGAGTATTTGATACTCAATAAAAATTTCCACTACATTAACCAATACCTTAAGTCAAAAGCCCTTTCTGACCGTTTTTACTATTTAATTAAGCTCCATTTCGAATTAAATGAAAACTTGTTCTGTACTGCGTGCACGCTACAGCAAAATCAACTTTTCTTTCTCCACCCTACTATATACTGTTCTATTGGAAGGGCATATAAAATTGTAGTTAAAAGACTATACGCCGGCAAACTATAATCGGTAGTGGAGAAAGAAAGAGTAAGCTCCATCATGGTTCTGACTATGCCTCAGCTAATCAGGACTCGACCGGTGCTCACACTGTTTTAGCTACGGACGACTGCCAAAAAAATCTTAGATCCAACTCTGCCAAGGTGCCGGATGGGATTCCAAACCATGCGCTAAATCTAGCTATTGCCTTGCACCCGAGAACGTTCAAGGTATTATTCAACAAACAACAAAACTCAGGAAAGGTTTCCTGCAATCTGGAAGATCCAGAGCCTGGTATGAGTACCCAAGGCTCGGAAACCACCATCTTCTTATAGGCCAATCTGCCTCTTAAACATCATGGCAAAGGTGTTCGAGAAATTGATCTGCTCTAGGCTGGAGACGGCAATCGCTAGCGCCGGCGGTCTGTTAAAAAACCAATACGGATTCCGGAAGGCCCGGTCAACAACAAGTTCATTAAGTAAAGTTGTTGGCCTTGCAACTTCCGCCATTTAAGGTACCAGATGGAAGCTTGGGACGAAACAGTATTGCATCATAGCGACTCTGGATGTCAAAACTGCTAGAATTACCTTTGCTGATGATGTAGCCGTAATCGCCATAGGAAAGGAACTCAAAGACACAGAGGATATGAGCAGAGGAAGTATCAGTCGCATTCTGGACTTGAGCTAGCGGCGCAAAAACGGAGGGCGATCTTGCTGTCATAATAGACACAAGATTAACTTTTCGCGAGCACCTAGAATATGTGCATAAACAGGCAGCGGATTCTTCTAGAGCTCTCTCCCAAATTATGCTGAACACGTGGGGACCTAAACAACAACGACGCCTTCTTCTGATAAGTGTCCTTAGGTCCGTCATCCTCTATGCACCACTAATCTGGCAAGACGTAAATTTGGACTCTATTTTTTCACTGCAAAAGTGCAAAAATTAGCAAACGTGGAAGCTGTGGGCGCGTCGTGCCTAGCAGAACTAAAGGCGGTTAAACTGACTAACTGTACGGCAAAAAAACGCGGAGTATTTCGGCGACGGTCGAGGTTGTTGGCCCAAAGGAGTAGGGCGGTAGCGTCGGTAGAGTTGGTAGCGTCGGATTTTTTTTCCAATTTTTTTCTTTGCCGCGTGAAAAGGAAAAGTTTAGCCGTCACGCTTATGCAAATAAGTAAGTAAACTTTAGTGAATTGTAGTCTTAGCAAAGACAGCAACCTAACTTCTGAAGTGAAGTTGTAGCTATCGCAAGTAGTGCATACTTTCAGACTCAACCGCATCTAAGCTGACCCATAAGCTTACAGGTCTACAAGCTTAATTGAAGCCTCCAGACCAAGTAGTAGTAGGTGTCGCCCACTACAGGCTTCTCGCTTTGGTAGTCGGAGCAAGGATGAAAGCCAGAATGAAGGATGAACTTCAAGCATTTGCACGTCGCTCAACGTTGCAGCGATCACCGCGGCAACAGCAGACGGCGCCGCAGCAGCTGACTGAGTCCATTTAGTCTCTAATTGCAGGGTGCCAGGCACCAAATTCATTGAAGAAGATAATAGACCAGATAGGCGTTGCCCTAGAGGCATTATCAGTATTATTTGGGGGTCAGCGGCATATAAGTGCCCTTATGAGGGAAGAGCTAGTCAGGCTAGTTAATCTCCAAAAATCGGCGGTGATGCTCTGCAACCGCACGGTTAAAAACTGCGAGGTGCAGACAACCCCGCCAAGGCAGAAAGCAACCAGCTAGAATGATTACCCTAGGCAATAATTCACCCAAGAGTTCGAGGGAAGTTTCTTCTGAAAGAAAGAAAGACCCCCTCTAAGAAACCTAGGCCCAATAGGCAGAGAGCATCCCTAAAGGAATCAATGGCTCCACGGGCTACTCCTGCAAATCCCAACCAGGCAGGAAGACAGACAAACGCAGGCAGGGCAGAGGCAATTGCGATCTCGGGATTAATGGCTGCAGCTATGCGGACATGTTGTGTGTGGTTAGGAGCGACCCAAGTTTAGAGCATTTGAGCGGGGACGTGCAGGGAATCAGAAAGACAGCAAAGGAGGATTTGTTGCTGCAGATGAGTGGGAAGACTGCGCATAATGCTGAGTTTCTTCACGAAGCTGTAGGCAAAGCCCTAGCCGTTCGAGCTGTAGTGAAAACGCTTACCGAATCGGCGCACATCGAGATTCGCGATCTGGATGAGTTGGCGAACAAAGAGGAGATCATCGATTCAATTAGGAAGGCGATGAAATACAGCTCCTTGTCCATTGAGGCGATCAAATCGCTTCGGCCAGCTTTTGGTATCCGAGCCGTAGAACAGCTTAAACGCTGTTTCAAATGCCTGGATTACGGTCATATCGCAGCGAACCGCAGAAACGATTCCGACCTAAAAGGTGCCTTTTTCAGGTGCGGAGAAAGAGCAGACTACAATTGAAACATGCATAGATGTAGCTTTCCTCAGTGAGCCTCACTATTGTAAGACCAGTTGTCCCAGGACATGGGCCGCAGACATTAGTGGCAAAGCAATGCTGTGGGTATGCGGCAACCCAGTGAATTTACTTGCAAATGTCAAGTCATAATGGGTTCGTACGCGCCCGATACGGCAATTTGTGACTATACAGTAGCTACCTGGCCCCACCATGCAGCTCAGCGAATTTGCAACAATGCTTGATGAGCTCGCCGAGGACGCATGGGCGATGGAATGCGGTAGTCAGTATACTGCTGGAGATCTTCGCGAAGCTCGACGTGGCTCTGCTCAACTCTGGCCCTGGGCTCACCTTCAGTCGGGCTGGTTACGGGCCTATAACTCACATTACGTTTGCCACTTCATCCCTTTTCGGGGAAGTAAAGTGGAGCCGCAGAATCAGGGGGTCACCTGACAGGACTCAATCTTTATACAGAGAGTCTTATCGGCTAGATACCTTTAATCCCGCCGTCTTTTCGGAGGATCTGGCAATGCTGAGGCCAGAGATTGCCAAATGGTTGCTCAAATACACAGTGCCTGCAATAGCAGCATGCAACAACGCGAACAGTTCATGCGACAGCAAGAGCCTATGTACTGGTGGAATGAGCAAATAAGCGAAATCCGCCGTACATGCATTCAGGCGAGAAGAAGCTACTAACGGGCCCGCGGTAGGCCACGTATATAGAATTCGAGTTAGCTTATCAGGTGGCAAGAAGGCAGCTAAAGGTCATAAGGGCAAGCAAACGAGAGTATTTTCTCGACTTGTTCGACTCCGCAGAATTTGACCCTTGGGGCAGAGCATACAAGACTGTTGTCAAAAGATTATACGCCGGCAAACAGGTGCATCCTATGGATCGTTTGGAGCTAAAATCAATCGTGGAAACGCTCTTTCTACAAAGATTAAGCTCCATTCATGGTCCTGACTATGTGACAGCTAATCAGAACTCAGCCAGTGATCACATTGTCTTGGCTACAGACGATGAAATTTTAGTAGCTGCTAGTAGTCTTAGATCCAACTCTGCCCCAGGGTCAGATGGGATCCCAAACCATGCGCTAAAGCTAGCCATTGCCTTGCACCCGAGAACGTGTACAGAATTATACAACAAATGTATGACTGAGGAAACGTTCCCTGCATTCTGGAAGATGCAGAGCCTGGTATTATTACCTGAGGATGGGAAACCGCCAGAAGAGCCATCTTCTTATAGGCCAATATGCCTCTTGGACACCATGGGGAAGGTATCTGAGAAATTAATCTGCTCTAGACTAGAGACTGCAATCGCTAGCACCGGCGGCCTGTCGCCAAATCAATACGGATTCCGGAAGTCCCGGTCAACAACAGATGCACTATGTAAAGTTGTTGACCTTGTTACTTCCGCCATCCAAGGGACCTGATAAAACATGGGACTAAGCAGTATTGCATCATAGCAACTCTGGATGTTAAAAATTCGTTCAACACAGCCAGCTGGGATATGATACTGGATGCGCTGTGTCAATATAATATCCCTAGATATTTAAAAGAGGCAATAAAGAGTTATTTCAAATGAAGAATACTCATTTATAACACGAGCGAGAGTCTCCAAACTCACACAGTGTCTGCTGGAGTCCCCCAGGGATCGGTGTTGGGGCTTCTATGGAATTCTATGTACGACGGTGTACTGCGCTTGTACCAGCAGGTACGCACTCCATTGGCTTTGCTGATGATGTAGCCGTCGTCGCCATAGGAAAGGAGCTCAAAGACACAGAGGATATGTGCAGCGCAAGTACCAGTCGCATCCAAAGCTGGCTGACAAGAGCTGGACCTGAGCTAGCGGCGCACAAAACAGAGGTTGTCCTTGTGAGCAGTCACAAAACAGTGGAAACGGCACACATAAAGATTGGCAACGTCACCATTGAGTCAAAGAGGGCGATAAAGTATCTTGGCGTCATGATAGACACAAGACTGACTTTCCGCGAGCACCTTGAATATGTGCATAAAAAGGCAGCGGATTCTTGTAGAGCCCTCTCCAGAATTATGCTAAACACGCGGGGACCGAAACAACAAAGACGCCTTCTCCTGAGTGTCATTAGGTCCGTCATCCTCTATGCAGCGCCAATCTGGGCAAGAGCGATGGCAACTCCCAGCTATAGAAGAGGTATTTGCGCCACTTACAGACTGAGCGCAATCAGAGTCAGCTGTTCGTTTAGAACAGTCTCTGACGACGCAGCGCTCGTCATAGCCGGTATGATACCCCTGGAGGATTTGGTCGCCGAAGCCGTGGAGCGGAGTACGCATTAGCCAGTACGACGCAACGTGACCAGGCCAAACAGCATTGCACGATGGCAAAGAAGGTGGAACAGCTCGACAAAAAGACGATGGACTCACACGCTCATTCCTGAGCTTGACACGGCTCTGGACACGGCTGCTTCCGCAGCTTTCTGAAGCGATTTGGCCATGACGAAACTGACGAATGCCCCTGGTGTGGACAAGGTCTAGTGGAAGACGCCAACCACGCCCTCTTCGTGTGTGGACGTTTCCTCGAGGACAGGCGATGCCTAGAGGAAGCAGTGGGCCGCTCCATTAGAGCGGACAACCTAGTCAACACCATGCTGGAATCGGAGGCAGCGTGGAAGCTAATAAGCTCCTTCGCGGCCACGGTCATGGTGGAGCTCCGCAGAATTGAACGAAGCAGAAGACGAGCTGAACCCGTTTAAGTTAGCGCAAAGCGCTTGCGAAGCAATGCTTTACGGCCGTCCCGCAAGCACTGTGCGCTACACTTAAATTATGCATATAAACTCTGTAAATTAATTTAATGTAATAAAAACGAATATAAAAAAAAAAACACACACACACACACACACAATTTGAAAAATTAATCTACTCTAGGCTAGAGACTGCAATCGCTAGCACCGGCGGCCTGTCGCCAAATCAATACGGATTCCGGAAGTCCCGGTCAACAACAGATGCACTATGTAAAGTTGTTGACCTTGTTACTTCCGCCATCCAAGGGACCTGATAAAACATGGGACTAAGCAGTATTGCATCATAGCAACTCTGGATGTTAAAAATTCGTTCAACACAGCCAGCTGGGATATGATACTGGATGCGCTGTGTCAATATAATATCCCTAGATATTTAAAAGAGGCAATAAAGAGTTATTTCAAATGAAGAATACTCATCTATAACACGAGCGAGAGTCTCCAAACTCACACAGTGTCTGCTGGAGTCCCCCAGGGATCGGTGTTGGGGCTTCTATGGAATTCTATGTACGACGGTGTACTGCGCTTGTACCAGCAGGTACGCACTCCATTGGCTTTGCTGATGATGTAGCCATCGTCGCCATACGAAAGGAGCTCAAAGACACAGAGGATATGCGCAGCGCAAGTATCAGTCGCAATCTGGCTGACAAGAGCTGGACTTGAACTAGCGGAGCATAAAACAGAGGTTGTCCTTGTGAGCAGTCACAAAACAGTGGAAACGGCACACATAAAGATTGGCAACGTCACCATTGAGTCAAAGAGGGCGATAATGATAGACACAAGAGTGACTTTTCGCGAGCACCTTGAATATGTGCATAAAAAGGCAGAGGATTCTTGTAGAGCTCTCTCCAGAATTATGCAGAACACATGGGGACCGAAACAACAAAGACGCCTTCTCCTGAGTGTCATTAGGTCCGTCATCCTCTATGCAGCGCCAATCTGGGCAAGAGCGATGGCAACTCCCAGCTATAGAAGAGGTATTTGCGCCACTTACAGACTGAGCGCAATCAGAGTCAGCTGTTCGTTTAGAACAGTCTCTGACGACGCAGCGCTCGTCATAGCCGGTATGATACCACTGGAGGATTTGGTCGCCGAAGCCGTGGAGCGGAGTACGCATTAGCCAGTACGACGCAACGTGACCAGGCCAAACAGCATTGCACGATGCCAAAGAAGGTGGAACAGCTCGACAAAAAGACGATGGACTCACACGCTCATTCCTGAGCTTGACACGGCTCTGGACACGGCTGCTTCCGCAGCTTTCTGAAGCGATTTGGCCATGACGAAACTGACGAATGCCCCTGGTGTGGACAAGGTCTAGTGGAAGACGCCAACCACGCCCTCTTCGTGTGTGGACGTTTCCTCGAGGACAGGCGATGCCTAGAGGAAGCAGTGGGCCGCTCCATTAGAGCGGACAACCTAGTCAACACCATGCTGGAATCGGAGGCAGCGTGGAAGCTAATAAGCTCCTTCGCGGCCACGGTCATGGTGGAGCTCCGCAGAATTGAACGAAGCAGAAGACGAGCTGAACCCGTTTAAGTTAGCGCAAAGCGCTTGCGAAGCAATGCTTTACGGCCGTCCCGCAAGCACTGTGCGCTACACTTAAATTATGCATATAAACTCTGTAAATTAATTCAATGTAATAAAAACGAATATAAAAAAAAAACACACACACACACACACACAATTTGAAAAATTAATCTACTCTAGGCTAGAGACTGCAATCGCTAGCACCGGCGGCCTGTCGCCAAATCAATACGGATTCCGGAAGTCCCGGTCAACAACAGATGCACTATGTAAAGTTGTTGACCTTGTTACTTCCGCCATCCAAGGGACCTGATAAAACATGGGACTAAGCAGTATTGCATCATAGCAACTCTGGATGTTAAAAATTCGTTCAACACAGCCAGCTGGGATATGATACTGGATGCGCTGTGTCAATATAATATCCCTAGATATTTAAAAGAGGCAATAAAGAGTTATTTCAAATGAAGAATACTCATCTATAACACGAGCGAGAGTCTCCAAACTCACACAGTGTCTGCTGGAGTCCCCCAGGGATCGGTGTTGGGGCTTCTATGGAATTCTATGTACGACGGTGTACTGCGCTTGTACCAGCAGGTACGCACTCCATTGGCTTTGCTGATGATGTAGCCATCGTCGCCATACGAAAGGAGCTCAAAGACACAGAGGATATGCGCAGCGCAAGTATCAGTCGCAATCTGGCTGACAAGAGCTGGACTTGAACTAGCGGAGCATAAAACAGAGGTTGTCCTTGTGAGCAGTCACAAAACAGTGGAAACGGCACACATAAAGATTGGCAACGTCACCATTGAGTCAAAGAGGGCGATAATGATAGACACAAGAGTGACTTTTCGCGAGCACCTTGAATATGTGCATAAAAAGGCAGAGGATTCTTGTAGAGCTCTCTCCAGAATTATGCAGAACACATGGGGACCGAAACAACAAAGACGCCTTCTCCTGAGTGTCATTAGGTCCGTCATCCTCTATGCAGCGCCAATCTGGGCAAGAGCGATGGCAACTCCCAGCTATAGAAGAGGTATTTGCGCCACTTACAGACTGAGCGCAATCAGAGTCAGCTGTTCGTTTAGAACAGTCTCTGACGACGCAGCACTCGTCATAGCCGGTATGATACCACTGGAGGATTTGGTCGCCGAAGCCGTGGAGCGGAGTACGCATGAGCCAGTACGACGCAACGTGACCAGGCCAAACAGCATTGCACGATGGCAAAGAAGGTGGAACAGCTCGACAAAAAGACGATGGACTGAGCTTGACACGGCTCTGGACACGGCTGCTTCCGCAGCTTTCTGAAGCGATTTGGCCATGACGAAACTGACGAATGCCCCTGGTGTGGACAAGGTCTAGTGGAAGACGCCAACCACGCCCTCTTCGTGTGTGGACGTTTCCTCGAGGACAGGCGATGCCTAGAGGAAGCAGTGGGCCGCTCCATTAGAGCGGACAACCTAGTCAACACCATGCTGGAATCGGAGGCAGCGTGGAAGCTAATAAGCTCCTTCGCGGCCACGGTCATGGTGGAGCTCCGCAGAATTGAACGAAGCAGAAGACGAGCTGAACCCGTTTAAGTTAGCGCAAAGCGCTTGCGAAGCAATGCTTTACGGCCGTCCCGCAAGCACTGTGCGCTACACTTAAATTATGCATATAAACTCTGTAAATTAATTTAATGTAATAAAAACGAATATAAAAAAAAAAAAAACACACACACACACACACAATTTGAAAAATTAATCTACTCTAGGCTAGAGACTGCAATCGCTAGCACCGGCGGCCTGTCGCCAAATCAATACGGATTCCGGAAGTCCCGGTCAACAACAGATGCACTATGTAAAGTTGTTGACCTTGTTACTTCCGCCATCCAAGGGACCTGATAAAACATGGGACTAAGCAGTATTGCATCATAGCAACTCTGGATGTTAAAAATTCGTTCAACACAGCTAGCTGGGATATGATACTGGATGCGCTGTGTCAATATAATATCCCTAGATATTTAAAAGAGGCAATAAAGAGTTATTTCAAATGAAGAATACTCATCTATAACACGAGCGAGAGTTTCCAAACTCACACAGTGTCTGCTGGAGTCCCCCAGGGATCGGTGTTGGGGCTTCTATGGAATTCTATGTACGACGGTGTACTGCGCTTGTACCAGCAGGTACGCACTCCATTGGCTTTGCTGATGATGTAGCCATCGTCGCCATACGAAAGGAGCTCAAAGACACAGAGGATATGCGCAGCGCAAGTATCAGTCGCAATCTGGCTGACAAGAGCTGGACTTGAACTAGCGGAGCATAAAACAGAGGTTGTCCTTGTGAGCAGTCACAAAACAGTGGAAACGGCACACATAAAGATTGGCAACGTCACCATTGAGTCAAAGAGGGCGATAATGATAGACACAAGAGTGACTTTTCGCGAGCACCTTGAATATGTGCATAAAAAGGCAGAGGATTCTTGTAGAGCTCTCTCCAGAATTATACAGAGCACATGGGGACCGAAACAACAAAGACGCCTTCTCCTGAGTGTCATTAGGTCCGTCATCCTCTATGCAGCGCCAATCTGGGCAAGAGCGATGGCAACTCCCAGCTATAGAAGAGGTATTTGCGCCACTTACAGACTGAGCGCAATCAGAGTCAGCTGTTCGTTTAGAACAGTCTCTGACGACGCAGCGCTCGTCATAGCCGGTATGATACCACTGGAGGATTTGGTCGCCGAAGCCGTGGAGCGGAGTACGCATGAGCCAGTACGACGCAACGTGACCAGGCCAAACAGCATTGCACGATGGCAAAGAAGGTGGAACAGCTCGACAAAAAGACGATGGACTCACACGCTCATTCCTGAGCTTGACACGGCTCTGGACACGGCTGCTTCCGCAGCTTTCTGAAGCGATTTGGCCATGACGAAACTGACGAATGCCCCTGGTGTGGACAAGGTCTAGTGGAAGACGCCAACCACGCCCTCTTCGTGTGTGGACGTTTCCTCGAGGACAGGCGATGCCTAGAGGAAGCAGTGGGCCGCTCCATTAGAGCGGACAACCTAGTCAACACCATGCTGGAATCGGAGGCAGCGTGGAAGCTAATAAGCTCCTTCGCGGCCACGGTCATGGTGGAGCTCCGCAGAATTGAACGAAGCAGAAGACGAGCTGAACCAGTTTAAGTTAGCGCAAAGCGCTTGCGAAGCAATGCTTTACGGCCGTCCCGCAAGCACTGTGCGCTACACTTAAATTATGCATATAAACTCTGTAAATTAATTTAATGTAATAAAAACGAATATAAAAAAAAAAAAACACACACACACACACAATTTGAAAAATTAATCTACTCTAGGCTAGAGACTGCAATCGCTAGCACCGGCGGCCTGTCGCCAAATCAATACGGATTCCGGAAGTCCCGGTCAACAACAGATGCACTATGTAAAGTTGTTGACCTTGTTACTTCCGCCATCCAAGGGACCTGATAAAACATGGGACTAAGCAGTATTGCATCATAGCAACTCTGGATGTTAAAAATTCGTTCAACACAGCTAGCTGGGATATGATACTGGATGCGCTGTGTCAATATAATATCCCTAGATATTTAAAAGAGGCAATAAAGAGTTATTTCAAATGAAGAATACTCATCTATAACACGAGCGAGAGTTTCCAAACTCACACAGTGTCTGCTGGAGTCCCCCAGGGATCGGTGTTGGGGCTTCTATGGAATTCTATGTACGACGGTGTACTGCGCTTGTACCAGCAGGTACGCACTCCATTGGCTTTGCTGATGATGTAGCCATCGTCGCCATACGAAAGGAGCTCAAAGACACAGAGGATATGCGCAGCGCAAGTATCAGTCGCAATCTGGCTGACAAGAGCTGGACTTGAACTAGCGGAGCATAAAACAGAGGTTGTCCTTGTGAGCAGTCACAAAACAGTGGAAACGGCACACATAAAGATTGGCAACGTCACCATTGAGTCAAAGAGGGCGATAATGATAGACACAAGAGTGACTTTTCGCGAGCACCTTGAATATGTGCATAAAAAGGCAGAGGATTCTTGTAGAGCTCTCTCCAGAATTATACAGAACACATGGGGACCGAAACAACAAAGACGCCTTCTCCTGAGTGTCATTAGGTCCGTCATCCTCTATGCAGCGCCAATCTGGGCAAGAGCGATGGCAACTCCCAGCTATAGAAGAGGTATTTGCGCCACTTACAGACTGAGCGCAATCAGAGTCAGCTGTTCGTTTAGAACAGTCTCTGACGACGCAGCGCTCGTCATAGCCGGTATGATACCACTGGAGGATTTGGTCGCCGAAGCCGTGGAGCGGAGTACGCATGAGCCAGTACGACGCAACGTGACCAGGCCAAACAGCATTGCACGATGGCAAAGAAGGTGGAACAGCTCGACAAAAAGACGATGGACTCACACGCTCATTCCTGAGCTTGACACGGCTCTGGACACGGCTGCTTCCGCAGCTTTCTGAAGCGATTTGGCCATGACGAAACTGACGAATGCCCCTGGTGTGGACAAGGTCTAGTGGAAGACGCCAACCACGCCCTCTTCGTGTGTGGACGTTTCCTCGAGGACAGGCGATGCCTAGAGGAAGCAGTGGGCCGCTCCATTAGAGCGGACAACCTAGTCAACACCATGCTGGAATCGGAGGCAGCGTGGAAGCTAATAAGCTCCTTCGCGGCCACGGTCATGGTGGAGCTCCGCAGAATTGAACGAAGCAGAAGACGAGCTGAACCCGTTTAAGTTAGCGCAAAGCGCTTGCGAAGCAATGCTTTACGGCCGTCCCGCAAGCACTGTGCGCTACACTTAAATTATGCATATAAACTCTGTAAATTAATTTAATGTAATAAAAACGAATATAAAAAAAAAAAAACACACACACACACACAATTTGAAAAATTAATCTACTCTAGGCTAGAGACTGCAATCGCTAGCACCGGCGGCCTGTCGCCAAATCAATACGGATTCCGGAAGTCCCGGCCAACAACAGATGCACTATGTAAAGTTGTTGACCTTGTTACTTCCGCCATCCAAGGGACCTGATAAAACATGGGACTAAGCAGTATTGCATCATAGCAACTCTGGATGTTAAAAATTCGTTCAACACAGCCAGCTGGGATATGATACTGGATGCGCTGTGTCAATATAATATCCCTAGATATTTAAAAGAGGCAATAAAGAGTTATTTCAAATGAAGAATACTCATCTATAACACGAGCGAGAGTCTCCAAACTCACACAGTGTCTGCTGGAGTCCCCCAGGGATCGGTGTTGGGGCTTCTATGGAATTCTATGTACGACGGTGTACTGCGCTTGTACCAGCAGGTACGCACTCCATTGGCTTTGCTGATGATGTAGCCATCGTCGCCATACGAAAGGAGCTCAAAGACACAGAGGATATGCGCAGCGCAAGTATCAGTCGCAATCTGGCTGACAAGAGCTGGACTTGAACTAGCGGAGCATAAAACAGAGGTTGTCCTTGTGAGCAGTCACAAAACAGTGGAAACGGCACACATAAAGATTGGCAACGTCACCATTGAGTCAAAGAGGGCGATAATGATAGACACAAGAGTGACTTTTCGCGAGCACCTTGAATATGTGCATAAAAAGGCAGAGGATTCTTGTAGAGCTCTCTCCAGAATTATGCAGAACACATGGGGACCGAAACAACAAAGACGCCTTCTCCTGAGTGTCATTAGGTCCGTCATCCTCTATGCAGCGCCAATCTGGGCAAGAGCGATGGCAACTCTCAGCTATAGAAGAGGTATTTGCGCCACTTACAGACTGAGCGCAATCAGAGTCAGCTGTTCGTTTAGAACAGTCTCTGACGACGCAGCGCTCGTCATAGCCGGTATGATACCACTGGAGGATTTGGTCGCCGAAGCCGTGGAGCGGAGTACGCATGAGCCAGTACGACGCAACGTGACCAGGCCAAACAGCATTGCACGATGGCAAAGAAGGTGGAACAGCTCGACAAAAAGACGATGGACTCACACGCTCATTCCTGAGCTTGACACGGCTCTGGACACGGCTGCTTCCGCAGCTTTCTGAAGCGATTTGGCCATGACGAAACTGACGAATGCCCCTGGTGTGGACAAGGTCTAGTGGAAGACGCCAACCACGCCCTCTTCGTGTGTGGACGTTTCCTCGAGGACAGGCGATGCCTAGAGGAAGCAGTGGGCCGCTCCATTAGAGCGGACAACCTAGTCAACACCATGCTGGAATCGGAGGCAGCGTGGAAGCTAATAAGCTCCTTCGCGGCCACGGTCATGGTGGAGCTCCGCAGAATTGAACGAAGCAGAAGACGAGCTGAACCAGTTTAAGTTAGCGCAAAGCGCTTGCGAAGCAATGCTTTACGGCCGTCCCGCAAGCACTGTGCGCTACACTTAAATTATGCATATAAACTCTGTAAATTAATTTAATGTAATAAAAACGAATATAAAAAAAAAAACACACACACACACACACAATTTGAAAAATTAATCTACTCTAGGCTAGAGACTGCAATCGCTAGCACCGGCGGCCTGTCGCCAAATCAATACGGATTCCGGAAGTCCCGGTCAACAACAGATGCACTATGTAAAGTTGTTGACCTTGTTACTTCCGCCATCCAAGGGACCTGATAAAACATGGGACTAAGCAGTATTGCATCATAGCAACTCTGGATGTTAAAAATTCGTTCAACACAGCCAGCTGGGATATGATACTGGATGCGCTGTGTCAATATAATATCCCTAGATATTTAAAAGAGGCAATAAAGAGTTATTTCAAATGAAGAATACTCATCTATAACACGAGCGAGAGTCTCCAAACTCACACAGTGTCTGCTGGAGTCCCCCAGGGATCGGTGTTGGGGCTTCTATGGAATTCTATGTACGACGGTGTACTGCGCTTGTACCAGCAGGTACGCACTCCATTGGCTTTGCTGATGATGTAGCCATCGTCGCCATACGAAAGGAGCTCAAAGACACAGAGGATATGCGCAGCGCAAGTATCAGTCGCAATCTGGCTGACAAGAGCTGGACTTGAACTAGCGGAGCATAAAACAGAGGTTGTCCTTGTGAGCAGTCACAAAACAGTGGAAACGGCACACATAAAGATTGGCAACGTCACCATTGAGTCAAAGAGGGCGATAATGATAGACACAAGAGTGACTTTTCGCGAGCACCTTGAATATGTGCATAAAAAGGCAGAGGATTCTTGTAGAGCTCTCTCCAGAATTATGCAGAACACATGGGGACCGAAACAACAAAGACGCCTTCTCCTGAGTGTCATTAGGTCCGTCATCCTCTATGCAGCGCCAATCTGGGCAAGAGCGATGGCAACTCCCAGCTATAGAAGAGGTATTTGCGCCACTTACAGACTGAGCGCAATCAGAGTCAGCTGTTCGTTTAGAACAGTCTCTGACGACGCAGCGCTCGTCATAGCCGGTATGATACCACTGGAGGATTTGGTCGCCGAAGCCGTGGAGCGGAGTACGCATGAGCCAGTACGACGCAACGTGACCAGGCCAAACAGCATTGCACGATGGCAAAGAAGGTGGAACAGCTCGACAAAAAGACGATGGACTCACACGCTCATTCCTGAGCTTGACACGGCTCTGGACACGGCTGCTTCCGCAGCTTTCTGAAGCGATTTGGCCATGACGAAACTGACGAATGCCCCTGGTGTGGACAAGGTCTAGTGGAAGACGCCAACCACGCCCTCTTCGTGTGTGGACGTTTCCTCGAGGACAGGCGATGCCTAGAGGAAGCAGTGGGCCGCTCCATTAGAGCGGAAAACCTAGTCAACACCATGCTGGAATCGGAGGCAGCGTGGAAGCTAATAAGCTCCTTCGCGGCCACGGTCATGGTGGAGCTCCGCAGAATTGAACGAAGCAGAAGACGAGCTGAACCCGTTTAAGTTAGCGCAAAGCGCTTGCGAAGCAATGCTTTACGGCCGTCCCGCAAGCACTGTGCGCTACACTTAAATTATGCATATAAACTCTGTAAATTAATTTAATGTAATAAAAACGAATATAAAAAAAAAAAAAAACACACACACACACACAATTTGAAAAATTAATCTACTCTAGGCTAGAGACTGCAATCGCTAGCACCGGCGGCCTGTCGCCAAATCAATACGGATTCCGGAAGTCCCGGTCAACAACAGATGCACTATGTAAAGTTGTTGACCTTGTTACTTCCGCCATCCAAGGGACCTGATAAAACATGGGACTAAGCAGTATTGCATCATAGCAACTCTGGATGTTAAAAATTCGCTCAACACAGCCAGCTGGGATATGATACTGGATGCGCTGTGTCAATATAATATCCCTAGATATTTAAAAGAGGCAATAAAGAGTTATTTCAAATGAAGAATACTCATCTATAACACGAGCGAGAGTCTCCAAACTCACACAGTGTCTGCTGGAGTCCCCCAGGGATCGGTGTTGGGGCTTCTATGGAATTCTATGTACGACGGTGTACTGCGCTTGTACCAGCAGGTACGCACTCCATTGGCTTTGCTGATGATGTAGCCATCGTCGCCATACGAAAGGAGCTCAAAGACACAGAGGATATGCGCAGCGCAAGTATCAGTCGCAATCTGGCTGACAAGAGCTGGACTTGAACTAGCGGAGCATAAAACAGAGGTTGTCCTTGTGAGCAGTCACAAAACAGTGGAAACGGCACACATAAAGATTGGCAACGTCACCATTGAGTCAAAGAGGGCGATAATGATAGACACAAGAGTGACTTTTCGCGAGCACCTTGAATATGTGCATAAAAAGGCAGAGGATTCTTGTAGAGCTCTCTCCAGAATTATGCAGAACACATGGGGACCGAAACAACAAAGACGCCTTCTCCTGAGTGTCATTAGGTCCGTCATCCTCTATGCAGCGCCAATCTGGGCAAGAGCGATGGCAACTCCCAGCTATAGAAGAGGTATTTGCGCCACTTACAGACTGAGCGCAATCAGAGTCAGCTGTTCGTTTAGAACAGTCTCTGACGACGCAGCGCTCGTCATAGCCGGTATGATACCACTGGAGGATTTGGTCGCCGAAGCCGTGGAGCGGAGTACGCATGAGCCAGTACGACGCAACGTGACCAGGCCAAACAGCATTGCACGATGGCAAAGAAGGTGGAACAGCTCGACAAAAAGACGATGGACTCACACGCTCATTCCTGAGCTTGACACGGCTCTGGACACGGCTGCTTCCGCAGCTTTCTGAAGCGATTTGGCCATGACGAAACTGACGAATGCCCCTGGTGTGGACAAGGTCTAGTGGAAGACGCCAACCACGCCCTCTTCGTGTGTGGACGTTTCCTCGAGGACAGGCGATGCCTAGAGGAAGCAGTGGGCCGCTCCATTAGAGCGGAAAACCTAGTCAACACCATGCTGGAATCGGAGGCAGCGTGGAAGCTAATAAGCTCCTTCGCGGCCACGGTCATGGTGGAGCTCCGCAGAATTGAACGAAGCAGAAGACGAGCTGAACCCGTTTAAGTTAGCGCAAAGCGCTTGCGAAGCAATGCTTTACGGCCGTCCCGCAAGCACTGTGCGCTACACTTAAATTATGCATATAAACTCTGTAAATTAATTTAATGTAATAAAAACGAATATAAAAAAAAAAAAAAACACACACACACACACAATTTGAAAAATTAATCTACTCTAGGCTAGAGACTGCAATCGCTAGCACCGGCGGCCTGTCGCCAAATCAATACGGATTCCGGAAGTCCCGGTCAACAACAGATGCACTATGTAAAGTTGTTGACCTTGTTACTTCCGCCATCCAAGGGACCTGATAAAACATGGGACTAAGCAGTATTGCATCATAGCAACTCTGGATGTTAAAAATTCGTTCAACACAGCCAGCTGGGATATGATACTGGATGCGCTGTGTCAATATAATATCCCTAGATATTTAAAAGAGGCAATAAAGAGTTATTTCAAATGAAGAATACTCATCTATAACACGAGCGAGAGTTTCCAAACTCACACAGTGTCTGCTGGAGTCCCCCAGGGATCGGTGTTGGGGCTTCTATGGAATTCTATGTACGACGGTGTACTGCGCTTGTACCAGCAGGTACGCACTCCATTGGCTTTGCTGATGATGTAGCCATCGTCGCCATACGAAAGGAGCTCAAAGACACAGAGGATATGCGCAGCGCAAGTATCAGTCGCAATCTGGCTGACAAGAGCTGGACTTGAACTAGCGGAGCATAAAACAGAGGTTGTCCTTGTGAGCAGTCACAAAACAGTGGAAACGGCACACATAAAGATTGGCAACGTCACCATTGAGTCAAAGAGGGCGATAATGATAGACACAAGAGTGACTTTTCGCGAGCACCTTGAATATGTGCATAAAAAGGCAGAGGATTCTTGTAGAGCTCTCTCCAGAATTATGCAGAACACATGGGGACCGAAACAACAAAGACGCCTTCTCCTGAGTGTCATTAGGTCCGTCATCCTCTATGCAGCGCCAATCTGGGCAAGAGCGATGGCAACTCCCAGCTATAGAAGAGGTATTTGCGCCACTTACAGACTGAGCGCAATCAGAGTCAGCTGTTCGTTTAGAACAGTCTCTGACGACGCAGCGCTCGTCATAGCCGGTATGATACCACTGGAGGATTTGGTCGCCGAAGCCGTGGAGCGGAGTACGCATGAGCCAGTACGACGCAACGTGACCAGGCCAAACAGCATTGCACGATGGCAAAGAAGGTGGAACAGCTCGACAAAAAGACGATGGACTCACACGCTCATTCCTGAGCTTGACACGGCTCTGGACACGGCTGCTTCCGCAGCTTTCTGAAGCGATTTGGCCATGACGAAACTGACGAATGCCCCTGGTGTGGACAAGGTCTGGTGGAAGACGCCAACCACGCCCTCTTCGTGTGTGGACGTTTCCTCGAGGACAGGCGATGCCTAGAGGAAACAGTGGGCCGCTCCATTAGAGCGGACAACCTAGTCAACACCATGCTGGAATCGGAGGCAGCGTGGAAGCTAATAAGCTCCTTCGCGGCCACGGTCATGGTGGAGCTCCGCAGAATTGAACGAAGCAGGAGACGAGCTGAACCCGTTTAAGTTAGCGCAAAGCGCTTGCGAAGCAATGCTTTACGGCCGTCCCGCAAGCACTGTGCGCTACACTTAAATTATGCATATAAACTCTGTAAATTAATTTAATGTAATAAAAACGAATATAAAAAAAAAAAAACACACACACACACACACAATTTGAAAAATTAATCTACTCTAGGCTAGAGACTGCAATCGCTAGCACCGGCGGCCTGTCGCCAAATCAATACGGATTCCGGAAGTCCCGGTCAACAACAGATGCACTATGTAAAGTTGTTGACCTTGTTACTTCCGCCATCCAAGGGACCTGATAAAACATGGGACTAAGCAGTATTGCATCATAGCAACTCTGGATGTTAAAAATTCGTTCAACACAGCCAGCTGGGATATGATACTGGATGCGCTGTGTCAATATAATATCCCTAGATATTTAAAAGAGGCAATAAAGAGTTATTTCAAATGAAGAATACTCATCTATAACACGAGCGAGAGTCTCCAAACTCACACAGTGTCTGCTGGAGTCCCCCAGGGATCGGTGTTGGGGCTTCTATGGAATTCTATGTACGACGGTGTACTGCGCTTGTACCAGCAGGACGCACTCCATTGGCTTTGCTGATGATGTAGCCATCGTCGCCATACGAAAGGAGCTCAAAGACACAGAGGATATGCGCAGCGCAAGTATCAGTCGCAATCTGGCTGACAAGAGCTGGACTTGAACTAGCGGAGCATAAAACAGAGGTTGTCCTTGTGAGCAGTCACAAAACAGTGGAAACGGCACACATAAAGATTGGCAACGTCACCATTTAGTCAAAGAGGGCGATAATGATAGACACAAGAGTGACTTTTCGCGAGCACCTTGAATATGTGCATAAAAAGGCAGAGGATTCTTGTAGAGCTCTCTCCAGAATTATGCAGAACACATGGGGACCGAAACAACAAAGACGCCTTCTCCTGAGTGTCATTAGGTCCGTCATCCTCTATGCAGCGCCAATCTGGGCAAGAGCGATGGCAACTCCCAGCTATAGAAGAGGTATTTGCGCCACTTACAGACTGAGCGCAATCAGAGTCAGCTGTTCGTTTAGAACAGTCTCTGACGACGCAGCGCTCGTCATAGCCGGTATGATACCACTGGAGGATTTGGTCGCCGAAGCCGTGGAGCGGAGTACGCATGAGCCAGTACGACGCAACGTGACCAGGCCAAACAGCATTGCACGATGGCAAAGAAGGTGGAACAGCTCGACAAAAAGACGATGGACTCACACGCTCATTCCTGAGCTTGACACGGCTCTGGACACGGCTGCTTCCGCAGCTTTCTGAAGCGATTTGGCCATGACGAAACTGACGAATGCCCCTGGTGTGGACAAGGTCTGGTGGAAGACGCCAACCACGCCCTCTTCGTGTGTGGACGTTTCCTCGAGGACAGGCGATGCCTAGAGGAAGCAGTGGGCCGCTCCATTAGAGCGGACAACCTAGTCAACACCATGCTGGAATCGGAGGCAGCGTGGAAGCTAATAAGCTCCTTCGCGGCCACGGTCATGGTGGAGCTCCGCAGAATTGAACGAAGCAGGAGACGAGCTGAACCCGTTTAAGTTAGCGCAAAGCGCTTGCGAAGCAATGCTTTACGGCCGTCCCGCAAGCACTGTGCGCTACACTTAAATTATGCATATAAACTCTGTAAATTAATTTAATGTAATAAAAACGAATATAAAAAAAAAAACACACACACACACACACACAATTTGAAAAATTAATCTACTCTAGGCTAGAGACTGCAATCGCTAGCACCGGCGGCCTGTCGCCAAATCAATACGGATTCCGGAAGTCCCGGTCAACAACAGATGCACTATGTAAAGTTGTTGACCTTGTTACTTCCGCCATCCAAGGGACCTGATAAAACATGGGACTAAGCAGTATTGCATCATAGCAACTCTGGATGTTAAAAATTCGTTCAACACAGCCAGCTGGGATATGATACTGGATGCGCTGTGTCAATATAATATCCCTAGATATTTAAAAGAGGCAATAAAGAGTTATTTCAAATGAAGAATACTCATCTATAACACGAGCGAGAGTTTCCAAACTCACACAGTGTCTGCTGGAGTCCCCCAGGGATCGGTGTTGGGGCTTCTATGGAATTCTATGTACGACGGTGTACTGCGCTTGTACCAGCAGGTACGCACTCCATTGGCTTTGCTGATGATGTAGCCATCGTCGCCATACGAAAGGAGCTCAAAGACACAGAGGATATGCGCAGCGCAAGTATCAGTCGCAATCTGGCTGACAAGAGCTGGACTTGAACTAGCGGAGCATAAAACAGAGGTTGTCCTTGTGAGCAGTCACAAAACAGTGGAAACGGCACACATAAAGATTGGCAACGTCACCATTGAGTCAAAGAGGGCGATAATGATAGACACAAGAGTGACTTTTCGCGAGCACCTTGAATATGTGCATAAAAAGGCAGAGGATTCTTGTAGAGCTCTCTCCAGAATTATGCAGAACACATGGGGACCGAAACAACAAAGACGCCTTCTCCTGAGTGTCATTAGGTCCGTCATCCTCTATGCAGCGCCAATCTGGGCAAGAGCGATGGCAACTCCCAGCTATAGAAGAGGTATTTGCGCCACTTACAGACTGAGCGCAATCAGAGTCAGCTGTTCGTTTAGAACAGTCTCTGACGACGCAGCGCTCGTCATAGCCGGTATGATACCACTGGAGGATTTGGTCGCCGAAGCCGTGGAGCGGAGTACGCATGAGCCAGTACGACGCAACGTGACCAGGCCAAACAGCATTGCACGATGGCAAAGAAGGTGGAACAGCTCGACAAAAAGACGATGGACTCACACGCTCATTCCTGAGCTTGACACGGCTCTGGACACGGCTGCTTCCGCAGCTTTCTGAAGCGATTTGGCCATGACGAAACTGACGAATGCCCCTGGTGTGGACAAGGTCTGGTGGAAGACGCCAACCACGCCCTCTTCGTGTGTGGACGTTTCCTCGAGGACAGGCGATGCCTAGAGGAAGCAGTGGGCCGCTCCATTAGAGCGGACAACCTAGTCAACACCATGCTGGAATCGGAGGCAGCGTGGAAGCTAATAAGCTCCTTCGCGGCCACGGTCATGGTGGAGCTCCGCAGAATTGAACGAAGCAGGAGACGAGCTGAACCCGTTTAAGTTAGCGCAAAGCGCTTGCGAAGCAATGCTTTACGGCCGTCCCGCAAGCACTGTGCGCTACACTTAAATTATGCATATAAACTCTGTAAATTAATTTAATGTAATAAAAACGAATATAAAAAAAAAAACACACACACACACACACACAATTTGAAAAATTAATCTACTCTAGGCTAGAGACTGCAATCGCTAGCACCGGCGGCCTGTCGCCAAATCAATACGGATTCCGGAAGTCCCGGTCAACAACAGATGCACTATGTAAAGTTGTTGACCTTGTTACTTCCGCCATCCAAGGGACCTGATAAAACATGGGACTAAGCAGTATTGCATCATAGCAACTCTGGATGTTAAAAATTCGTTCAACACAGCCAGCTGGGATATGATACTGGATGCGCTGTGTCAATATAATATCCCTAGATATTTAAAAGAGGCAATAAAGAGTTATTTCAAATGAAGAATACTCATCTATAACACGAGCGAGAGTCTCCAAACTCACACAGTGTCTGCTGGAGTCCCCCAGGGATCGGTGTTGGGGCTTCTATGGAATTCTATGTACGACGGTGTACTGCGCTTGTACCAGCAGGACGCACTCCATTGGCTTTGCTGATGATGTAGCCATCGTCGCCATACGAAAGGAGCTCAAAGACACAGAGGATATGCGCAGCGCAAGTATCAGTCGCAATCTGGCTGACAAGAGCTGGACTTGAACTAGCGGAGCATAAAACAGAGGTTGTCCTTGTGAGCAGTCACAAAACAGTGGAAACGGCACACATAAAGATTGGCAACGTCACCATTTAGTCAAAGAGGGCGATAATGATAGACACAAGAGTGACTTTTCGCGAGCACCTTGAATATGTGCATAAAAAGGCAGAGGATTCTTGTAGAGCTCTCTCCAGAATTATGCAGAACACATGGGGACCGAAACAACAAAGACGCCTTCTCCTGAGTGTCATTAGGTCCGTCATCCTCTATGCAGCGCCAATCTGGGCAAGAGCGATGGCAACTCCCAGCTATAGAAGAGGTATTTGCGCCACTTACAGACTGAGCGCAATCAGAGTCAGCTGTTCGTTTAGAACAGTCTCTGACGACGCAGCGCTCGTCATAGCCGGTATGATACCACTGGAGGATTTGGTCGCCGAAGCCGTGGAGCGGAGTACGCATGAGCCAGTACGACGCAACGTGACCAGGCCAAACAGCATTGCACGATGGCAAAGAAGGTGGAACAGCTCGACAAAAAGACGATGGACTCACACGCTCATTCCTGAGCTTGACACGGCTCTGGACACGGCTGCTTCCGCAGCTTTCTGAAGCGATTTGGCCATGACGAAACTGACGAATGCCCCTGGTGTGGACAAGGTCTGGTGGAAGACGCCAACCACGCCCTCTTCGTGTGTGGACGTTTCCTCGAGGACAGGCGATGCCTAGAGGAAGCAGTGGGCCGCTCCATTAGAGCGGACAACCTAGTCAACACCATGCTGGAATCGGAGGCAGCGTGGAAGCTAATAAGCTCCTTCGCGGCCACGGTCATGGTGGAGCTCCGCAGAATTGAACGAAGCAGGAGACGAGCTGAACCCGTTTAAGTTAGCGCAAAGCGCTTGCGAAGCAATGCTTTACGGCCGTCCCGCAAGCACTGTGCGCTACACTTAAATTATGCATATAAACTCTGTAAATTAATTTAATGTAATAAAAACGAATATAAAAAAAAAAACACACACACACACACACACAATTTGAAAAATTAATCTACTCTAGGCTAGAGACTGCAATCGCTAGCACCGGCGGCCTGTCGCCAAATCAATACGGATTCCGGAAGTCCCGGTCAACAACAGATGCACTATGTAAAGTTGTTGACCTTGTTACTTCCGCCATCCAAGGGACCTGATAAAACATGGGACTAAGCAGTATTGCATCATAGCAACTCTGGATGTTAAAAATTCGTTCAACACAGCCAGCTGGGATATGATACTGGATGCGCTGTGTCAATATAATATCCCTAGATATTTAAAAGAGGCAATAAAGAGTTATTTCAAATGAAGAATACTCATCTATAACACGAGCGAGAGTTTCCAAACTCACACAGTGTCTGCTGGAGTCCCCCAGGGATCGGTGTTGGGGCTTCTATGGAATTCTATGTACGACGGTGTACTGCGCTTGTACCAGCAGGTACGCATTCCATTGGCTTTGCTGATGATGTAGCCATCGTCGCCATACGAAAGGAGCTCAAAGACACAGAGGATATGCGCAGCGCAAGTATCAGTCGCAATCTGGCTGACAAGAGCTGGACTTGAACTAGCGGAGCATAAAACAGAGGTTGTCCTTGTGAGCAGTCACAAAACAGTGGAAACGGCACACATAAAGATTGGCAACGTCACCATTGAGTCAAAGAGGGCGATAATGATAGACACAAG
The DNA here is from genome assembly GCA_035045945.1 of Drosophila anceps. NCBI lineage: Eukaryota > Metazoa > Arthropoda > Insecta > Diptera > Drosophilidae > Drosophila > Drosophila anceps. The sequence goes on from JAWNON010000168.1 coordinate 263,579, forward strand.
AGTGACTTTTCGCGAGCACCTTGAATATGTGCATAAAAAGGCAGAGGATTCTTGTAGAGCTCTCTCCAGAATTATGCAGAACACATGGGGACCGAAACAACAAAGACGCCTTCTCCTGAGTGTCATTAGGTCCGTCATCCTCTATGCAGCGCCAATCTGGGCAAGAGCGATGGCAACTCCCAGCTATAGAAGAGGTATTTGCGCCACTTACAGACTGAGCGCAATCAGAGTCAGCTGTTCGTTTAGAACAGTCTCTGACGACGCAGCGCTCGTCATAGCCGGTATGATACCACTGGAGGATTTGGTCGCCGAAGCCGTGGAGCGGAGTACGCATGAGCCAGTACGACGCAACGTGACCAGGCCAAACAGCATTGCACGATGGCAAAGAAGGTGGAACAGCTCGACAAAAAGACGATGGACTCACACGCTCATTCCTGAGCTTGACACGGCTCTGGACACGGCTGCTTCCGCAGCTTTCTGAAGCGATTTGGCCATGACGAAACTGACGAATGCCCCTGGTGTGGACAAGGTCTGGTGGAAGACGCCAACCACGCCCTCTTCGTGTGTGGACGTTTCCTCGAGGACAGGCGATGCCTAGAGGAAGCAGTGGGCCGCTCCATTAGAGCGGACAACCTAGTCAACACCATGCTGGAATCGGAGGCAGCGTGGAAGCTAATACGCTCCTTCGCGGCCACGGTCATGGTGGAGCTCCGCAGAATTGAACGAAGCAGAAGACGAGCTGAACCCGTTTAAGTTAGCGCAAAGCGCTTGCGAAGCAATGCTTTACGGCCGTCCCGCAAGCACTGTGCGCTACACTTAAATTATGCATATAAACTCTGTAAATTAATTTAATGTAATAAAAACGAATATAAAAAAAAAAAAAAACACACACACACACACAATTTGAAAAATTAATCTACTCTAGGCTAGAGACTGCAATCGCTAGCACCGGCGGCCTGTCGCCAAATCAATACGGATTCCGGAAGTCCCGGTCAACAACAGATGCACTATGTAAAGTTGTTGACCTTGTTACTTCCGCCATCCAAGGGACCTGATAAAACATGGGACTAAGCAGTATTGCATCATAGCAACTCTGGATGTTAAAAATTCGCTCAACACAGCCAGCTGGGATATGATACTGGATGCGCTGTGTCAATATAATATCCCTAGATATTTAAAAGAGGCAATAAAGAGTTATTTCAAATGAAGAATACTCATCTATAACACGAGCGAGAGTCTCCAAACTCACACAGTGTCTGCTGGAGTCCCCCAGGGATCGGTGTTGGGGCTTCTATGGAATTCTATGTACGACGGTGTACTGCGCTTGTACCAGCAGGTACGCACTCCATTGGCTTTGCTGATGATGTAGCCATCGTCGCCATACGAAAGGAGCTCAAAGACACAGAGGATATGCGCAGCGCAAGTATCAGTCGCAATCTGGCTGACAAGAGCTGGACTTGAACTAGCGGAGCATAAAACAGAGGTTGTCCTTGTGAGCAGTCACAAAACAGTGGAAACGGCACACATAAAGATTGGCAACGTCACCATTGAGTCAAAGAGGGCGATAATGATAGACACAAGAGTGACTTTTCGCGAGCACCTTGAATATGTGCATAAAAAGGCAGAGGATTCTTGTAGAGCTCTCTCCAGAATTATGCAGAACACATGGGGACCGAAACAACAAAGACGCCTTCTCCTGAGTGTCATTAGGTCCGTCATCCTCTATGCAGCGCCAATCTGGGCAAGAGCGATGGCAACTCCCAGCTATAGAAGAGGTATTTGCGCCACTTACAGACTGAGCGCAATCAGAGTCAGCTGTTCGTTTAGAACAGTCTCTGACGACGCAGCGCTCGTCATAGCCGGTATGATACCACTGGAGGATTTGGTCGCCGAAGCCGTGGAGCGGAGTACGCATGAGCCAGTACGACGCAACGTGACCAGGCCAAACAGCATTGCACGATGGCAAAGAAGGTGGAACAGCTCGACAAAAAGACGATGGACTCACACGCTCATTCCTGAGCTTGACACGGCTCTGGACACGGCTGCTTCCGCAGCTTTCTGAAGCGATTTGGCCATGACGAAACTGACGAATGCCCCTGGTGTGGACAAGGTCTAGTGGAAGACGCCAACCACGCCCTCTTCGTGTGTGGACGTTTCCTCGAGGACAGGCGATGCCTAGAGGAAGCAGTGGGCCGCTCCATTAGAGCGGACAACCTAGTCAACACCATGCTGGAATCGGAGGCAGCGTGGAAGCTAATAAGCTCCTTCGCGGCCACGGTCATGGTGGAGCTCCGCAGAATTGAACGAAGCAGAAGACGAGCTGAACCCGTTTAAGTTAGCGCAAAGCGCTTGCGAAGCAATGCTTTACGGCCGTCCCGCAAGCACTGTGCGCTACACTTAAATTATGCATATAAACTCTGTAAATTAATTTAATGTAATAAAAACGAATATAAAAAAAAAAAAAACACACACACACACACACAATTTGAAAAATTAATCTACTCTAGGCTAGAGACTGCAATCGCTAGCACCGGCGGCCTGTCGCCAAATCAATACGGATTCCGGAAGTCCCGGTCAACAACAGATGCACTATGTAAAGTTGTTGACCTTGTTACTTCCGCCATCCAAGGGACCTGATAAAACATGGGACTAAGCAGTATTGCATCATAGCAACTCTGGATGTTAAAAATTCGTTCAACACAGCCAGCTGGGATATGATACTGGATGCGCTGTGTCAATATAATATCCCTAGATATTTAAAAGAGGCAATAAAGAAGAAGAATACTCATCTATAACACGAGCGAGAGTATCCAAACTCACACAGTGTCTGCTGGAGTCCCCCAGGGATCGGTGTTGGGGCTTCTATGGAATTCTATGTACGACGGTGTACTGCGCTTGTACCAGCAGGTACGCACTCCATTGGCTTTGCTGATGATGTAGCCATCGTCGCCATACGAAAGGAGCTCAAAGACACAGAGGATATGCGCAGCGCAAGTATCAGTCGCAATCTGGCTGACAAGAGCTGGACTTGAACTAGCGGAGCATAAAACAGAGGTTGTCCTTGTGAGCAGTCACAAAACAGTGGAAACGGCACACATAAAGATTGGCAACGTCACCATTGAGTCAAAGAGGGCGATAATGATAGACACAAGAGTGACTTTTCGCGAGCACCTTGAATATGTGCATAAAAAGGCAGAGGATTCTTGTAGAGCTCTCTCCAGAATTATGCAGAACACATGGGGACCGAAACAACAAAGACGCCTTCTCCTGAGTGTCATTAGGTCCGTCATCCTCTATGCAGCGCCAATCTGGGCAAGAGCGATGGCAACTCCCAGCTATAGAAGAGGTATTTGCGCCACTTACAGACTGAGCGCAATCAGAGTCAGCTGTTCGTTTAGAACAGTCTCTGACGACGCAGCGCTCGTCATAGCCGGTACGATACCACTGGAGGATTTGGTCGCCGAAGCCGTGGAGCGGAGTACGCATGAGCCAGTACGACGCAACGTGACCAGGCCAAACAGCATTGCACGATGGCAAAGAAGGTGGAACAGCTCGACAAAAAGACGATGGACTCACACGCTCATTCCTGAGCTTGACACGGCTCTGGACACGGCTGCTTCCGCAGCTTTCTGAAGCGATTTGGCCATGACGAAACTGACGAATGCCCCTGGTGTGGACAAGGTCTGGTGGAAGACGCCAACCACGCCCTCTTCGTGTGTGGACGTTTCCTCGAGGACAGGCGATGCCTAGAGGAAGCAGTGGGCCGCTCCATTAGAGCGGACAACCTAGTCAACACCATGCTGGAATCGGAGGCAGCGTGGAAGCTAATAAGCTCCTTCGCGGCCACGGTCATGGTGGAGCTCCGCAGAATTGAACGAAGCAGAAGACGAGCTGAACCCGTTTAAGTTAGCGCAAAGCGCTTGCGAAGCAATGCTTTACGGCCGTCCCGCAAGCACTGTGCGCTACACTTAAATTATGCATATAAACTCTGTAAATTAATTTAATGTAATAAAAACGAATATAAAAAAAAAAAACACACACACACACACACAATTTGAAAAATTAATCTACTCTAGGCTAGAGACTGCAATCGCTAGCACCGGCGGCCTGTCGCCAAATCAATACGGATTCCGGAAGTCCCGGCCAACAACAGATGCACTATGTAAAGTTGTTGACCTTGTTACTTCCGCCATCCAAGGGACCTGATAAAACATGGGACTAAGCAGTATTGCATCATAGCAACTCTGGATGTTAAAAATTCGTTCAACACAGCCAGCTGGGATATGATACTGGATGCGCTGTGTCAATATAATATCCCTAGATATTTAAAAGAGGCAATAAAGAAGAAGAATACTCATCTATAACACGAGCGAGAGTATCCAAACTCACACAGTGTCTGCTGGAGTCCCCCAGGGATCGGTGTTGGGGCTTCTATGGAATTCTATGTACGACGGTGTACTGCGCTTGTACCAGCAGGTACGCACTCCATTGGCTTTGCTGATGATGTAGCCATCGTCGCCATACGAAAGGAGCTCAAAGACACAGAGGATATGCGCAGCGCAAGTATCAGTCGCAATCTGGCTGACAAGAGCTGGACTTGAACTAGCGGAGCATAAAACAGAGGTTGTCCTTGTGAGCAGTCACAAAACAGTGGAAACGGCACACATAAAGATTGGCAACGTCACCATTGAGTCAAAGAGGGCGATAATGATAGACACAAGAGTGACTTTTCGCGAGCACCTTGAATATGTGCATAAAAAGGCAGAGGATTCTTGTAGAGCTCTCTCCAGAATTATGCAGAACACATGGGGACCGAAACAACAAAGACGCCTTCTCCTGAGTGTCATTAGGTCCGTCATCCTCTATGCAGCGCCAATCTGGGCAAGAGCGATGGCAACTCCCAGCTATAGAAGAGGTATTTGCGCCACTTACAGACTGAGCGCAATCAGAGTCAGCTGTTCGTTTAGAACAGTCTCTGACGACGCAGCGCTCGTCATAGCCGGTACGATACCACTGGAGGATTTGGTCGCCGAAGCCGTGGAGCGGAGTACGCATGAGCCAGTACGACGCAACGTGACCAGGCCAAACAGCATTGCACGATGGCAAAGAAGGTGGAACAGCTCGACAAAAAGACGATGGACTCACACGCTCATTCCTGAGCTTGACACGGCTCTGGACACGGCTGCTTCCGCAGCTTTCTGAAGCGATTTGGCCATGACGAAACTGACGAATGCCCCTGGTGTGGACAAGGTCTGGTGGAAGACGCCAACCACGCCCTCTTCGTGTGTGGACGTTTCCTCGAGGACAGGCGATGCCTAGAGGAAGCAGTGGGCCGCTCCATTAGAGCGGACAACCTAGTCAACACCATGCTGGAATCGGAGGCAGCGTGGAAGCTAATAAGCTCCTTCGCGGCCACGGTCATGGTGGAGCTCCGCAGAATTGAACGAAGCAGAAGACGAGCTGAACCCGTTTAAGTTAGCGCAAAGCGCTTGCGAAGCAATGCTTTACGGCCGTCCCGCAAGCACTGTGCGCTACACTTAAATTATGCATATAAACTCTGTAAATTAATTTAATGTAATAAAAACGAATATAAAAAAAAAAAACACACACACACACACACAATTTGAAAAATTAATCTACTCTAGGCTAGAGACTGCAATCGCTAGCACCGGCGGCCTGTCGCCAAATCAATACGGATTCCGGAAGTCCCGGCCAACAACAGATGCACTATGTAAAGTTGTTGACCTTGTTACTTCCGCCATCCAAGGGACCTGATAAAACATGGGACTAAGCAGTATTGCATCATAGCAACTCTGGATGTTAAAAATTCGTTCAACACAGCCAGCTGGGATATGATACTGGATGCGCTGTGTCAATATAATATCCCTAGATATTTAAAAGAGGCAATAAAGAGTTATTTCAAATGAAGAATACTCATCTATAACACGAGCGAGAGTCTCCAAACTCACACAGTGTCTGCTGGAGTCCCCCAGGGATCGGTGTTGGGGCTTCTATGGAATTCTATGTACGACGGTGTACTGCGCTTGTACCAGCAGGTACGCACTCCATTGGCTTTGCTGATGATGTAGCCATCGTCGCCATACGAAAGGAGCTCAAAGACACAGAGGATATGCGCAGCGCAAGTATCAGTCGCAATCTGGCTGACAAGAGCTGGACTTGAACTAGCGGAGCATAAAACAGAGGTTGTCCTTGTGAGCAGTCACAAAACAGTGGAAACGGCACACATAAAGATTGGCAACGTCACCATTGAGTCAAAGAGGGCGATAATGATAGACACAAGAGTGACTTTTCGCGAGCACCTTGAATATGTGCATAAAAAGGCAGAGGATTCTTGTAGAGCTCTCTCCAGAATTATGCAGAACACATGGGGACCGAAACAACAAAGACGCCTTCTCCTGAGTGTCATTAGGTCCGTCATCCTCTATGCAGCGCCAATCTGGGCAAGAGCGATGGCAACTCCCAGCTATAGAAGAGGTATTTGCGCCACTTACAGACTGAGCGCAATCAGAGTCAGCTGTTCGTTTAGAACAGTCTCTGACGACGCAGCGCTCGTCATAGCCGGTATGATACCACTGGAGGATTTGGTCGCCGAAGCCGTGGAGCGGAGTACGCATGAGCCAGTACGACGCAACGTGACCAGGCCAAACAGCATTGCACGATGGCAAAGAAGGTGGAACAGCTCGACAAAAAGACGATGGACTCACACGCTCATTCCTGAGCTTGACACGGCTCTGGACACGGCTGCTTCCGCAGCTTTCTGAAGCGATTTGGCCATGACGAAACTGACGAATGCCCCTGGTGTGGACAAGGTCTAGTGGAAGACGCCAACCACGCCCTCTTCGTGTGTGGACGTTTCCTCGAGGACAGGCGATGCCTAGAGGAAGCAGTGGGCCGCTCCATTAGAGCGGACAACCTAGTCAACACCATGCTGGAATCGGAGGCAGCGTGGAAGCTAATAAGCTCCTTCGCGGCCACGGTCATGGTGGAGCTCCGCAGAATTGAACGAAGCAGAAGACGAGCTGAACCCGTTTAAGTTAGCGCAAAGCGCTTGCGAAGCAATGCTTTACGGCCGTCCCGCAAGCACTGTGCGCTACACTTAAATTATGCATATAAACTCTGTAAATTAATTTAATGTAATAAAAACGAATATAAAAAAAAAAAAAAACACACACACACACACACAATTTGAAAAATTAATCTACTCTAGGCTAGAGACTGCAATCGCTAGCACCGGCGGCCTGTCGCCAAATCAATACGGATTCCGGAAGTCCCGGTCAACAACAGATGCACTATGTAAAGTTGTTGACCTTGTTACTTCCGCCATCCAAGGGACCTGATAAAACATGGGACTAAGCAGTATTGCATCATAGCAACTCTGGATGTTAAAAATTCGTTCAACACAGCCAGCTGGGATATGATACTGGATGCGCTGTGTCAATATAATATCCCTAGATATTTAAAAGAGGCAATAAAGAAGAATACTCATCTATAACACGAGCGAGAGTATCCAAACTCACACAGTGTCTGCTGGAGTCCCCCAGGGATCGGTGTTGGGGCTTCTATGGAATTCTATGTACGACGGTGTACTGCGCTTGTACCAGCAGGTACGCACTCCATTGGCTTTGCTGATGATGTAGCCATCGTCGCCATACGAAAGGAGCTCAAAGACACAGAGGATATGCGCAGCGCAAGTATCAGTCGCAATCTGGCTGACAAGAGCTGGACTTGAACTAGCGGAGCATAAAACAGAGGTTGTCCTTGTGAGCAGTCACAAAACAGTGGAAACGGCACACATAAAGATTGGCAACGTCACCATTGAGTCAAAGAGGGCGATAATGATAGACACAAGAGTGACTTTTCGCGAGCACCTTGAATATGTGCATAAAAAGGCAGAGGATTCTTGTAGAGCTCTCTCCAGAATTATGCAGAACACATGGGGACCGAAACAACAAAGACGCCTTCTCCTGAGTGTCATTAGGTCCGTCATCCTCTATGCAGCGCCAATCTGGGCAAGAGCGATGGCAACTCCCAGCTATAGAAGAGGTATTTGCGCCACTTACAGACTGAGCGCAATCAGAGTCAGCTGTTCGTTTAGAACAGTCTCTGACGACGCAGCGCTCGTCATAGCCGGTACGATACCACTGGAGGATTTGGTCGCCGAAGCCGTGGAGCGGAGTACGCATGAGCCAGTACGACGCAACGTGACCAGGCCAAACAGCATTGCACGATGGCAAAGAAGGTGGAACAGCTCGACAAAAAGACGATGGACTCACACGCTCATTCCTGAGCTTGACACGGCTCTGGACACGGCTGCTTCCGCAGCTTTCTGAAGCGATTTGGCCATGACGAAACTGACGAATGCCCCTGGTGTGGACAAGGTCTGGTGGAAGACGCCAACCACGCCCTCTTCGTGTGTGGACGTTTCCTCGAGGACAGGCGATGCCTAGAGGAAGCAGTGGGCCGCTCCATTAGAGCGGACAACCTAGTCAACACCATGCTGGAATCGGAGGCAGCGTGGAAGCTAATAAGCTCCTTCGCGGCCACGGTCATGGTGGAGCTCCGCAGAATTGAACGAAGCAGAAGACGAGCTGAACCCGTTTAAGTTAGCGCAAAGCGCTTGCGAAGCAATGCTTTACGGCCGTCCCGCAAGCACTGTGCGCTACACTTAAATTATGCATATAAACTCTGTAAATTAATTTAATGTAATAAAAACGAATATAAAAAAAAAAAAACACACACACACACACACACAATTTGAAAAATTAATCTACTCTAGGCTAGAGACTGCAATCGCTAGCACCGGCGGCCTGTCGCCAAATCAATACGGATTCCGGAAGTCCCGGCCAACAACAGATGCACTATGTAAAGTTGTTGACCTTGTTACTTCCGCCATCCAAGGGACCTGATAAAACATGGGACTAAGCAGTATTGCATCATAGCAACTCTGGATGTTAAAAATTCGTTCAACACAGCCAGCTGGGATATGATACTGGATGCGCTGTGTCAATATAATATCCCTAGATATTTAAAAGAGGCAATAAAGAGTTATTTCAAATGAAGAATACTCATCTATAACACGAGCGAGAGTCTCCAAACTCACACAGTGTCTGCTGGAGTCCCCCAGGGATCGGTGTTGGGGCTTCTATGGAATTCTATGTACGACGGTGTACTGCGCTTGTACCAGCAGGTACGCACTCCATTGGCTTTGCTGATGATGTAGCCATCGTCGCCATACGAAAGGAGCTCAAAGACACAGAGGATATGCGCAGCGCAAGTATCAGTCGCAATCTGGCTGACAAGAGCTGGACTTGAACTAGCGGAGCATAAAACAGAGGTTGTCCTTGTGAGCAGTCACAAAACAGTGGAAACGGCACACATAAAGATTGGCAACGTCACCATTGAGTCAAAGAGGGCGATAATGATAGACACAAGAGTGACTTTTCGCGAGCACCTTGAATATGTGCATAAAAAGGCAGAGGATTCTTGTAGAGCTCTCTCCAGAATTATGCAGAACACATGGGGACCGAAACAACAAAGACGCCTTCTCCTGAGTGTCATTAGGTCCGTCATCCTCTATGCAGCGCCAATCTGGGCAAGAGCGATGGCAACTCCCAGCTATAGAAGAGGTATTTGCGCCACTTACAGACTGAGCGCAATCAGAGTCAGCTGTTCGTTTAGAACAGTCTCTGACGATGCAGCGCTCGTCATAGCCGGTATGATACCACTGGAGGATTTGGTCGCCGAAGCCGTGGAGCGGAGTACGCATGAGCCAGTACGACGCAACGTGACCAGGCCAAACAGCATTGCACGATGGCAAAGAAGGTGGAACAGCTCGACAAAAAGACGATGGACTCACACGCTCATTCCTGAGCTTGACACGGCTCTGGACACGGCTGCTTCCGCAGCTTTCTGAAGCGATTTGGCCATGACGAAACTGACGAATGCCCCTGGTGTGGACAAGGTCTAGTGGAAGACGCCAACCACGCCCTCTTCGTGTGTGGACGTTTCCTCGAGGACAGGCGATGCCTAGAGGAAGCAGTGGGCCGCTCCATTAGAGCGGACAACCTAGTCAACACCATGCTGGAATCGGAGGCAGCGTGGAAGCTAATAAGCTCCTTCGCGGCCACGGTCATGGTGGAGCTCCGCAGAATTGAACGAAGCAGAAGACGAGCTGAACCCGTTTAAGTTAGCGCAAAGCGCTTGCGAAGCAATGCTTTACGGCCGTCCCGCAAGCACTGTGCGCTACACTTAAATTATGCATATAAACTCTGTAAATTAATTTAATGTAATAAAAACGAATATAAAAAAAAAAAAAACACACACACACACACACAATTTGAAAAATTAATCTACTCTAGGCTAGAGACTGCAATCGCTAGCACCGGCGGCCTGTCGCCAAATCAATACGGATTCCGGAAGTCCCGGTCAACAACAGATGCACTATGTAAAGTTGTTGACCTTGTTACTTCCGCCATCCAAGGGACCTGATAAAACATGGGACTAAGCAGTATTGCATCATAGCAACTCTGGATGTTAAAAATTCGTTCAACACAGCCAGCTGGGATATGATACTGGATGCGCTGTGTCAATATAATATCCCTAGATATTTAAAAGAGGCAATAAAGAGTTATTTCAAATGAAGAATACTCATCTATAACACGAGCGAGAGTCTCCAAACTCACACAGTGTCTGCTGGAGTCCCCCAGGGATCGGTGTTGGGGCTTCTATGGAATTCTATGTACGACGGTGTACTGCGCTTGTACCAGCAGGTACGCACTCCATTGGCTTTGCTGATGATGTAGCCATCGTCGCCATACGAAAGGAGCTCAAAGACACAGAGGATATGCGCAGCGCAAGTATCAGTCGCAATCTGGCTGACAAGAGCTGGACTTGAACTAGCGGAGCATAAAACAGAGGTTGTCCTTGTGAGCAGTCACAAAACAGTGGAAACGGCACACATAAAGATTGGCAACGTCACCATTGAGTCAAAGAGGGCGATAATGATAGACACAAGAGTGACTTTTCGCGAGCACCTTGAATATGTGCATAAAAAGGCAGAGGATTCTTGTAGAGCTCTCTCCAGAATTATGCAGAACACATGGGGACCGAAACAACAAAGACGCCTTCTCCTGAGTGTCATTAGGTCCGTCATCCTCTATGCAGCGCCAATCTGGGCAAGAGCGATGGCAACTCCCAGCTATAGAAGAGGTATTTGCGCCACTTACAGACTGAGCGCAATCAGAGTCAGCTGTTCGTTTAGAACAGTCTCTGACGACGCAGCGCTCGTCATAGCCGGTATGATACCACTGGAGGATTTGGTCGCCGAAGCCGTGGAGCGGAGTACGCATGAGCCAGTACGACGCAACGTGACCAGGCCAAACAGCATTGCACGATGGCAAAGAAGGTGGAACAGCTCGACAAAAAGACGATGGACTCACACGCTCATTCCTGAGCTTGACACGGCTCTGGACACGGCTGCTTCCGCAGCTTTCTGAAGCGATTTGGCCATGACGAAACTGACGAATGCCCCTGGTGTGGACAAGGTCTAGTGGAAGACGCCAACCACGCCCTCTTCGTGTGTGGACGTTTCCTCGAGGACAGGCGATGCCTAGAGGAAGCAGTGGGCCGCTCCATTAGAGCGGACAACCTAGTCAACACCATGCTGGAATCGGAGGCAGCGTGGAAGCTAATAAGCTCCTTCGCGGCCACGGTCATGGTGGAGCTCCGCAGAATTGAACGAAGCAGAAGACGAGCTGAACCCGTTTAAGTTAGCGCAAAGCGCTTGCGAAGCAATGCTTTACGGCCGTCCCGCAAGCACTGTGCGCTACACTTAAATTATGCATATAAACTCTGTAAATTAATTTAATGTAATAAAAACGAATATAAAAAAAAAAAAACACACACACACACACACAATTTGAAAAATTAATCTACTCTAGGCTAGAGACTGCAATCGCTAGCACCGGCGGCCTGTCGCCAAATCAATACGGATTCCGGAAGTCCCGGCCAACAACAGATGCACTATGTAAAGTTGTTGACCTTGTTACTTCCGCCATCCAAGGGACCTGATAAAACATGGGACTAAGCAGTATTGCATCATAGCAACTCTGGATGTTAAAAATTCGTTCAACACAGCCAGCTGGGATATGATACTGGATGCGCTGTGTCAATATAATATCCCTAGATATTTAAAAGAGGCAATAAAGAGTTATTTCAAATGAAGAATACTCATCTATAACACGAGCGAGAGTCTCCAAACTCACACAGTGTCTGCTGGAGTCCCCCAGGGATCGGTGTTGGGACTTCTATGGAATTCTATATACGACGGTGTACTGCGCTTGTACCAGCAGGTACGCACTCCATTGGCTTTGCTGATGATGTAGCCATCGTCGCCATACGAAAGGAGCTCAAAGACACAGAGGATATGCGCAGCGCAAGTATCAGTCGCAATCTGGCTGACAAGAGCTGGACTTGAACTAGCGGAGCATAAAACAGAGGTTGTCCTTGTGAGCAGTCACAAAACAGTGGAAACGGCACACATAAAGATTGGCAACGTCACCATTGAGTCAAAGAGGGCGATAATGATAGACACAAGAGTGACTTTTCGCGAGCACCTTAAATATGTGCATAAAAAGGCAGAGGATTCTTGTAGAGCTCTCTCCAGAATTATGCAGAACACATGGGGACCGAAACAACAAAGACGCCTTCTCCTGAGTGTCATTAGGTCCGTCATCCTCTATGCAGCGCCAATCTGGGCAAGAGCGATGGCAACTCCCAGCTATAGAAGAGGTATTTGCGCCACTTACAGACTGAGCGCAATCAGAGTCAGCTGTTCGTTTAGAACAGTCTCTGACGACGCAGCGCTCGTCATAGCCGGTATGATACCACTGGAGGATTTGGTCGCCGAAGCCGTGGAGCGGAGTACGCATGAGCCAGTACGACGCAACGTGACCAGGCCAAACAGCATTGCACGATGGCAAAGAAGGTGGAACAGCTCGACAAAAAGACGATGGACTCACACGCTCATTCCTGAGCATGACACGGCTCTGGACACGGCTGCTTCCGCAGCTTTCTGAAGCGATTTGGCCATGACGAAACTGACGAATGCCCCTGGTGTGGACAAGGTCTAGTGGAAGACGCCAACCACGCCCTCTTCGTGTGTGGACGTTTCCTCGAGGACAGGCGATGCCTAGAGGAAGCAGTGGGCCGCTCCATTAGAGCGAACAACCTAGTCAACACCATGCTGGAATCGGAGGCAGCGTGGAAGCTAATAAGCTCCTTCGCGGCCACGGTCATGGTGGAGCTCCGCAGAATTGAACGAAGCAGAAGACGAGCTGAACCCGTTTAAGTTAGCGCAAAGCGCTTGCGAAGCAATGCTTTACGGCCGTCCCGCAAGCACTGTGCGCTACACTTAAATTATGCATATAAACTCTGTAAATTAATTTAATGTAATAAAAACGAATATAAAAAAAAAAAACACACACACACACACACAATTTGAAAAATTAATCTACTCTAGGCTAGAGACTGCAATCGCTAGCACCGGCGGCCTGTCGCCAAATCAATACGGATTCCGGAAGTCCCGGCCAACAACAGATGCACTATGTAAAGTTGTTGACCTTGTTACTTCCGCCATCCAAGGGACCTGATAAAACATGGGACTAAGCAGTATTGCATCATAGCAACTCTGGATGTTAAAAATTCGTTCAACACAGCCAGCTGGGATATGATACTGGATGCGCTGTGTCAATATAATATCCCTAGATATTTAAAAGAGGCAATAAAGAGTTATTTCAAATGAAGAATACTCATCTATAACACGAGCGAGAGTCTCCAAACTCACACAGTGTCTGCTGGAGTCCCCCAGGGATCGGTGTTGGGGCTTCTATGGAATTCTATGTACGACGGTGTACTGCGCTTGTACCAGCAGGTACGCACTCCATTGGCTTTGCTGATGATGTAGCCATCGTCGCCATACGAAAGGAGCTCAAAGACACAGAGGATATGCGCAGCGCAAGTATCAGTCGCAATCTGGCTGACAAGAGCTGGACTTGAACTAGCGGAGCATAAAACAGAGGTTGTCCTTGTGAGCAGTCACAAAACAGTGGAAACGGCACACATAAAGATTGGCAACGTCACCATTGAGTCAAAGAGGGCGATAATGATAGACACAAGAGTGACTTTTCGCGAGCACCTTGAATATGTGCATAAAAAGGCAGAGGATTCTTGTAGAGCTCTCTCCAGAATTATGCAGAACACATGGGGACCGAAACAACAAAGACGCCTTCTCCTGAGTGTCATTAGGTCCGTCATCCTCTATGCAGCGCCAATCTGGGCAAGAGCGATGGCAACTCCCAGCTATAGAAGAGGTATTTGCGCCACTTACAGACTGAGCGCAATCAGAGTCAGCTGTTCGTTTAGAACAGTCTCTGACGACGCAGCGCTCGTCATAGCCGGTATGATACCACTGGAGGATTTGGTCGCCGAAGCCGTGGAGCGGAGTACGCATTAGCCAGTACGACGCAACGTGACCAGGCCAAACAGCATTGCACGATGCCAAAGAAGGTGGAACAGCTCGACAAAAAGACGATGGACTCACACGCTCATTCCTGAGCTTGACACGGCTCTGGACACGGCTGCTTCCGCAGCTTTCTGAAGCGATTTGGCCATGACGAAACTGACGAATGCCCCTGGTGTGGACAAGGTCTAGTGGAAGACGCCAACCACGCCCTCTTCGTGTGTGGACGTTTCCTCGAGGACAGGCGATGCCTAGAGGAAGCAGTGGGCCGCTCCATTAGAGCGGACAACCTAGTCAACACCATGCTGGAATCGGAGGCAGCGTGGAAGCTAATAAGCTCCTTCGCGGCCACGGTCATGGTGGAGCTCCGCAGAATTGAACGAAGCAGAAGACGAGCTGAACCCGTTTAAGTTAGCGCAAAGCGCTTGCGAAGCAATGCTTTACGGCCGTCCCGCAAGCACTGTGCGCTACACTTAAATTATGCATATAAACTCTGTAAATTAATTTAATGTAATAAAAACGAATATAAAAAAAAAAAAAACACACACACACACACACAATTTGAAAAATTAATCTACTCTAGGCTAGAGACTGCAATCGCTAGCACCGGCGGCCTGTCGCCAAATCAATACGGATTCCGGAAGTCCCGGTCAACAACAGATGCACTATGTAAAGTTGTTGACCTTGTTACTTCCGCCATCCAAGGGACCTGATAAAACATGGGACTAAGCAGTATTGCATCATAGCAACTCTGGATGTTAAAAATTCGTTCAACACAGCCAGCTGGGATATGATACTGGATGCGCTGTGTCAATATAATATCCCTAGATATTTAAAAGAGGCAATAAAGAGTTATTTCAAATGAAGAATACTCATTTATAACACGAGCGAGAGTCTCCAAACTCACACAGTGTCTGCTGGAGTCCCCCAGGGATCGGTGTTGGGGCTTCTATGGAATTCTATGTACGACGGTGTACTGCGCTTGTACCAGCAGGTACGCACTCCATTGGCTTTGCTGATGATGTAGCCATCGTCGCCATACGAAAGGAGCTCAAAGACACAGAGGATATGCGCAGCGCAAGTATCAGTCGCAATCTGGCTGACAAGAGCTGGACTTGAACTAGCGGAGCATAAAACAGAGGTTGTCCTTGTGAGCAGTCACAAAACAGTGGAAACGGCACACATAAAGATTGGCAACGTCACCATTGAGTCAAAGAGGGCGATAATGATAGACACAAGAGTGACTTTTCGCGAGCACCTTGAATATGTGCATAAAAAGGCAGAGGATTCTTGTAGAGCTCTCTCCAGAATTATGCAGAACACATGGGGACCGAAACAACAAAGACGCCTTCTCCTGAGTGTCATTAGGTCCGTCATCCTCTATGCTGCGCCAATTTGGACAAGCAACTCCCAGCTATAGAAGAGGTATTTGCGCCATTAACAGACTGAGCGCAACCAGAGTCAGCTGCTCGTTTAGAACACGCAGCGCTCGTCATAGCTGGCATGATACCACTGGAGGACTTGGTCGCCGAAGCCGTGGAGCGGAGTACGCATGCGCCAGTACGACGCAACGTGACCAGGCCAAACAGCATTGCACGGTGGCAAAGGTGGAACAGCTCGACAAAAAGACGATGGACTCACACGCTCATGCCTGAGCTTGAACCATGAATCAATCGTAAGCACGGTGAAATAAATTTTTATCTTTCGCAGATTCTCTCTGGACACGGCTGCTTCCGCAGCTATCTGAAGCGATTTGGCCATGAGGAAACTGACGAATGCCCCTGGTGTGGACAAGGTCTGGTGGAAGACGCCAATCACGCCCTCTTCGTGTGTGGACGTTTCCTCGAGGACAGGCGATGCCTAGAGGAAGCAGTGGGCCGCTCCATTAGAGCGGACAACCTATTCAACACCATGCTAGAGTCGGAAGCAAATTAAATTAAATGTAATAAAAAACGAATATAAAAAAAAATAATAAGAACCTTAAGATTTTACATGAGCATGGCCAACGCTTTCAGCAAGTCGTAACTTGGCACGACTGTGTGAGCGTCCTGCTCCGCAGCTTTTTCCCTGCTGCGGAGAGGCCAGTGGATTTTTCCGTTCCTCGCGAAGTACCCCCGTCCCTCGAAATTTTCGAGGTTGAGTCATGCATCACCAGAGTTCGGAGCAGACGCTCACCTGGTTTAGATGGCAAAACTGGGGGTATGGTCAAAGCGGCTTGGCGCGCCATCCCGCAGCACATGACAGCGATGTATTCCCACCGCCTGCCAGATGGGTATTTTCCCACTGAGTGGAAGCGCCCGACAAAGGCCTCGACAAGGACAGGAGTGATCCAGCGTCCTATCGGGGCACTGCCTGTTGCCTGTTTTTGGTAAAGTGCTGGAAGGGATCATGATGAACCGTGTGAAGGAGGTGCTCACGGACGAGAGCCGATGGCAATTCGGCTTTAGCCCCGGACGCTACGTCGAGGATGCCTGGAGGCACGTCGTAAGTACTATTGAGTCCAGTTCGGACTCAAAGGCACGTCGATCACGTCGAATGCGATGCAGCGTTACGCCGACTATCGGATCTAGGATGCAGGCAAGTTGAGATCTGGCGCAGCTTCTTTTCGGACCGAAAAGCGAGCATCGTCAGTAGCTTTGGCGAAGTCAGTGTCGATGTTACACGTGGCTGCCCGCAGGGGTCCATTCATTTGGAACATCCTAATGGATGTACACTTTTAGTGCATACGCTGACGATCTTTTGCTGCTCATCGAAGGAAACTCCAGATCTCAACTCGAGCTCAAAGGCGCCCAACTAATGGAATTAGTTGGAGGATGGGGCATTGAGGTAGGCGTCTCAGTCTCCGCAACGAAGACTGTGACGATGATCCTCAAGGGAAATCTGTCGGCTGGCAGACACCCTGCCGTAAGTATTGCGGGAGCAAGCTTACGGTATGTGACCCAATACCGTTACCTGGGCATCACGGTCGGCGAGCGGTTGAGTTTTCTCCCGCATATCGCGTCTCTACGCCCTGACCCGTGTCCTACGCGTTGACTGGGGATTAAGTCCGCAAGCACGGCGAAGGATTTATGCCGGACTTATGGTGCCTTGTGCACTATTTGGTGCCTCGGTGTGGTACACGACGGCGATGAGACTAGACGATGCCAGGAGGTCGCTCATGCCCTGTCATGGGCTCATTCTGCTTGGATGTGTGCCTACGTGTAGAACGATATCTAATGATGCCCTTGAAGTGCTTGCTGGAGCTCCACCGCTGGACCTTGTGGCAACGCGAGCAGCGATGTAGTTTAAATTGAAGCGGAACTACCCCATGGTAGTAGGCGATTGGCTCTACGATCAAGATGTTTCCACTCTTGATCGTAGTATGAGGAGAGTCTTGCTGGCCGAACGCTTATTGCGTGAGTGGCAGGTCCGTTGGGATAACTGCGTGCACCGCCGTGTGACGCATCGTTTTATCCCGGATGTTAGCTTCGTTTTCAGCCGCCCCGACTTCAAGTTTACGATGCTAGCCAGTTTCCTCATAACTGGCCATGGCTTGTTGAATGCATTTCTGCAGGCGCGTGGTATGAGCAAGACTGCTGTATGCCTATGTGGCCAGCCCATGGAGGACTGGTGACACGTCCTGTGTGCCTGTCCCCTCTATGCGGATGTGCGGGACCCGGAAGGGCTTAGGATCCAGCAGTCTCCATCCGGTGACGGAGACGGTGAGGAACCCGGAGAGCATGCGCAACTGCTTGAAGCGCATGCTGCTGGACGATGGAGAACCAGGACCTGGCTGACCAGTGCCGGACTGACGTTAGTCAAAACTGGTAGTAGAATTTCTACGAAAGGTTGACCAATACCTTAAAGGGCCCACCAAAGAATTAATTTGGCAGACAAATCTTTACTGAGGAGTCGAATGTTACTGAAGCCTTAGTTTAGTAGTTTAGAGGTAGCCGAGGGTGCTCACCCAGTTCCTGGTTTGTCGAAAACCAAAATGGGTAGTAGTTTCGACTGCGAACAGCCGATCAAAACTGTAAATTTGTACCATGGGATGGGCTGGTGGCCGAAGTTGGCCCCCTTTAGTGGGAGTATCGTGGTGGCTTTGTTTTTAAAAATGTTGTTCAACGTGAAGTTGGGCGACAGCCGGAAGCTGTATCCGTAATCAACCAGAGGTTATGATAGGCCTTGCTCCTTACCAAGGGGGAATTAACATGCCCGACAGCATAATTCGAATTGGTTTCTAAAGGTTTATGGCGTTGGTGGACGCATTGTATTCACCCGCTGTACTATGTGCCACATATGTGACACATAAGAGTACCGTGGTTGTAATCCCCTTACGGGGTACACGCCACGTTTAACAAATAGAGGATTTCTGTCAACCATGCTACCATGCTTCGATGAAATACGGCACATGCCCAGTATGACACTTGGATTCAGTGGTTCTTACCGCGAGTAAATTATTAGAAATACTCATTATGTACACAAGATTCAAAATACTGTATTAAAAAAAATAGATATTTGAGCTGTGTGATGTCTGCTAAATCTTATATTAAACTGGTTTAGGTAAAGTTAGTGTACGGTCTGGTAGATGTTATTTTAAGTCTATATATGGAAGGATTAAGAAGTGCAAGCGTATATTGGTTTTGAGCAATTCTCGTCTTTGACAAATAAATTACTGTTGGCCTCCTCTATTTATTTGCCAGCCTCAGGAGGCGTGTGGCAAACTGAAAAGATAAAAATATTTGGGCCAAAAATAAGACATTACTACATTTAACCTTTAATCAAAAAGGATTAAACCGTTTTTTTTTTTTTTCGACCGTGGATGATACGGCCCCAAATTTTACCAATTATTTATATTTAACGTCAGTTGCAAATATTGCAATATGTGATTTACATTGCTATTTTTTTTAAATGAAAAATTGTCAATAAAATATGTATATCATATGCTAAATTTTTTTATTGAAATCCATTGAGTAACACAAAAATTATTAAACTAAACGTTTGGCCAATTGGCAAAGTCCGTGGGAAGAAGCGCCAAGTGTTCAGATTTTTCTATGCATGTGCACAGATACATTACAACATTCAAAAAAGTTTGTTCTCGTATATTCTCAGAATCGCAATTGCGATTGAATTGTATTCAACGTATCAGCGCTACTATAGTTTTTCTGATGTAACTGCGCATATTTAAAAACGCAGATCAAATTGGTTTTCAGGATATCTCTTAGTCGGGCACCCCGACTAGAGTTTTCTTACGCCAGTTTTTTTTTTTTTGCTATTTCAGCAACTGCTTAAATTGCCAATTGATTTGTGTATTAATTACATTGGCGAGTGTGTGTGCTGTGTGTTTGTGCGTATATCTTTATTGGTTTTTCATTCAGCAACATTTGTCAACAGCTTACAAAGGCATTTAATGGCAAATTTCTTTAGACTTTGCACGCAGTTCAACGTCTGAAAATAATTTATCGATTTTCATTTTGAACCAAGCACACAAAATGAATCACAAAACAGAAATTCATGACTGTTATGCTCACCAAAGCGCTTTACTTTATCACTTTTCAGGGAAAACGATAAAATTAAATTTAATTTGATTGTAGGCAGACAAATATATATATATACCCTTTCATGTACTACAATATTTAAAAAACAGTCTAATTCTCATATTAGGTACATATGTAAATTTTGCTGGTCAGAGGCTTTTTTTCTTCTTTGACTTGATGAAAGATTTAGTAAAAACCAAGTCAAGGATACCTTTAACTCTGTATAAAACATTTTTCAGCTGACCTATTTCAACTGACGGTTTGATGCTTTAAATACAAGGCATCAACCCACACATACTCAAGCATTGGAAGACCTATGGACTGAATGATTCCTTCTTTTTGCTTCGTTCTATATATAGCCCGCAGCTCCTTGATTCATTTGGCGATGTGCTGGAAATTCCAGAAAAAAGATGCAATTTGCGGCTGCTGCTGACGAAATGTTAATTTTTGTGTTCCAACTGTAAATAGCTTTATTTGCATAGATGTGTGTGGGTGTTGTGTGAAGACAAATTTAATTTTGCTGATTGGGGTCGCGTCTTGGCATTCACTACTTACTTTTTAGGCCCCTGCTGCCTTTTGGGGGTCCAAAGGCGCCCGCGGCATATGGGAAATATATTCAAATGTTTTACCATGCAGCAAAATTAAACAATATTTTCTGTTCAAAATGAAACCCAAACGAAGGCCAATTTACAAGGGGCCACTCGAATTAAAGTGCTCAATGAATCAGGTCTCAAATGCAATTGAAAATTGGGCATAAATTTGCGAAGAGAACATAATATTGACCTTTAACTTACTTTAGATGAAGGTTCTGCACCGATTCGACTCGAATTACAATTTCTTCTTAGTTAAAATAAAAAGTAGTAAGAAGACCCTAATTGGGAATACCCCTCCAGAGAATTCATTTGACCTTAATCAATATCATCAATATGTAGATGTAAAAATAGTAGTGCGACTAAGATGTTGGACAGCAAAATTTTGTATTAAACACAATATATGTATATGTTATAAACATTTAAAAAAATATGTTTTTCTCTAATGACAATTAGCAATGGGTATAACAATAATAAAATATTAAATCAAGCTAGCTTCATAATACACACTAGATCATTTTATCATTTGATATAAATCTTATTTACTATGCCATAAAATAAAATCTTCGTTAATTTGTAACTTCATTTTCAAATGATTGTCATGTGATGACTTAAAGTTTAGCGATATCTCTTCTTATCTTTTTATAATAGAAATTCCTGTTAATAAATTAATCTTATAGGAAATCGAAAGTCATATAGAGTGACAATTAGTTGTACACAGCCCAGTAAACAATTCGAACTTATAATTTCCAATAGTTTAAGCATTCAATTTCAGAACATATATTTACTATTTGTCTAATCGAGATAGTGAACTCAGCAGAGTAGTCTATTAATCACAGTGTTCGCTAAATTTGTGATGAAAAGTGGCGTCCAAAGGGTCGCTAAGTAATTTCTTGTGAGGCTATTAAATTTCGAGAAAAACAAAGCAAACTTTACTTCATTCCGCGTTATTCTGGGTTGTAGCCACCAGCGCTGAGTTAAGTTCTGTTAAGCTGGGCAAAGCTATAAGTTGAGTAATGAGTAATGCTATACGACAATGTCTTGCCCAAACAACAACAACGACAACAACAAGAGACAGGCCATAATGTGCCCATTGCTCATTGGAAGAGGCTCGGTTTCGCTTTCGGTTTTGGTTTCGGGTGCTGGTTCGGGTTCGTGGTTTGGGCTTGTTAGAAATTACATAAACATGGCACGTAGTCGCGTGGAAGGTACAAGCTTTCCCGTTGAGTTGGCTTTGATGCGCTTTGCACTTAATTAGTGCAAATAACTAATGACGAAAACTTTGCACTCGACTTTCTATAAACCCACCGAGCACCCATCGAAGCAGAAGAGCTGCCATTTGACTTGAGATGACTCCACTTGGATTTCCCAGCCACATCTAGAAGCTACGTAGCTACTAGTAGCGGCCACTTGTTGTCACCTCACTAACAATTAAGAGACCCCGGAAAATTTCATCAAGGATGTGTATTTATAGATAGTTAATTGCAATGCTCAGTCCTTGGCAGTACTATTACGGATATTTAATTGTTTGTGAGCTAGCACTAATCGACGAAGCCAGCTTAGCTCTGCTTAGTTCGCGACTTCATTTGCATTTTTATCAATTATATTTTAATTTACTTTGAAACAAGTAAGACAGTTGCAGTCGGGCACTATGGTAGATTTATGGTTAGGCGGATGTGTTAACTTGTATGTCGGGATGGGGGTGAACAGTAGGCAACTCAGACTCCATTTTACTTTCTTTTATTCAATCACGGCTTAGAGCGTCGAAAGTTGTCTCCCGCATCGCCTCGCTGTTATCGCATCACATTCGGCTTCTTTTATAACGTGCACTATACGTGCACTTTTATAACGTGCACTATACGCACTATACTCAGTCGCGCTGTCAAACCTCGATCCTTGTATGAATTGTACAACAACAGAAGATTACCATCTGCAGTTGACATTGTTTCGTGCTTTTGAGCCTCTGCTCTATTTCATTCTTCTTTCATAACGCATTGCTACTTGACAGTTTTAATGTGAATTAAATAAGTCTCTGACATATACAATGTTTAGTTTATGTTAATAGCACTAGTTAAGTCAAGCCCATAACCTGTATACAAACCAACGAGACCTATAGAAATGAAATGTTAAAATTGAGTTCACTTAATTGTTAATTAATTGCAGAGACGGAAATACCTATGCTGAATGACGATACTGGGAATATATTTAATTTAAAACTGAATATATCCAAAAATATTTGCTAAATTGAAGGAGTTACATGTTCTCTACACTCCAATTGATAAAAGAATATTTCATTTCAGCTTTCAGCTAGTCTTAAAGAAACAAATACGCGAGCATATCATCGAAACATGTTTTAAATCGTCTCACTTATGGACTTTAACTGAAAATTTAAAATTGCGGATGCATTTGAGCACTCATCTTCATGGAGTCTCAGGTAGTAATTTTCCTCAATTACTAAATCTGAGAAAGGATTCTTTCTCACTCCAAATTTAAGCATGATAAATAAATGTCACATTTTTCTGGCTGAGTCGACAATTTGCACGAAAAGAACTTTCCTTGATTGTGTTCTCAGGCAATGGTGTAAACGATATAATCAGATTATTCAAAAATATTAAAAAACGATCGACACCGTAACTACAAGCGAAGATGCAGTCCATTATCCTAAGGTATATTTATATATATTTATTGCTCCTTTTTGGACTAACATCACACGAATTGTCATTAATAATCAGAATTCCAATCATGAACAACATAATTGCAGCTACCATTATCACCGCCCCAGCTGTTGGTCAACTAACTTATATACTATATCGAGGATACCAAAGCTGAAGGCTTCGGCTTCCGCTTCATCGTGTACAGCAATGGAGCACATGCATTTGGTTAAGATCTCTGCCCACATACATATTACGCTTTTGCATTATTTATTGTTAAATAGCCCACGCATGAAAATGCATACATATATTCTACATACATACATGTACATTTGTTTTGTGCGCTCTAAAAATTAAGGAAACATTAGCTCACTGCATTTTGTGAAACAAGACTGTTTCTAAGTCTCCGAATTCAGTTCAATTTTTTCGTGAGAGTTTGTATGGCGTATGTATCCTCTAATTTTCAGGCCATGAAAAAGAGAGAGACAAAGATAGTTCATATTGAACGAATTAGAACGAGATAGCTCTTTAGGCGATTCAGACAGATTCGCGTCTCTTCCAGAAATTGCCGATCTAAATCGTACAACATAAAAGACTCCACTAGCAATTTGACGCAATTAAAAATTGTCGCAATTGTAAAAAAAAAAAAACAATCGTAATAGTAGGTGACTAATTTGAAAACCGTCACCGTCGATTGTTGCGTCTTGCTACTGTTGCTACTCTTGCTAAACCTTAACCACTTGAGAATTGTAACTGTCACCACACTACATTATTTTCATGTGTACGTAATATATATATATATATATATGTGTGTGTGTGTGTGTGTGTATACATGTCGTTGGCAAAGTTACGCCGCCAGCAGCGAATCGTACATCCTCGTATATACTTAGAATTCCCAACTGCTATTTTAGTTTAGATTGGCTAGGTGACACTGTAGCAGTGGGGTGGTTTGGTTGGTAGGAGCGATGCACGACAAGCTAAAGTTGCAGTTTTGAATCTCGATCAAAACTTTTGAGCTTTTTTTTTGACAAATATTTGATTGTAAAGGTGCGGGTTCGAATCCCGCGGAAACATGTTTTTGTTAGTCGAAAATTTTTATAAGCTTACACTTTTTTTTCTATGTTTATAAATACATAGCTGCGTATATTGAAAAACGCAGATACTGCGGGGTTCAAGATATCTCATAATCGGGCACCCCGACTAAAGTTCTCTTGTTCAAAATTACTGACTCATTAGCCTCGGTCGTTGTCTATTCCCATACGATAAGGAACGAATTGATATATACATAGTTTGAATCGTTTTTAATTACGTTTAGTATTAACAATTCATGTGATATTTTGTATTTTATGAACTTGATACCGTTGTCACAGTTGTCGTGCGGAAAGGACAGATGCTCAAATTGTATAGACAGGCAAAGAACACGATCGTGGAGTCGGCGATTGGGGTGTTGAGTAGGAGCAGCAATGAGACGACCATCACATAGAATATCAACATCGACGACTTCATGTTGAGCAGTGTAAACTTGAAGAAATGTTTCCAGTAAACTTAGAAGTGCGCAATGCTGTAAATGTCAATGGTCAGTGGCTTTTTATAGCCAACTGAGAGCTGGGCATATTTACACAGTTGTCAACAGCTCTCGCAGGTGAGCTGGCGAAGCGGACGAAGCTGGCATTGACCCGCATAAGCCCAGAACCAAATATTGACTCAACCCAGTTGGCGGACTGAGAGAACAATTGAGATGCTAAATCAATTTAATGCGACAGAAAAAGCCAATTATGCACAGAAGTTCGTTCGCAGTTAACAGCATTTGGTGAACTTTCCAAATTTATAGCCAATGAAATTAATTTAAAAGCGAGAATCGTAATTGTATTTGCATTTGTATTACGTATCATGTGTTTTCATGTGTGGAAATAATCGCTTTACAAATTTACGCCAACGCCAGTGTCAGTTTGCCAAAATTTGATATTCCATTTCAGATAAATGCGTTGGTCAAAATTCAATTTGGCTTCCGTTGCGTTGATTCGAAGCCAAAATTACATTAGCTTTGAGCATAAGATAGCGTAATGAATATCTAATAAATTGAAATTAACTAAGCTTGGCAGGGTACAGTCTAAAAGCTGTACACACAAGTTTTACATCATTAAATATTAGCTTTCACATGCTTTCTTTCTTTTTAATAAAAAGCTTTTCTTTTCTTTAAGCTAAATCATATTGCTCTAGCTCACACTTTTCAGTTTGTTCCGCGCTGGCCTTACTTTCAATATTTCTAATGATAATCCATTCACCCAACATTTAAGTAGAGGTTCATGTTTTTCAGGTTTTCCTGAAAATATGTTACGCTTAATAGAATTTTATGGACGACAGCAAAGATTGCAACAAAGTTGCTATTGGCTGATTGATTATTCCGTAATAAATAATTAGCAGGAAGAATTAATGAAAAGCAGGCTGGCTAATTTCTAACAATGCTTCACTGAACTCATTTTCGTATTAAGCATTATTCCTGTTTGCTTTTTGGCGCCAGGCCTCACTAACCGTCTGTCAATCAGGCCTACCAGCCAATATCGCCTTGCATGGCTAGTTATTGATTGAGCGCAACAGCTGCATAAAGCTACTAGCCTCGACATTAGCTTATGTCCCTTATGAATGTTCAGGATTTAATTTTCAATGCCTTCGGATAACTTAAGACTTTTAAAGCTGAATAAAAGTACGAAAAAGTTTTCTGTAATATGTCAATGCTTAGGAAAATAATTTATCGAAATGAAATTTACATTAAGATAAAATGGTATCAACGGGTGCTACTGAGGTGCAAAATAACTACAACTCAAAAAAGTATTTGTAATACACAAATATGAACACGAACATAATAACTAGAGTTCTCTTGTCGAGACTGATAATACAACCATTGGACGCTTCGTCTATACACACATAGCAAAGAACACATACACACATACACACACTGCGTTTCGCTGCAGTATGTCCTTCACTATAATAACATTTCTTGTTTGGAAGGAAAGGGCGGGTGGTATCCATGGCATACATGTTATGGTATATTTAAATTTAAAATTACATTTAAAATTTCAAATCTCTAGCTTTTGTGGTTTACGAGATCGTTGTGTTTATATCGACTCAGCTCGTCGCCCTGATCAAGAAAATATTTTCCTTTTTGGGGTCTTACAACGCTGCCTGTTACATACCTTTTAACAAAACGATTATACCCTAATTTGTCATTTTCAATGGGTTCAGGGTATAAAAAAAAGCCTGTCAAATACTAAAACTAAAACTAATAATAAAACTAAGCATTGGCATATGAAAGAAATATGTGAACAGGCGTATATAGACAAGTATCTAAACAAAATTTATCAGTAACAAAGTAATCTATAACACACCAAAATATATAAAAAATGAATGTTTCTTAAAGATACAAAGTATGAATAATACTTATACTTATATCTTTAAAGATAGCATAGTGTATTTAGTATCTTTATATGTGTCAGCAAAATATTCTTTAAGACGTATGTATATAGATAACAACAACATAAATATCTGTTGCTTGTTGGCCTGTTGATCTGGACTGTAAGCAGTAGAAGCAAATATAAAAGAAAACTTATTGTCATGGCCACTAGGTCGCTCGCTCTGTCCCTCTCCCTTTCTCTTTATCCTTTGCGGCTAGTTAGACTCCCCCAGTTAAGGTGGGGCAGCTGGAAATATTTAAATTTGCCAGTAAATATACTGTCGGGTATCGCTTACAAGGTAAACTTTTTGGGGCTGTCTGCCAACTGGCAATTAACGAGTTGCTGGCCACAATTCACAAGTTTGCGATGCGTTAACAATATTCCATGGCAATTTGGTTGGCGCAAACGGAAGTGCGCATAGCTCCACCTCAACTAGCAGATGGGGCTATTGTTGAGAATGTTATGGTACGGGAATTGTGAAACAGTAGGCGAAAACAGTTCAGTTTTAGCCGCCGATTTGCATACTGCTTAAAATGTAAAAAAAGATTCAACTTGATAAATATTACAATAGCAAACAATGCTTGGGCTCTGCTGCTGCTGCTGATGTTATTATTGTTGTTGTTGTTGCTGTTGATGTTGTTGTTCCTTGACAACTGCGTCATGTAAGCGTAGCAAAGGACACAACGCAGTTTAGAGTAGTTACTATATACTCTCCCATTGCTCCCTTACCTCCACACACACATATCTGCTCATAAGCTCTTTGTGGCATCGGACACGCGCCACAGACACTCATGAATAATGCAACTGTATTCTTATAGCATAAACAAGCATCCCATATTGTGGGCGCGTTGGCTGCATTACACGCGCGAATCTGGCCGACAATTAAAGCCAAATAATGTTAATGCCACACGACAGTTGCTGCAGCCGAATTATGCAAATGCCCAGACTTTTGATAAGGGTTTTACGCACTACACAAAAATCCAGTCCAGACATTCATTTGCACACTCATTCACTCGAATTTTCAAACGCGAATCGATCGACAACAAAAGATTTGTTCAGCACCTAACCCGTTTGCAAGAAAATCGCACAAATTCTAAATCAAGCATAAGCCCAACCAACCGAAAATTATTGCATGATTTTTTATGACCCATAAGTGTAACACCCAAACAAGCCAGAACGTTGCCTTGGAGCCCA
Source organism: Drosophila anceps (assembly GCA_035045945.1). Lineage (NCBI taxonomy): Eukaryota > Metazoa > Arthropoda > Insecta > Diptera > Drosophilidae > Drosophila > Drosophila anceps. Next base: position 291,521 of record JAWNON010000168.1, read on the forward strand.
ACCCACTGTACAATACTCGTTCACTCGGTCCAAATATAATCAAATATAAATATTTTTGGATTTACCTCGCTCTGACAAGCCTTGGTATCATATCATTTATATGTATTTATAGTTCTAGAGTAGAGTAGAGCCACGTCATCCACCTGTTAAAGTTGGAGATTTCAGCTGTTTTATATTGGAAGCTATAGGTTTTCATAATATTTACGCTCCGATGGGCTTATCAAATACTTTGCCTCAATGCTGACAGACGGAAGCACAGCAAGACTCGCATTGCACAAAACCAATATACTCATTCATTCAGTTTAGTGAACGAGCATGAAATGTAAAAGAACATTTACTCACTTTGTCTGCTTCAATTGTCATTGATGTGAGATTATAGGCCTTCCGCTAGCTAGATAATTTAAACCAAAAGGAAGACAACGCCATAAATAATGTTAGCTATAAATTATATTAAAAACCGAATCATAAAATTGACATATAGCTCGACAAAGCTCCACGCACTACTAAATTAAAGCTGAAGATATATTGCTTTAAATAAATCTAAAACCAAAAGAAATTTTTGTTCGAGAGTCTCAAATTATATATTTCAAATTGTCCATATAGATAATCTGGCTTTCGATAAAATGAACTACTCGTATTTCAATAGATCCTAAATCATTAAATCATTAAATCATTTCCCATATGCCCTTATCATAATAATAATAAAAAATAAGAATAAAAACTGCAGAAATAAATGTAAGAAAAAAATATTTCAATTGTCCATTTTGCTTATAATTTTCATTAGTGTTCCCATGTAGCTTAGGAGAAGAGTTAAAAATACTCAGTCAAGTGATATTCGAGAAAAAATTTTAAGTTGTAGAAAAAAATCAAACTAAAAATATTGTTATGAATAATATTCTAACTCTGAGTAAGGTATAAAACGTATATATAAACATTGTTCTTAATGTACTCATAAATGTTTCCTTATTAAATAAAATTTAAAAAAAAATAAAATAGTTATTGAAAATGAAATCCAATAAAAAAAATTAGAGTTATTGAAAATGAAATCCAATATACTTCCGCACTCTCTCGAAACAAAATATAATTAAATAGGATATCATTTCATTTCATTTCATTTGTGCATTTTTTTCCAATTAACTGTATGAAAATAAAGCGAAATGGCCGAAATGTACCCAAAAATACGTGAGAAAAATGCTAAATAAAGAAATCATAAAGACTTAGACTAATTAAAGAAAGAAATAAGAAAAGAGGCCTAAATTGAATTTGCTACCACTAGAATACAAAAGAATTTTCTGGCTGCAGAAATAATAAATATTACATTAATTAAAATTAAATTAAAGTCCGACTAGGAGATACAATGAACACTGCGAAAAGCTGATATTCCAATCATTTATGCTGGTTTTATGCTCACTCAACAAACATCACACACAAGCGCGAGCTCTGCTTACTGTGCAGTTTACGCTGCGGCAGCGCTTAAGCTTTTCTTATAGGTTTTAATTGTTTACAAACTTTGGTCTAAATACACTTTTTTTTAAGCAAAATGGTGGCATTCAAATGTTTATTTTTGCCAAGGCACAGGTCTCTAGTACTTGAAATACGCTTTTTGCAAATTTGCGAGGAAGAGGGAGGTATCTAAAATAAAAAAAATTCAAGATCTTTGTGCTTATTAAATAACCCTAAACAGAAATAACCCCTAAACAAAAACTATCTATAAGTTGAACGGTATTCAAGATACGCTTATAAAAGCGAAGTCAAACGATCGATTTATATCGATTTTAAGGAAATATGATGAATTATTGATCAATATACAGGAGTATAATTTTACAATTTCTTTAGCATTTTTGTTTACGATGGACAGGCGGATTTTGCTTGATCGACTCAGCTCGTCGTCCTGATCAAGAATATATATACTTTCACATACTTTTACATTCATTGGGTGCAAACTATAAAAAAATATGTGTCTTTCTGTCTAATAGATAAAATTGACAAAGAGAAAAGTAGTTTGTTTTTATATTTATTTTATATTTGCGTAAGTAATATATTTTGGACGAGCTTAAATCTTGCCACATCTATATTCTAGGCTTAAGAGTTGAAAGCTTATAAAACGCTTTTTCTATTTAATAAAATTGCGAACATTTTTGGAGTATGCAAAAACTACATATGTATAAAATATGTGACAAAATTCTTTATATCATTTCATTTGAAATATGTGTGTGTGTGTGTGTGTGTGTGTGTATGTGTGTGTGTGTGTGTGTGTGTGTGTGTGTGTGTGCGTGTCTGTGTGTGTATTCACTTCGTGAATGAGTATAATAACACAATCTCCCCATTGCTTAGGCCACTGGTTGATTTACAATTTCATTTGGTTGGCTAGCATTCAGATTAAAAAGCTTCGCAAATGCAAAGCTTTCGAAACGCTTATAGCTTTTTTAACGAAAGCTTCATGTTGATTTCCGTTATTATGAAATCGATTGATTGAAAGTGTTTATAAGGCGGCTGCCCAGCGTGGAGCATTCATTCCAGAAGATTCTAGAAATCTTTCAGAGCGCGCCAATGTGGGAACGAACTTAAATAATTTAACTGTTTAATTTCAAATATAACAAAAACTTAATAGAAAATGGTGAAGTTGTCGGTCGACGAAATACGTGGCCTAATGGAGAAGAAGCGTAATATACGCAACATCTCTGTTATAGCCCATGTGGATCATGGTAAATCGACACTGACTGATTCGCTGGTCTCCAAGGCCGGTATTATAGCGGGTGCCAGGGCAGGTGCAATGCGTTTCACGGATACTCGCAAGGACGAGCAGGAGCGTTGCATTACGATCAAGTCAACGTAAGTTCGACAATAAAGCGCCTCTCTGAAATATTTTGTGATTACCGAACGCCTTCTGCAGTGCCATTACCATGTACTTTGAGGTAAAGAATGAGGACTTGCACTTCATCACGCATTCAGATCAACGGGAAAGCGACACAAATGGCTTCCTCATCAATCTGATTGATTCACCTGGTCATGTGGACTTCTCGTCAGAAGTAACAGCCGCACTTCGTGTCACCGACGGCGCTCTGGTCGTTGTTGACTGCGTCTCGGGCGTCTGCGTGCAGACCGAGACAGTGCTAAGGCAGGCGATTGCTGAGCGAATTAGACCCATTCTCTTCCTCAATAAAATGGATCGAGCTTTGCTCGAATTGCAATTGGATTCTGAAGAGCTGTACCAAACATTCCAGCGCATTGTGGAGAATGTCAATCTTATAATAGCCACCTACAATGATGATAGCGGCCCCATGGGCGATATCTCTGTCGACGCGTCGAAGGGTTCCGTCGGTTTCGGGTCAGGTCTACACGGTTGGGCATTCACGTTGAAGCAATTTGCCGAAATGTATGCTGATAAATTCAAGATCGATGTGGATAAGTTGATGAAGCGGTAAGCTCTCTTTGATACAATCTCTCTTTGATGCATTTATAATATAGCAAAAAATTAATGTAATCGAGACAACACTTTAGGACAAGAAACAATTTCAAATATCTAATATTTTCAAAATTGTTTTTCGGCTTTTTCTATATATTTTATTTATTTGCATATATATTTCATTTCTACCACAGTCTCTGGGGCAACAATTTCTTTAATGTCAAGACGAGAAAATGGCAAAAGCAACAGGATTCGGATAGCAAACGATCATTTTGCCTTTATATTCTGGATCCTATTTATAAAGTATTTGATGCCATAATGAACTACAAAACGGAGGAAATTTCGGGATTGTTAGGAAAGATCGGTGTTAAACTGCAGCCAGAGGAGCAGGAGCAACAGGGCAAGATACTGCTTAAGACGGTGATGCGCAGTTGGTTACCAGCGGGCGAGACTCTTCTACAGATGATCGCCATTCATCTCCCATCACCTGTTGTAGCCCAAAAGTATCGCATGGAACTGTTGTACGAGGGCCCCCAGAGTGATGAGGCGGCGGTTGCTATGAGAAACTGCGAATCAGAAGGTCCCCTAATGATGTACATCTCAAAAATGGTGCCTACCTCGGACGTAGGACGTTTCTATGCTTTCGGCAGAGTGTTCGCCGGCAAGGTGGCCACCGGACAGAAGTGCCGCATCATGGGGCCGAACTATGTGCCCGGCAAGAAAGAGGATCTGTACGAAAAGTCAATTCAACGTACAGTCTTGATGATGGGACGTTCTGTAGAGGCCATTGAGGATGTGCCAGCAGGCAACATTTGTGGTCTAGTTGGCGTGGATCAATTCCTCATAAAAACGGGCACAATCACAACCTTCAAAGAGGCACACAACATGAAGGTAAGTCAAAGCCGTCTATCTCAAAAGAATACTCTTATAATTGATACCTATTCAACTGAAGGTCATGAAGTTCTCCGTATCACCTGTTGTCCGTGTGGCCGTGGAGCCGAAGAACCCAGCTGATTTACCCAAGCTAGTGATTGGTTTGAAGCGTCTGGCCAAATCCGATCCCATGGTTCAGTGCATAATTGAGGAGTCCGGCGAGCACATTATTGCAGGCGCTGGTGAATTGCACTTAGAGATTTGCATTAAGGATCTAGAGGAGGATCATGCCTGTATTCCGCTCAAAACGTCAGATCCTCTAATATCATACCGCGAAACTGTCCTCGAGCAATCTAACCAAATGTGCCTGTCCAAGTCGCGTAACAAACACAATCGCTTGACCATGAAAGCAGGACCAATGCCCGATGGCTTGGCCGAGGACATTGACAATGGCGTTGTCTCTGCCCGAGATGAGTTCAAGAAGCGCGCACGTTTTCTTAACGAGAAGTACGGCTATGATGTGAGTGAGGCGCGCAAAATCTGGTGCTTCGGTCCCGATTGCACTGGCGCCAACATAATTGTAGATTGTACCAAATCGGTTCAGTATCTAAACGAGATCAAGGACTCGGTTGTTGCCGGCTTCCAGTGGGCCTCCAAGGAGGGCGTACTAGCCGAAGAAAACATGCGTGGTATACGCTTTGATATACATGATGTGGTTGTCCATGCTGATGCAGTGCATCGTAGCGGTAGCCAGATCATTCCAACAACAAGACGCTGCCTGTACGCCTCAGCGATTACAGCGAGTCCACGACTACTGGAGCCAGTGTATCTGTGTGAGATACAATGCCACAATTTAGCGGTTGGAGGCATACACAAAGTACTCAGCCGACGTCGTGGTCATGTCTTTGAGGAGTCTCCGGTGCCGGGAACTCCCATGTATGTGGTTAAATGCTATTTGCCGGTCAACGAATCCTTTGGTTTCACAGCCGAACTGCGTACCAATACACGCGGACAGGCCTTTCCTCAATGTGTGTTCGATCATTGGCAGCTGCTGCCGGGTGATCCATCCGAAACCAACTCCAAGCCTTATCATATTGTTCAGGCGACGCGTGCACGCAAGGCTCTCAAGCTAGGAGTACCCGACCTTACGCAATATTTGGACAAATTGTAAAGCAGTGCAAGTCTAGTCTCCCTAACTTGATTAATCATTAACAGCCAACCATGTCAGTTTCCTTTTGAAGTTAACATTAAATACCCTCACATTATTTATTCTAATTCATATATCTATATATTTATTTAATACTTATGTGATATAGTATATATTTATACATGAGATATTATAAACAAATTATAATTTTAAAAATTCAATTGACTACTACAATTAAAACTACAACAATTAATAGTTTTCTGTGTCCCCTTAAATATTAAAATAGCCGTGAAAGCTGCCCAGAGGGCGGCCATAACTTGCGATAAATATTATATTTTAATGAGCTGCATTAAAATACATTATTTATCGCAAGTTATGGCCACCCTATATATCGATATCATGCATGTGCTGCTGCTATTGCAATGATTGCTGTCGCCTGCAATTTTGGTTAAAAACACGTTAAATATGTCAGCTGTAGAACAGGATCCCGTCGAGTTGATGTTGAAAAAAACGGGCTGCATTGAGCTTCACTACAAGGTACAGGAGTGCATTGCAGAGACGGGCGACTGGCGCATGTGCCAGGACAAAGTGAAAGAGTTCAAGGCGTGCATGCAAAAATATGTGGATCAACAAGCTAAGAAATATTCCAATGTTAAGTAAAATACTACATAAACTCCTCAGCACCAGTATCGTCGCAAACCCAACCAAGCTGGCGCTCATCGTGCGCGGCGACCTGAAGATGAGCAAAGGCAAAACAGCGGCACAATGCGCACACGCCGCCATCCTCTGCTACCAAAACGCATCCCACGGCAGTGAGATGCAAAATGCTTTACTCCAGCGCTGGTGCCGAATGGGACAGCCAAAAATTGTGCTACGTGTGGACAGCTACGAACAGTTGAATGGTCTACAGCTGCAGGCACAAGAGGCCGACGTGGTTGCTGCCTTGGTGAGAGACGCCGGGCGCACACAGCTAGAGCCTGGAACAGCCACGGTGCTAGGAGTGGGACCTGCAACAGCTGCTGATGTTGATAAGCTGGTCGCTCATTTGAAACTTTTATAAATAGTATATGAATTATGTAATTAATAAAAACAAGTGATCTAGTCGGGTGTACCCAACTATAAATTTAATCGATTTGATGGAAATTTAAGCTATCGATGATTTGAGAGAAATTGTAATCTGTGCGCGCTAAATAACCACCCATCCAAGGTTCCGAGATAAATTTAAACAAAAACAATATACTCAGTTAATGCTTTTTCAGGGGGTTCAGAATTGATTTGGAATACTCATTCAGGCATTCCTTTTACCACCGGACATTGTTGATATGGTTAAAGACACCGCTTGACCAAACATTTCTACCAAATCTGAAGTTACTCGTTCGGTTATCTGGCGCAGCTTTCCATTCGATTCGCCGCAGATAAGGCGCTCAATTCGAGGCGTGGAACATAGAACCACAACCGATGTATAGACCACATCTATAATAGACAATATCTATAGCAACAGTTATTTGATTAAGCTTGATAGGCATTACGGTTCTCCACATTATAGTACTCAAGCTCGCATCTCAGATTATAGGGAATCTCCTGTGGCAGATAGTCAAGTAAACGTGCTCGCACACTTTCCACAATTAATGTCTCGGGTGTTTCATCTGTATAAACGTCAGCTGGGTAGAGCCAACGTCGTGGCTTGGCAAAATCAACTAGATAACCATGCAACTCTTGCAGTCCATTGCCCGTAATGGAGGAAACCAAGAAAACATCACTAAAGTGATTCCAACTGGTTTCACGTTGATTTAAACGCACGCCCATTGATTCGCTTTGAAGGGAAACTTTTTTTCCAGCACTCTTGTTACGCAGAGTATCATTAGTCAAAGTCTTAATCAGATCCAAGAGGACACGCTTTGATTTCAGAGCATCCACTTTGTTGAGCACCAAAAAGCTGGGCAAGTGGGCATAGATCTTCAGCGCTTCGAGCACTGTGGGATGCAAAGCTTTGCGTGTCCAACTGTTGGAGGCATCCTGCATAACAGCTATAATATCCGCATTTTGTATGGCATGACGATAAGCACTTCTAAAGCTCTGCTCCAAATGATGTTTCCGAATTTCGTTCTGAGTGACCAGGCCAGGCGTGTCGTAGAATACGAGCTGCGTCTGTCCCGTAGTCAAAATTGCGGTATTTGCTTTGCGAGTTGTGTGCACTTTTGCCGAAGTAGGACAGACCTAAAATGGAGATTAGTATATCCTTTCTATTGCCAAATAATTGCATCTCACCTTATGATTGATTATGTTGTTAATAAAAGTACTTTTTCCAACATTTGGAACTCCAATTACGGCTATGTGCAGCGCTCGCTGCTGTTCCTCCCTGTTGTTGTTATTGTTGTCAAGCACCTCTGTAGGTTGCGGAGGCGCCGTTGTTAAAAGCACATTTTCTCCATTAGCCTGGGTTGCAGCAGATAAGCTACGTACACTTGTTATGCAGAAAATGTTTTTATTGCTTTTAAGCAATTTTAAAGAACTTGTTAGCCAATATAAACGCATCGCGGTAAGGTGACGGGCAAAGCTATCGATAATTACTCGATGTTTTTAGATAGTACGCAGCAAATGTTCGTATCGACACGTACATGTATCGATACTTATTGTATTAAAACAAAGGATTTCGGTTAATAAACTAATTTTTTATTTTGTTGAAACAAAACTAAAGCGGAAATTTGTCAACTTAAGTATCTAACATTAACATTAGTAATTTTGCATTGCATAGGTCTCAGCAGGTGTCACAGTTAATATGTATATATGTAAATCAATATGCACTTTAAAATTTGTGTTGTGCTTGCTTTACAGATAAAAATACCACAATTAAATACCAAATTAGGGATAAGAGTTTAGGTATTTAAAAAATTCTATTAAACTATAGTTTTCCACTATTCAAACAAAACTGTATCGTGCTCCTGCACTGAATAGAAATCCAACGTTTTAGCATTGTTTTCTAGATGTACGACCAGTTCCGGATGTTTGGCATCTATATAGCATAATTGCGGAATTTTCCCTTCAAGGCGAAAGCGCTTCATGACCAGTCCTTGCAACGTTTGCACCGTTATCATGCGCGGCACTTTTTTCTCCCAAACTTCACCCGTCTGCCTATTCTGTATTCGGACTTTAATGAGATTTGATGGCTTGGTTTGTATGCGCGGCACAAAATCAGCGGGCGACCCATATTCTGTGCAAAAAAGAGAATACCATTTCAAAGTAAGCAATTATGATTTGCTAACCACAAGAACTTACTATTCACAATCAGCAAGTAGCTGCGATGTTTCTTATAAAATTCGCGAAGAGCATCAGCGCCCGATTTGGTTGCCTGTAACCAGTCCAATGCATATTTCTTCCATATATCGTATTCGGCACCTCGTCGCTCCTCGGCTGTTACCTTTGCCTTATTTACGACCTGCAGCCCGGCTATGCTGGCCACTGCTTTGGAAAACATTTCATCAAAATTCGACTTCAAATGAGGCGTTTTATTCAAGCGCTTCAATTGTGGTAATTTGTCGAGCTCGTTAAATGCCTCAGCCTGAAAAGAAAAATATTTGCAACTGGTAGGAGCCTCTATTATAGTTTTTTTTCACCTCATTCCATATGGGATTCTGCATCAGACTGAGCTGCTCCAGCGACACAAACATATTTAACTTCGCCTGCGGCTCACAATCTGGGAGCTGCAGCTGCTCAATTCCATTCTCAATGAGATTAAGCACACGCAAGGTACTTATATTACCAAGCTTGCACACCTGATCAAAGTCCATGAGTTTAGTGCGATGCAAATCGAGCTCGCGCAGCTGTCGAAAAATTTTGCTACAGTCGACCTCAGCCAATTGACTTAACGCATTCTCCTGTAAGCTCAACGACTCAATATCCGGCCACAGCATCGCCGTTTGCATCACATTTTGCCAATCCGTAAAGCCGCAATTCCCCAAATTAATATGCTTCAGATGACGAAAAGCGGGAGCCAGGTCGGTGACTTGTTTATCTGTGGGCAACAGCAGACGATTGGAGCTGCAAAATAAAGTATGCATTTTAATTGTTGTCATATACAGGATCTCCAAAACTTACCCCAAGTTCAAATTGCTGAGCAGTGGCAGCTGCTGTGTTATGCTAGCCACAATCTCCCAGTTCCAGATGAGTGTATGGCTCACATTCAGCGTCGTTAACTGTGAGAGATCCTTCAGGTAGCCTGCAGCATTGACTGGCGTCTCGTCCACACTCACCTCCGACAGCTGCTCAAATTTGCTTTGCTTGCGCGCTATCTTGTCCATGCCCACAACCTCGAAGAGGGATGCCTGCATTGAAGCCTGTGCCTCACGTATCAGCGACGTATCTACATTCTTCGAATCGTAATTGAGATAACGTTCGCGTGCTTCATCTTCCAGCGTAGCACACGGCCCCAACTTGCCAGGCCGTATAAAACTGCCAGCTGTGGGCAATTGCGTTTGGAAATAACGCTTGCCATCGACCATGCCATTGTGCTTGCCCCTCAACCCGTCGTCCCACTCGATGCCCAACCAAGTGCCACAGTGCCCGTTGACCTGCAATGTATATGAAAATTGGATTATAATCGTTGAATTAATATGTATTAAGATGCCTACCTCGCCCACGTATTTAACGGTGCCATAATTGTTGGCGATTTTGATGCGTGTGCCCAGCGGATAAAACAGCTGCGCCTCATCAATAACTCCAACCATTGTTGTTTTTGTTTTCGTTTCTTACAAGGCCTACTATTTTAATATGTGCACGTTTTTTTGCTTTGTGTCGTCTCTCTATAGAAGGGAAGTTACATAAATATCGTTAACACGCGGTAACAAATTAATGTTTGCTTAAATTTTGCAATTAAACAGAAAATCTCTTTATTTTGTATACGATTGACTCACAGTAAACAGTTACAGGGCTGTTCACACCAGGGCTACAACACTTATACTGAAGCAACACTTAAATATCGCTGCTATTCGATATAAATCGATATTCGTCACAACTGCTGTCATTTCAAGTATTTTCATCTTTTCCAGAAACAGTCACACAGCCCCTGGAATTTTGTACTGTTGAATTGTGGAAATACTTTATTTCGTATATTTTTGTGAGTTTTATGACCATTTTCATTTGATAAGCGTCTACACAAACCTATGTACTTGCACATGATATAAAGGTAATAACCATATGAACGTACTACAATCAATTCCAATGAGAAACCTGCCTGGTATGTATTAAGTATGTAAACACTTGCCGAATCACATAGCTAATTGGCATTTAGAAAACGGTACATCCCCAAAATATGCGAGTAACCAAATCCTCAAATAAACGGGTACGGTAACAAGAGCAGCAGACTGCCACGTCAGCATTAAGAAAAAAATGTAAAGGAGCGAGCCGAAATCGAATCACTTACATCTGTCTTCTATCGCATTTGTAGTTGCTTGTGCGCCAATTCAGTTTACGGCTTATAATCGAAAAGTGCAGAAGCAGCATAAGGTCAAGTTGGAAATATGTCCGAAAATAAGGAGGCTGACAAAATAGAGGTTTTTAATAATTACATATTTACTTTGAATACACATGAAACATTTATTATTTTTTTTCTATTTAACTCAGGCACGAAGCTATCAGCTGCGCCTCGTAGAATACATTGTTAAACGAAATGGAATTATTTATTTGCCCACTGGGTCGGGCAAAACTTACGTGGCCATCCTGGCCCTCAAGCGTTTCTCCCAAAACATGGACAAGTGAGTGCAATACTATACTATAAATTATTTAATTAACCTAAAAAATTAATATCAAGAGTGCTCTAATCGGGAGTGCTTGACTAGCAGATACCCTGCATTACCAGGCATTTCACTTTACTTTGTATATAAATACATACATACATACACACACACACGTACACGAACACACTTATAATCTTAGAATATAAACACACTAGCAGCTTACTGCGCAGTTAAATATGCGGCTGCGCTTGTTCTTCCCATTTTGGAGAGCTGTTAACAGTCAGCAATAATTTCTTGGGATCGCGCATTCTTATTTCTGAGAGAATAAAATCAAATTATTGACAGTGCGTGGCAATTAGAATCTAATAGTTTAGATGTTGAAAAAAAAAAAACAAAAAAAATGTGAAAAATATTCCAAATATTCCAATTGCAACAAAATTGGCTGACATTGCATTATTGGAAAAATTCTTATTTATTACAAAATAAATGAAAAATTATGATTTTCTGCTTATTCATTAAGGAGCCAGCTTGATTTTAGTAAACCTCTAAATTTGATAGCCTTTTATAACTTTAGTGGACTATAAATCGCAAGGATTAAGTGACTGTAATCTGGGATTTATATAGGAATCTTAATAAAGGGGGTAGTCTCTATCGACTTTTTTGGATCATAACACTAACTCACTCGTCAAAATCGGGCATCGCTCGAAAGCTGTATAAGATGCAATTATAGTTAATATATCCGCCATATCTTCTTGATTTGCCGCGCACCTAGTAGACGTTTCGGAAAAATATTCATAATTCGAGGGTATACACAAGAATACGTTCCAAATCTCAAATCACCAGCTTGCGCTAAGAATATAAGAAAGTACATAAAGATCCATCTTTCTCAAGCATATTTAATCAGCAAGCCAACACACTCAATGTTGTGTATAATATGCACATATATGTGTATATATGCACATATATGGTACACATATTGTATATATATATATATATATATATATATATATATATATATATATATATATATATATATATATATATATATATATATATATATATATATATATATATATATATATAAATATATATATATATATATATATATATATATATATATATATATATATATATATATATTATATATATATTCAGATCGATTGAAGAGGGCGGTCAGCGTGGCTTATTCATTTGCAATACCGTTGAGCTGGCTCGACAGCAAGCTATCTGTGTGCGAAAGCTTACGAACTTCAAAGTCGGATACTATGTCGGCGAACAGGGCACGGATACTTGGAAAAAACCCAAATGGGACGAGGAAATACATAATAATCAGGTGAGTTTCTCAATATACAAACATAGTTACACATTAGTCTTATATTCAATTACGAAGTGCAAAATATATTGGTTTTATGCAATGTCTGTCCGTCCATCTGTCCAGATGACCGCAACCTATTTCGCTGATATTAAAGGTGACATTTGTAATATTCATTCGGGTTGAATAATACAGATTAATGGTTTAAAAACTGTTGAATCTGTTTTGATAACGGAGCCTGATAACAGTATGCAGTTAACTGTTTTCGGCCCTAACTCCAATCATTGGAAGAAGTTATTTTTTCGATTCGCCATGCCACTAGTGGGTATGGATATATAACTTTTGGCCAATCCTTAGAAGGAGTCTGTTACTGTTATTGAGGCTAAGAATAGAAAACTGGAAATTAAACGGATTTACGTTATGCCACGCCACTAAGAGACGTAAAAACGACTCGTCGTCAACGGTAACTCAATTATCAAGTTTTAAAGCTCTGGCTCTAAAACTTTTGAGTCTATAAGCTTTTGCAGTTTGTCACGGCCCCTATGGGGCTGAAGCCTGCTTCCTGATTCCTTTACCAAAAGAGATTTAACTGTGAATGAGTATTCTTCAGTCGGTAGATTTTTGTTATGTGCTGATCACTTTTATTGCTTCTATCTGTTGCCAGCGTTTTAACTCTAAAAAATAAAAATGATAGAGAAATCACTTGTTTAGTTATATTATATATTTTGTAAGTTTATTTTGTCTGATTCATTTTTTTTTTTTTGTCAATTGACTGAATTTTTATTACAGGTACTGGTAGGCACGGCCCAGGTGATGCTCAATTTATTTACCGAAAATTTCTTGTCACTGAGTTCGGTGAGCATTGCGATTATGGACGAATGTCACCATGGCACTGGCAAGCACCCGTATCACGAGATTATGAAACTTGTTCAAATGAAAATGCAATCAGGTTTCACAAAGCTGCCCCGAATCGTGGGTCTAACCGGCGTCCTGATTAAGGGCAACGAAATCAAGGAAGTGTCTAAGAAATTGAAAGATCTGGAAACCACATATTGTGGCAATATAGTCACAGTCTCTGACACCAAGGAATTGGAGAACGTAATGCTGTAAGCAAAAACACACAGAAAGATTATTAAATACTTACTTATTATCTACGTATATTCCAGTTACTCGACAAAGCCGCGAGAATCCCTAATGACATACAAATCCGAAGTACAGACATTTGCAAAAATTGAAGAAATCAGGCAACGCATCCAAAACTACTTTCAGTCGCTGGATCTCCAAGATATTGGACGTCAGCCTGTTCGCATGTCCAAGGGGATGCGGTTGCAGCGTGAACCGAATAAAAAGAGCGCCATCAAGCTAACATTGAATGACTTTTTATTCCAATTGGATAACTATGGCATCTATGCGGGATCCATAGCAATCGTCTCTGTAATAGTCGAGTTCGAAATAAAACGGCGACAGGCTGAGACATTGGCCTTGCGGAATCTGTATCGTTCAGCTATCACGCTCTGCGAGAGCGTGCGCCATTCGCTGGTCTCCAAACTGCGTGATATGTTAGACGATGATCAGATGTCCGACGATATGATCAATACCGAGGAAGTCATCATGAACTTCTCTACACCGAGAGTGCAATTGTTTTTGCAGTATCTGAAACAAACCTTTGCTAACAAACAGCCCAAAGACATTTGCTGTTTGGTCTTCGTAGAGCGTCGCTATACATGCAAGTGTATCTATGGACTGGTGTTTAACTATATTGCAGCCACACCTGAGCTACGAAATGTGCTCTTTCCACAATTTATGGTTGGACGCAACAGTTTTTTTCTAGATATTGAGAACAGCCTTGAACGTCGCTGGCTAAAATCGGTAAGCAGTAATTACTTATAGAAAGTCATTTTCATTCATAACTCATGGATAAAATATTGACTTTGAATCGTTCGTTTCCAAATTCCCGGTTCACAAAATCCCACTTCCTGTTTTCTTTCGCTTGAGCTGGATCAAATTTGACCAGTTTATTGTTATTCCTAAGCTTTTATTATTCCTAATTGGGACGACGAGCTGACTCATACTTCTGCAGAGCTCTTATTTAAGATTGATTTTCTTGCATGTAGGCAATTCAAGAGTTTCGTGATGGTGAGGCAAACATGATGATATGCTCCAGCGTTCTGGAGGAAGGCATAGATGTTCAGGCCTGTAACTATGTGATCATATTGGATCCAATAAAGACGTTTAATATGTATGTGCAGACCAAAGGACGTGCACGCTCAAAGGATGCATCGTTCATGATCATTTCTTCTGCGCTGGACAAGGAAAAGACGGCAACGCAGATACTGCAGTATCGAAAAGCACACGCAGACATCGGTGAATATCTGAAAGATCGTGTGCTAGAGCGTGCAGATCCCCAAATGGACCAGATCAACGAGCACTTTCATAATGATATTCCGCCGTTCATCAATGCAAGTGGTGCCGTGTTGCTAGCCAGCAACGCCCTAACCTTAGTGCATCGCTACTGCCAACAGATGCCATCGGATGCCTTTGGCATTGTCCTGCCGTGGTTCAAGCTGCTCGAGCCAGCGGAACGCAAGGCTTTCACCGAATCCTGGCAGCAAAAGTCGATTGTATCCATCACTTTACCACTTAACTCAACGTTACGCGAAACAATCTACGTAAGCGATTCCAAATATATTTGTCTTCGATCTGCAATTTTTACGATCTCATTAATTTATAGAGCGATCCCATGTCTAACTCACGTTTATCCAAGATCTCGGCGGCATTTAAGGCATGTGTCAAACTCTACCAATTGGGCGAACTCAATGAGCGTTTTTTGCCCACAACGGCAAACGAACGCGTTGCCGAGATCGCCAATGATCACTTTGAGCACTGGAAGAAGTATGGCGACAATGGTGTGTAAAGCTGTCTATTTCAAATCCGTACGAATTGAATGCGTAGAATTTAACTTTTAATTGAATTTCTCGTTTGCCTTGGCCATTTTTCCTGTTTCAAATTGAAACAACCAATTTGAACGAGGAAGAATATTGCAGTCGGGCGCTACCGAATGCATACACCCATTCACGGTCTTAATAGTAACGCACCTGCCCAATTTGTTTCTAGCACAAAACTGTAGACGTTACAGCCCAATGTATCCAGTATATCTTGTATATACTTTTCCGTTTCGTATACTCTTATCAATAGTATAAAAATGATATGATAAAAGAACAACATTATAAGTATAGTTCTTTAGTTTTGATACACATCAGATACTACTGTTATAAACACATAAAATCGTACATTTTGTCTACTTGCAGTCACCTTTAATCGCAGAGATCGCGAACACATCAACAAAGACATGAAAACTTATGCCATCAAATATCCAGAAGAGTTTAAAGATGCGATGCCGCAAGTGGGAATGGTATGCTATGCATACGAGATTATTATAGAGGCAGACTACGATCGCAATGACTACACGAGTCACATTTACGACTCACTGCAGACGCGTCGGAACTATGCTTTGCTACTGAGGAAACGATTGCCACGCATGGCCGAGATGCCGCTATTCAGCCACCAGGGCAAGATGAATGTGCATGTGGCCGAACAGCCACGGGAAGTGGTCGTAGAGACCGAGAATCAATTAGAACAACTGCAGCATTTTCATGTGATGATCTTCCGAGATATCCTACGCATTTGGCAGCCATTCTTCGTGTTCGACCGCCATAGTAATGAAAACTCCTTTCTTGTGGTGCCGCTCTCAGCAACGCCTGGCATTGGCATCGATTGGCCTCTGGTGCAAAAATTCCAACGGTTGCCAAAGGCACATTCCAGAAGTCTGGCTGAGCGCCAGCAAATGCCACCACCAAATCCAGAGGACTATGTGGGTACGGTTGTAACGCAATGGTATGCTAATTATGATGAGAAACGTATGCTGGTTACCAAGGTCCACACGGATCTGACACCCTTAAGCAAGATGGAAGAGAAACAGCAGGACAAGAGCTACTATGAATTCACTATGGCCAAGTATCGCAACTACATAGGCGATGTGGCCCACAAGCAGCAGTTCCTGCTTGAGGTGCGCGAACTGTCAGATCAGTTGAACTACTATGTACAGCAACGCGTCAAATCCTCCGCACAAGGCAAAGCGCGTGCCAAGGTGATGCTCATCCCTGAGTTGTGCTTTAATTTTGGCTTTCCCGGCGATCTGTGGGCGAAGCTGCTTTTCCTGCCTAGCATATTGCGACGTCTGCACTATATGTTGCATGCTGAGACGCTGCGCGTTCGAATTAATAAATATCTCGGACTGGACAAATTGCCACAGATCGGAGTGGATTATAGACCACGACCCTTGGAAATTGATTGGTCGCTGCGTCGGAATGTCGATCACCAAGGTAATGCGATGCATGCGGATGATTGCGAAGAACCGCGTCCGTTGCTCGACCCCCTGCCTACGAAGGGAATAGAGATGTCAATGGAAAAGTTGGAAATAACCGATCTAGAGGTTCCTTGGCAGCAATATATGGAGCCGTGCGACATTGCACGCAACGTCATGACCACCTATCCCGTAGAGCTTTCATATTTCTACAATTTCACCAAAGGAAACAATAAAAGTTTCGATACTATTGATTACGAGGACAAGAAGCTCTGGACTCAGTTGCAGTTCAAAATGCCCGAGGGCGATATATATGGCAGTAAAACTCGTGCAAATAAACTGCCCGCCATAATGTCCGCCAGCGTGGATAATGAAGAACGTGTCAAACAGGTGTTGTTATCTGTGCTGCAGCACAGTATTTCCAATGAGCATATAACTCCGGCAGAACAGGGCGAGTTCCTGGCAGCCATCACATATGCGGGCAGTGTCGATGTCTTCGACATGGAGCGCTTCGAGCTACTCGGCGATTGCTTTCTCAAACTCAGCGCCACTCTTTATTTGGCCAACAAGTATCCGGACTGGAATGAAGGCATTCTAACGCAGGTTAGTTTATAAAATACATAATCAGCCAAACGATTATATGAATGTGAATATATTTTGTTAATTCTTTCAGGTGAAGTCGACGATGGTTTCTAATCGCAATCTATTATACTGCCTCAGCGAAACGGACATACCCCTGTGCATCTGCAGCACCCTCTTCTCACCGAAGTACACATGGCTGCCGCCCAGTTTGGCTTTGCCGCAGAATGTGAGGGCGCTTTGGCAGGAGAGTCCTGACTTGGCAGCATTGGTGGGTCCGCACAATTTGCGCAATTTGTCAATCAGCGAAGAGGAGCTTTTCGGCGATGGAAACTGTGGAAAGCAATCGTTTAGTAATTTTATCAACGGCTGTAAAGCTAATCAGCATACTCATCATGCGGGCTTTGACTTAAGCAGCGACATTAACTTCTGCTTGGGCCAGGTGCAGATGCCCGATAAACTGATCGCGGACACGTTGGAAGCGATATTGGGCGTGGTTGTTAAGAATTATGGACTGCATCACGGGTTCCGTATGCTGGAATATTTTGGCATCTGCAAGCCAGACATTGGCAAGCCGCTCACCCAGTTGCTAGACCTGCAACTAGGTGGCTCACGCATGCGCACCAATATTTCGCAGCGTGAGGTGGATGGTTTCTTAATTAATCATCAACATTTGGAACACAATTTGGGTTACACCTTCCGCGATCGAGCCTATCTGCTGCAAGCGCTGACACATCCCTCAAATCCCACAAACCGTTTGACAGGTTGCTACCAGGAGCTTGAATTCATAGGCGATGCCATCTTGGATTTCCTTATCTCAGCTTACATATTTGAGCACAAAACTCGTATGACACCTGGTCAGTTGACAGATCTACGCTCGGCTCTGGTTAATAATACGACTCTGGCTTGCATTTGTGTGCGTCATCGATTCCATTTCTTCATTTTGGCAGAGAATGCACTGCTCGCGGAGTCCATTCAGAATTTCGTGCAGTTCCAGGAGATGCAGAATCATCGCGTTACTAACCATGTACGCATTCTCATGGAGGAGAATGATGTGCAGCCGGAGCCACTGGACTCCGATGAGGAATTGGAAATGGCCGAGCTGGCGGCCAACCAACCAAAGCTAGCAATTAAAGAAGCCAATGCCCCCTTAGAAGGCGAATTCAACATTTCCCATAACGTGGATGTGCCCAAGGCCTTGGGTGATGTTCTGGAGGCACTTATAGCCGCCGTTTACTTAGACTGTCGGGACTTAAACACCACCTGGCAAGTGGTCTACAAACTGTTTGAGCCTGAACTACTCGAATTCTCACGTAACGTGCCACTCAATCCCATCCGTCAGCTCTTTGAGCACAAGCTGGCAAAGCCCACTTTTAGCCCGCCTGTCATAGACAATAACCATGTGATGGTCACCTGCCAATTTATCTGCATGGATAAGACCATCAAGGTCTATGGCTTTGGCAACAATGGCAAGCAGGCCAAGCTGTCAGCTGCAAAGCATGCACTCCAAAAACTAGCCAAATGCGATGCTTAGATCCGCTTTCTCAAATTTCCATTTGCATTTTTCTTTTGTTCGTTTTTTTATAACATTGAGTTTATTATTATGTTAAGTACTCGAAGTATGCATTATCCCATAAGAGTATAAAATGTGATTATATAATTCAATTTTATTTACAATAAATAAAATATATTTTTATAAATAATATTTAGCTATGCAAAAAAATGTATATTTAATAATTATATTAAATAAAATATTGATCTATAACTCCATTTGTGTTGTCTGTAGTCTGACATGATAATACCCAGTGCTCCATTTTACGAAAGTATTGATCTACTAAATCTGATCAGTGAATGGGATATGAGCACATAAATTAAATTATATTATTCAAGTATAAAACAATAATGGATTTAAATTTTCTATATTTTTTCAGGTCGGAAAAGGAAGAACTTGTCACAATAGTACAGATTCGATAAACATAAAATATGGAAATATTAATTGTGGGCTTCCAGCTCTCTTCTAGAACCTAGTTGAAGGTTCAGTACAACTCACATACCTGGCTCAGTAACTCTCCTCTCAGGCAAAATTTAGTTTTCACTACACCTAAGCTTAATATTATCAAATGTTCCTTCTTATTTAATGATCATTTGATGAAAACCAATCAAATTATTTAAAACATAACATATTTAAAGAAAGATTGAAAGAATCAATCAAATGTCTGGTTTCTGAGTTTCTGGAAAATGTATTTTCCGATTTGCCATGACCCTAGTGTACGTATCTAGAAAATCTTGAAATTTTACGAGTGTATTTTCCAAATTTTAAATCTCTGGCTTTAATAGCGACGAAATGCTTTCCGTTCATAAGTTCAGACTGACTGACGGACGGACAGCAAGACATTGCACAAAATCAATATACTTTTTTTCCTTTGGGGACAGAGTACAGTAATGAAACTACAATATATGTTTATAAGAAGCTACAAAATTGAATAGACCTCCAATATAATTTAGTTTTTGTTTTATTATTTACGTTTTTATTTACGGCGTGCATAATTCATTTAAATTTTCTTTACAATTTTATTATTTACAAAATGATGGGCACATTTAGTGATAATTATCAAGCAACTGGTTTGTTGCACTCGCAAATAATTCAGGCAAGTTTCCAGAGACTCGTTGCACGATTCCAGTTATTAATTGTTGTTATTATTGGGGCCCGCCACTGGTTTAAAATAATCGAAGTGCTTACAATTTACATACATTTAGTATACGTTAACATTTTGAAAGAAACTTGTACAATTAATTCAGCAATTGAAGGTGAGGAGTCAATTAATCAAAAAAACAAACGAATCAACATTTTGGAATGCCACAAATTGCACTGCGCAGATACGTTTAAACAATTTTTAACAATAGAGGAGAAATACATTACATACAAATATATTAAAACTAAGGCTAATGCGGTTTCGTATCAAGTAGTTGGAGATTAAATGAGATTAATTTGCTCACCTAAACTAATACACAGATATTGTTCAAGTGCATGCCCTACGACTCGGGTTAAGCTCTCCTCCTTACATCATCTATCATATACCATCTACACCCGACAGGTGCAGTCTGGTTTGTTAATACTGCGTTGTCTTGTTTGCAGATTACGCAACGCAGCTCCGCCATACTGAATACCACTACCAATGCGTTCAGGATCCAATTCGCCCGTCTCTATCTTGGCCAATATAGTCTTTGAGCACTTCAGAAATGCCTCCTCTACATTCTCACCCGTCTTGGCGCTCGTCTCCAGGAATATCAGCTCTGAAACATATGAGTAAATTATCAATATTCAATCATGATTAGTGACGATTAACGAACCATTCTCCTGAGCAAATGTGCTCGCCTCTAGAAAAGTTACATCACGTGCCTCCTCCAAATCCTTCTTGTTGCCCACTAGCAATATAACTATGTTTGGACTTGCCAATGTTCGAGCATCATTTAACCAATTCGTCAAAGCATTAAATGAATCCCGCGACGTGCTATCATAAACCAACAAAGCGCCAGCAGCGCCACGATAATACGAACGGGTTACTGAACGGAATCGCTCTTGCCCAGCTGTATCCCATATTTGAAGCTTTACCGATTTCCCACCCACATTCACAATCCTCGATCCAAACTCAACACCAATCGTATGGGAGCTGTCGTCTTTGACTGGACAGAAAAAATAAGATAAAAATGTGTAGGGTCTTATCATTATTTAAAGCAGTAAGAAGCAGAATTGAATTCAACAATATATACATATATGTATATATCTATATAAACTCTAGTCTTATTAATATATATATATATATATATATATATATATATATATATATATATATATATATATATATATATATATAGACATGTATAAGTTTGGATAGAAATTAAGTAAGCCCTGCTTCACAAAATAAAACTCAATTCAACTTATACCGCGGGTGTCCGTCTATTAAAGTTTCCCCTGTATATTTACCACACAGAGTACCCAATCAGTAGTACAACTTACATTTACTTTCGATGAAATGATGCAAGAGACAGCTTTTGCCGCTGCCCGCGCTTCCGATTATGAGAAACTTAAATAGATAATCTGCAAACAAGCCAATTCCATTACTAATTTTTACTGGTTTGAGCTCAAATTGTTACAAACCGTATGTTTCAGACATTTTATTATGTTTTTTGCGTCGTTGTTTCTTTGTTGTTGTTCTTGTTGTGCTAAGCCTCTACTACTGCGCGGTTTTAGCCTTGAATTACCCTTGCAGTTTTGCTGTTGGAGGGCAGAAATTGAAATTGGATAGCTAAAAAATTATTGCATTGTTTTTTAACTAGAAAGTGTTATTGTTCACCTGCTGTACATACCACATGCATTTATACACACATATGTATGTCCATATGAAAATGATTCATGAACTGCATTTGAGCTGAACTTGTTAGTTCTTGATTTAGTTCAATAGCCAAAGTTCTTATCTTTTACTAGAGGAACTATCTGCTTAAACATTTAATAGCTTTACATCACATTATTATCACTAAATGCTCATTTTATTATTACAAAAATGAATCAATAGTACAGTTTTCGCTTAATACATTTGTTAAGTTCTATTGTCACATCATTTTATTTTTTTATGTATCCTTTTTCTTTTCTGTATAGTTTTGGTAACAGTTGATTGGATCTTTTGCTGTGTAAACCGAATATGATGTCTTGCTACTCTCAAAATTCTGAAAATACAAAGATTAACAATGATCGTTAGGTAGAATTCTGAGCGGATAATGGGTGACAGCTTACCTTAATATCACCGGTTATTAATGTCCACAAATAAATAAAAACAGCTGGCATCAAGCTACTGAGCACAACCAGCTCAAATTGATTAAGCTCACCGAAAATAGCAATGTTCATTTTAATAAATTGAATATAAAAAAAAGAATTATAACGCAAGTGCGAAACTGCGAATGATGACAAATTGTTGTTATTCACGTAGTCCACTGTCAAGGGTTGCCAATGTTTGCACTTTTAAAATTTTCTTTAAATATGAAAAAAAGGGCAACGGTAGCTTGTATTTTTAATTTATAACTGAAGCTTACAAATAATTATTATTATTTTGTTAAACCTTATACATTATAAAAAAAAAGAACTCATTTTAAATGGCCAGGGATGCAGAAGATAATGTATGCTTCTTTCGTGGTTCTTTTATATTTGATATTTTTTAGTGTATTGTATTACGGTCATACAACGTGCAGTCTGTGGATATTTATTTGCGACAAAAACTTATTTAAAACCGATTAAAATGGCTTTTCGCATACCTTTTGGCAAGAAACACGCTGAAATCGCATCATCCTTGTAAGTAACAACGAATTGTTTATTATTGTTAGCACATTTACTGCTTTTCCAATAGGTAGAGTAACTTGCAAAGGCATTGCATAACCATTAATTGTCAAATCGAACAATTCTAACAATAATATAACTATTTTTGTTTTTAGCGTACGCTCTGGCGCAGGGTTCGGTGGCGCCGCTGGTCTGGCCCTGCTCTACTACACTGACTGGAAACTGGTGCTGCAGTACATGCCCATCTACGGCTCCAAGTTCGACAAGAGCGATTAAGTCAGAGATGCTGTTTGAACTCTAGTTAAAAGTGTGCTTAAATAATGGTGAATAAAATAAGTTCAATTCGAAGTTTGAATTTTGTTATCGTTTGCCATATTGCTACACAATATGTTTTATTAATAATTTGCGCATATATGAATATATGTGTAAGTACAAGTACTATGCATAACAGTGGTTACTCGCGAACTCTGTAGATTTTTCCCAAAGGATCTACGTTTTAATTTAAAGTTGGTTCATTGATTCGTATTCCGATTTCACTATCTAGTTAAATCTTTAGTGCCTTAAGTACAATGTTACTTAGCCTAGTTTCATTAAAAAATCGTATAAAAACTACATATTGGAGCATTTGTATTCGAAATAGAGTCAAGTACTAACTATTCTTTTTCGAAAAGAGAAATTGTTAAACATTTGTGGAAGCACGAATCGACCAGCGATTAATTTCGAATTAAACAAACGCTGAGGAATGCAAATTAAATTTAAATATCCGGTTCCACAAAGGAAGCGGGAAATAAACCAGTTTTATGTGTGCGAGCATGTGTCCCTTTATACCATCCATTTTTTTGCTTACGCTGCACGTATATAATGTCTCCCGGCCGCAATTCCAGTTCAATTTCACTGTTCGGCGGATAGGGAACAATGCAACGAAAACGACTGTAATAGATATTGATCAATATGTATACTTCAATCAAATGGAAATCAATGATTAACACACCTCTCTCTCGTACAGTAAATCGACTTTGTCGTGGCACTCGCCTTAATGGCTGCTTCGGTTATAATGTTGCTATTAGCGTTTAGGTTACTGCTGCTATTGCTGACACTTAGCTCATGTCCTGCGTCCAGGCTCTGGCTCTTGCGGTGATTCGGAGCTATAATTATGTTGGCATGCAGCTGCGTTTGTGTATGGCTTGAAGGTGGAGGTGGTGAGGCGGCACCATACATGCTACGGAAAGTAGCCGCATCCAAAGATTGTCTAGCACTGCCGTGAGAAAAAGCAAACGAGATTAACTAAGGCCTACTCCTATCTTTTTATTATTCGTAAACTAACCAGAGCATCGGCGGTCGTTCCTTATTGCTTTTGATACGCTGTGAGCCGTAGGAGACGTTCCTATTACCCTGAAATAGTTGAGCAGCATTTGAAGGCGTTGCAGCAGATGCTCCAGGGGTTTCTTTCGGTTGTTCACTTTGCTGCAACTGACTGGGGCATGAACCAGATCTGAAAAAGATAGTATATTAGATACGCAGCTTGGTTTAGCGTAAATGCTTCTACGCACCTCACATGCACTGGATGCAATGGCGTGGCTTTGACCACATTTTCGGCTGCTGTGCTGCTTGAATCTTTGTTTACCAGCTGCTGTTGTTTTGGCTGGAGTGATCCACCTGGGGATTTGGAGCGTGTTTTCATGTGAGTCAAACGGCGCATTAAACCCACGGCGCCAGAACTGCTGCCCACATTGTCCGCCTTG
Organism: Drosophila anceps; assembly: GCA_035045945.1. Classification (NCBI taxonomy): domain Eukaryota; kingdom Metazoa; phylum Arthropoda; class Insecta; order Diptera; family Drosophilidae; genus Drosophila; species Drosophila anceps. The sequence continues at coordinate 316,004 of JAWNON010000168.1, forward strand.
CTCTCCGTGCTGCCACTAGACTTACGGTAGAATAACGCCTCGACGGGCTTAGTCCAGACGGAACTGCTGGGAGCTGATTGGGACTGCCGTTGTAAATGTTCCTGACGTGGCGGCAAATCCGGCGGTTGAGTAGGCAGCATGTTGCTGAGACGCACGTCTAGCGTTTGCGCTGGTGTTGTGTTCACATCCGTAGACGGTTGCACAAATTTCCACTGATGCATCAGCTGCTGCTGATCACGTGTGCGTAATGGTGTCAGATAGTTTCCCGGAAACACACCGGTTATATCTAGCCAGTTTTTTCCCTTGAACCAGCCATCGACACACCGTTCAGTAACGATGTAAACGCAGCCTTTCTTTAGTTCCAGCTCGTCGGAGTGACGCGGCTTGTAGGCGAATAGTGCGAGGTAACCCCAAGGTAGTGTAGGCGGTATTTGTTGCTGATGCATCTGAGTCTTTAGCACTCGCGACGTTTGCGACGGCTGCATTATCACTGCTGTGGATGTTGGTGTGGCTGCCTGTGAGCCGACCTCCAAACGACTTAGTTCATGCGGCAAGCTAAGTATCTCAGCTGAATGGCGATTCGTTTGTAGCAAACTAAGCGGCGCCGATTGCAACAAAGCATTTAATGAGTGTCGCTTCTCTTTAGCACCCTTGTCACGATAACGCACCGAGCCGCCTCCAACAACAGACAGAGCAGCAGATGCAGCTACAGCTGCTGTATGTTGTGGCGTATTGGGAAGCGACTGATGGTTAGGACTGCAATTGTTGGAGCTGCTTGTGGAGCTTGAATTGCTGCTGTTATTGTTGGAGGAATAGCTGTTGGAAGACCCTGTGCTGGAATCATTCGTGATGTGGGTGGGATCGATGACTGGCACCGGCGGCAATGCACGTTGATGCATTTGTTGTGCCGGCGCCTGTGGCAATGGATTGGTAATGCCGCTGTCCAGCAGCTTTTTAGCAGCTGCATTTAGCTCAACGAAGGCTATGGGAAATATTCCAATCGTTTGTGCAATGCGTCCCTCTGCCCAATTGTGATCGACGCGTCGAAGTACATGAATCACGGTACTCTTCTTAAACTCCAAGCAGCCCTCCTCGTCGCTAGGCCCCATCTTGAAATCGTACATGGCAATGCACTGCGGCATGGGTAATGCGACAACTACTTTTACGTAGTTAATAGGAAATGTGCCCTCCTGCCCGTTGGCCTGGCCCACAAACCAGTTGTTGTCGATGCGCTGTTTCAGCAAAATTAGATCGCCCTTCTTAAACTTCAAATCGCTCGCTTCACCGTTTAGAAAATCAAAGAGTGCATAAGCGTGCGGCAGCAGAAATCTTCGCGGCTTTTGGCGTGTTGTTTGCTGTTGTTCCGGCTGTGAGTGTTGTTCTTGGTAGTGCTGCTTCTGTTGCATGTGTTGTGTGGGCTGAGCCTCTTGCTGCAGTTGTGCTTTGTTTGGCAACTCTTCGGCTTTAGTGTCGTTTTTGCCAGCGTTTTGCTTCATGCCTACATTGAGCAACAAGTAACAAATAAAGTATTAGCAACGTGCCTGCCCACAATGTGATTCGCCCACACTCATTTGCTATAAAACTCACCTTCTAAGATTCTCATTAGCAACACATTTGGCGGCAGCTCGTCGATGCGACAATTCACCAAAACGCGACATTCCGGACATCGCAACTTCTGCTGGCTGGCCACAATGTCCTACAAGGAAAGCATAAGTAATAAATATGTATATCGTAAAAAAACACACGTCACTCACCAGCAAGCATTTGCGACAGAAGGTGTGTTGGCATGGCAAAACTTTAGAGGTGGTGTCCAATCGTTCCAGACACACAGAACACTCCAACAGATCATTTAATGTGTGCTCATCCATTTAATTGAATTTAATACGTATTATTTTGCATAATTAACAGTATTCTCTATCGCCGTCTTCCTACCCTACCCCTCACTCTAAAAATCTCAAGGATGGTCACAATTTGAATTTCGTGCAAAGCAACATTCCAAAAAGCACACACACATGTATCTACATATACACCGCGCACACGTACACAGCGAAGAAGCGGAGCTTGTGAAATACATACAAATTCACAATGGAATTATTAAGCTTTTGGTGCACACTCTGTTATCCTTTAATTTATAATTATTACATTACATTTTCATTATTTGTTTTTTGACAAACTAAATCTGCAAGTTTTTTAAATTATGCTTTTAAAAATGCAGCCAGCGTGCAGCCCGTGGCCATCATTGAAATGTACAACTACAAATATGCATACAGCCACACGGATACAAACCTGCTTACCTCTGATCGACAGAATGAACCACACAAATAGAATCACCTGCAGAAATTTACATCAAAATAGTAATTGCATTGGTCCTGTCACAAAGTTTCATATAACAATGTACTATACACGGCTTACATAGTCACTTAATTTTTGCCAAGATTTAACATATTTATTCATTTTTCATTAGACATTTTTGAATTTGTAAATGTTGTTACTGTGTATATTGCTATGCTGGGCGGTGTATAAGAAACAGCGTGGCCAGATTGAGTTAAAAAAATTTCCTACTTTTACAATAGTCGGAAAGCACTTCTTCGGTATTATTATTTAAATTTTCAACGTAATAATTCTTTTAAAAGCGCTTAATGTGAGCTTCAGTGAACATTTGATATAATGTCGGTACGCGTTTTTTACTATTGGTATATGGCTCTCCTAACTTAATATTGTTCTTATTTATGACTTTCACTTCAAATTATATCGATAAGATACACATTTAAAATATCGATATTGTACTTAAATAAAAACAATCCTTCCACCTAACCTCTCTTTTATGAACAGAACGTGCTTGTTTTGATGCGTGCTTGCTGTAAGAACAGCTACTAAATTGTACTTAACCGCGCGTAAATAAAATAAAATAAGAATGCCGAAAGTGCGCAGCACTCCGGGCAAACCCCGGACGCAGGGTTTTAATCATTCCAACCACTCTATGAATCCGGAGCGACCAACAAGTGGCCTCAAAGGTGTAGCACACCCGCGAACTAAGGGCACAATAAAGCGGCTTCAGATGTATCGTAATTTCAAGGCCAAACGCGATCGTACTGGCAAAATTATTACCCCAGCACCATTTCAGGTAATATCTACATGTCGCCATCCAAGATATTTTTGATAATCGAGCTCTGTCCTTAGGGTCGTTTGCCCGCTGGAACGATGGCACGAGTGGAGCCAACGCCGAAATGGTTCAGCAACTCGCGTGTTATTTCACAAACGGCGTTGCAAAAGTTTCAGGATGAAATTGGCAAGGCTGTCAAAGACCCGTATCAGGTCATTATGAAACCCTCGCAATTGCCTGTGACGTTACTGAACGAAGCCTCGAAGTATCAACGTGTCCATTTGCTAGAGACAGAGAGCTTTGACAGCGTATTTGGACCAAAGAAGCAACGCAAACGTGTCAGCTTAAAAGTCCGTGATCTGGAGGATTTGAGTCGTGCTGCCGATGAGCAGGCTGATCAATACGATTCCAACAAAGACGTGGATCTCATACGCGAAGATACTGGCGAGAAGAAGGCTGTGCGTGATTGGGTATTCGGGGCAGGTCAAAGCAAACGTATTTGGAACGAACTGCACAAAGTTGTGGATGCTTCCGATGTCCTCTTGCAGGTGCTCGATGCCCGTGATCCCATGGGTACACGCTCCAAATATATTGAGGAATTTCTACGCAAGGAGAAGCCGCACAAACACCTTTTCTTCATATTAAACAAAGTAGATCTGGTGCCCGTGTGGGTGACACAACGCTGGGTGGCAATCCTTAGTGCCGAATATCCTACAATAGCTTTTCATGCCTCCATGCAGCATCCTTTTGGCAAAGGTAAGTCTTCTGAAGGACATCATCTGTTTTGCTCATAAAATACATTCCCAAATCTTTGACAGGTGCGCTGATCAATCTGTTCCGTCAGTTGGGCAAGCTACACATGGATAAGAAACAGATCAGCGTTGGCTTTATTGGCTATCCGAACGCGGGCAAATCTTCGGTTATTAATGCATTACGCTCCAAAAAGGTTTGTAATGTGGCTCCTATCGCAGGTGAGACCAAGGTCTGGCAATACATTACGCTTATGAAGCGTATATTTCTAATTGATTGCCCTGGTGTGGTTTATCCGTCTGCCGAAACGGACACGGAGAAGGTACTAAAAGGCGTAGTTCGTGTAGAACTAGTCACTAATCCGGAAGATTATGTGGACACAGTGTTAAAGCGTGTGCGCAAAGAGTACATTGCAAAGAACTACAAAATCGATACCTGGACGACATCCACACACTTCCTCGAACAGCTGGCCAAGAAGACTGGTAAACTATTGAAGGGTGGTGAGCCGGATATCACAGTCACAGCACGCATGGTGCTCAATGATTGGCAGCGTGGCAAGTTGCCCTTTTATGTGCCACCCGATGGCTTTGCCATACCTAAATCACAAGAGGGTAAACCCACAGAGCAGACATCTGAAGAGACTACTACTGCTGAAGGTGCTGATGAGGATGCCAAATCGGAGGCACCTACATTTGTGAGCGAGTCTGTGAAGAAGGCACGCGAATTCAAGCAAATACAGGACTTTCGCAAAATTCGCGTGGGTCTTGAGTACGAGCAGCAGGATGAACGCGAGCTGGATCACATTGATCTGGAGCTGTTGGAGCAGCAGAAGGCAGAGCGAGCGGCACGCAAAAAGGCGCGTCTGGTCAATCCAGAGCAGGAGGAGGATTCTAGTGATGGCGCCAGCGATTTCTACTCGGAGGACGAATATAATGAGGATCTGCAGCGTGTAGTGCACAAGAAAGCGAAGGCCAAAAAAACCCAACAGCTGGCTATCACATCGTCCGGTAAATTCCGTATTGCCAAGGTCCAGCCTGGCGATTCCGATGAGATAGATGACAGCGACGACGATGGTCCAGCCAGTGTCAAGGCGCCACGCCTCAATGCCAAACAGAAGCGGGCGCTGGAACGAAGCCAGAAACGCAAGAAAATTGGCAGCAATTTCTATGAGACGACGAATGTGAAAAATCGCAATCGCAACAAGAAAAAGGACACGTAGCCACATTTCATTCTATCTCTAGTTTATTATAATTCGCTGCAGCAAACGCTAAACGTTATAATTAAGAATCCAATAAAACTTGTTGCCCCAAAATACAAAAGAAACATATTCACTCGGCGCATTGCTTCTTTTTAATCATCTTGCGTCCACATAGATCCACTAGGCTATTTTTATCGTGGTCGTGCTCATCCGTGTCGCTGCTTCCATCTGAATCGCTAGACTCAGTGTAGGAACCAATGCCAGGTAATATGGCAATGCACTTCAAACCGCCCACATCATGTTTGCTTGATTTTGTGGAAACAGCTGTTGACGCCCTTTTCTCCGTGGGCGTTTCCTGTTCCGTTTTCGTAGCCTTGCTACTGCTTGTGGGCAATTCACCATTTTTGCGCTTGATGCCTTGTCCAAGCAGGGATTTTTGTGTGTTGCGTACTGTGGCCGCAGCGCCAATAGATTTGGCACTGGTTTTTAGTTCCGCTTGCAGTTTCTAATATGATAACCAATATTGATTATTGATTATTAGAAAAATGTAGTCATATTAAGTCACTTCACCTTATCTACGCTCTCTTCCTGCAGTTTCTCAACGCGATTGCGAAAGTCCCTAAGTTCCAATTCCTCGTCATGCATTTGTTGACGTTCGGTGTTCATTTTGTGCGCATCGACTAGCTCCAGGAACTGCACCTCGTCATCGTCCAAGCCGCGAATCAAGTTCTCTATGTACGACATTTACAATAACTCCAAAGCTCAACATACAATTGTTTCAACATACTCAGTTTATGGGCTTCCTCAAATTCCATATCCTTTTTTGTTTTCTGCTCTTTCAAACGATCGTATAGTGAGCGACCGTCATATGGTTCCTCAGGTCTCTCCAATGGATCCTCGGGCTGGCGAACACGTTCCCATTCCTCCTGGCGACGCTGTCGCGTTTCTGCCGCCTCGGATTCAGTAACAAATCCGGAACTCATTTCAATTTTAAGCAAAGTAGACTTTTATATGGAAAATGTGTTGAAGGTGTTGACGATATGTCGTGGACAGTGTTTGTAATCGTTGTTATTCTCGTCAATTGATAAGAATCGATAATTTTCTAGAGAAGTGAGCGCGTACATTGAAATTTTTCAAAATTTGTAACGAAGTAACGTTGTTATAAGTTTTTATTTTAAACGCGCTTCACGATTCAGCTGCGCAATTTGATTGTAAACAGCTTTCTGAGCATTGCTCATTTGGCGCCACTTTTTACCAGCCATATGAACTACAGTTGTGACTTTTATATTCATCACACCGCGTGCTTTCAGATTTTCACGAAATTGCGCGAGAAATAAAAAATACGGATTAACTTGTAAATCCCTTGATATATTAGACATTTTAATATACTTCTATATCAACTATTTGTTAGAACTAAAAATTTATTAAATATTTCAGTATTTTTTTTTTTTAAATCCACTTTAGAATTTGATCGAACATTCAAAGTTATGAAGATTTACTTATATATCCGATTAATATTAAAATTGGAAAACTGAAAAAAAAATTTGCTCTCTACTTTTTATTTTACACGGCATTGATCAAATTTTTAAACTTTTTTTTACCCTTAACACATTGAAAATGAAAATTTAGCTTCGCGTATAGTTTAATTAATTTATTGATGTTTAATAATTTAACACATGAAATTAATATTGTATGTATTCAGTACACAGAAGATATTAAGAAAATCGTTTGATCAATTGATGGCAATTAGCACATGTGCACACATACATCCAAATGCGCGTATTCAATTTCTAATTCTATAAATGGAATCGCAACTAAAATTGAATCATATATGAATTATCAGAATTGTCTGTTTATCATCAGCAATGTTTTATTTGACTCGAATAAGGCGAGGACTATTTGTTGTTGAGGGTTTCTCTTATGTAGACTGATAACTTATTTTTATTGGGGCGATTCAAGCTCTAATCTTACGGGCCGAAACTATTTTCACATTTTGATATGGTATGTGCACATGTATAAATGCATAGATACAAGCGAGTTTGATTAAAAACGCACGTCGTTCGGGTATCTCCTAGTCGGGCACTTTCATGGTGATAAAATAATTTAACTGATGATTCGTCCACACCCTCGGCTCTCGGCTGGAGAGCTCTACAAATTTTTTTTTACAAAATTTCCGACAATTTCGCTAGCAACAAATTACTGACTAATTATGTGCTTTAGATTCAATTTGATTTATCCTGTAGAGACAGGATAAATCAAATTGAATCTAAAGCACATAATATATGGGGTGTTTATTAATCTTTGCTTACCGTGATCTTCGTTTTAGTGCACTTGGTTTGAACATCTGGCGCATCGGCCATGCCAGCAAGCGAAATTTTGCAATGCATTTTGGGGGTCACATACATATTTAGACTATTAATGGGTAAATTAAGTGCCCGACTATGAGCTATTCTAAATCACCCAAATGTTCTAGATCTCTAAAATACACTCAGCTTCTAGGAGTCTAAATAGGTTCTCTCTTTATAGCCCCATATATAATCTATACAGTGTAGTAGCAGTATTTTAATTTTTTTTTTTCATTTTTATAGCATAGTCTTGTCAAGGTACAAAATTGAATACCTAAACATATTCGTATCGGTAAACTAGTTTCCAGTTAGGATATGGCTTGTTAGTATCAAATTTGAAATAAACCTCCCAACGTCCAATGAAATGAAACTCAGCTGATATCCTGTTGATTAATTATTTAGACGTTCATCATTTACCCTCTAAAGTCTTCCTACTACCAGTCGCATCGACTTCAAATTCAATTTAGTATACTCTGTTTACACACTTCGGCTTCTAATAACTAGTAATAGCGCCCATTATATAATCAGAGTCAAGGGTGTGAGTTTTCCAGCAAAGAAAAATAAGTAAAACTCCTCAAGATGACAGTTCCAGACCAGAAAAATACTCTAGACACTGCTATATCGATTATCATACTCATAACGTACAATATCTATAACACATACATACACACGTAGTTAAAGGCTGGGAAAGGGGAAGCTCATTGAGGAATAAATGGACTTTTTTACTGCTCTAAGTATTTTCTCAGCTTAAAAGAACAAATGACACAAATATATAATTTTCAGTTGAAATTGTTTGTCGTAAACTTTAGCCAAATACACTTGAAATCGTATATTAAATAAATAGCACTTATTAGTCTATTCCAAGAAACTGGCCAAATTTGTTCATTAATGATAGAAAAAGATATATGTGTACATTTATTATATGGTATTATTTATTAATATCTCAATAGGAAACATGTTAGTTAGGGTCATACATTTATTGAAAATTGCTAGTATTAGTTATATATATATATATATATATATATATATATATATATATATGTATATATATATATTTATATATATTTATATATATATATATATATATATATATATATATATATATATATATATATATATATATATATATATATATATATATATATATGCGAATATGCCGTTCTCCAAAAAAGAGCTATAGGATTAGCAAAATACATGGTATACATATGTATGTTAAAGACGGTTTGACATGATCTTTTTTTTCTCATTTTCATTTTCATTTACATTTTCTTCTGGTTTTCTGTTCGCACAGTAATAAATATTTTTCTACAGCATTCATGTTTCAGTTTATAGACATAATTGAGGTCAGCATACAATTCCAGAAACATCAAAGGTTATACACACATGCATGCATTAATAGATTTTTGTGTTGTTGTTCTAGTCTATTATAGTTCTTGAAATAAACGTAAACAATAATTATGCGTCTACAGATTATGAAATACTGCTAGGAACTCGTGTACCTATTCAAAATTGAGCTTATAAAATGCTGCATGAGTTCTTCTCACGAAATGGATTCACCTTTTGGCTGGTAAATCCACTTAACAGACAATCATCCGACTCATGATCTATCATATATTTCATCATGGCATTACACGCCTCCGACACCTGGATGCGGGGTATTCCCGCCTCACGACGCAGTTGCTCATTGATGGTGCGCTGCTGTTGCAAATTCGCAGCCATAATATCTAGAACGGCAGTCTCGGCAAGACCTATGGTGAAAGTCAGCACAATTTGTTGCTAGCGAATAATGTTTAGCTGCAATTAGAGGCCATTTTGTTCTAAATAGTTACCTTAAGTGAATGTAATTCAATTTACCTTTAAAAGCTGTTTTTAGTCACAAGCTAGAGCTGTTGAATCGACGAAAAATCAATAGCGTTTAATTTGATTAGCTTTTATCGCTCTCGGTGGAATGAAAACTATCGATAAGAAAGGCAAAAGCAACAGCAGACGCCGCAGTAGCAACAGATGACATTGTGCTGCCAACTTGTCGTAAAGTAAAAAACTGGTTTGGTATTTTTTATATCAGTTTTATTTGAAATTGCGCGTTAACATTTGTTTTAATTATTCAAAAAATATAAATATATGAGCATATATGTATGTAATTAGGTACCTGAATTGGTTTACTACGTAAGCATGCTAAATAAATAAAATTTAAGATATAAATTGTGCGCTGATAAATTTTCTTTGCGTGGTGTTACTTACTCTGGCATTAAATCAGGTTGCGTATGGTCTTTGTTATTATTTTTATTGACTGCCTGCAGCTCCTTGTTGAGCTCCAGCTGACCGTTGGGCTTTCTAAAAGCATTTGCCATTAGTAGTATATTTCTTGCAATACGTTGATCATCTATACGCTTCTGTGCCGTATGCGTGCGCTTATCAGCATTCTCTGACATTCGTTGTTCCAGCGGCAGAATAGCTGCTGGAATAGCTGATTCCGGATTTGTCCAAATTTCGGTGCCGGGCGTTTCCTTACCCGTAGTGGGTGAAAAGGCTGGTCTTGCTGGTATCAGTGGTGAACGTACACAGACACTAATTATGGAACAGAAATAGAACTGGATTTTTATTTGCTTAGATCACTAGTCACACTCTAAATTCGTTTTTTGAAAACATGATTTGTCTATTATATATCATTTAATTTGCATTGTATATAGCCAATTATGCCCCTGCCCCTGCCCCTGCGCCCGTCGCTGGCTCGACACATGGCTCATTGTCATCGCTCGGTTTCAACCTATAACGAGTCAGAAAGGAGACGACAATGAGCCAGAGTGTTGTTCCCACGGTCGATGCTTAGAGTTACGTGTCTTACTCACTTGTTCACTTCCTCCAACTTTTTGAGCAGCCGCTCATTCTCCCGGCATACGATCTCTTGATCTCTTAAAATGGTCTCGCGCACAGTGAACAAATGATTGTTCTCCTGTCGCAACGACTCATTCTCCGCCATATACAGCTTCACTAGCTCTGCCAGTTCGCCGCCATCTAGCTCTGGCAAACGCTCTAAGTCCATCTTTGGCATGGGTATGCCAACTTCTCCAGTGTGAACACGTTCCAGTTGTAGCTCCAACAGATTGTCAATAGGCTCAGCCGCTTGATGATGTAGATTCAGCGCCGCCTTCAGATGCTCATTCTCCATCTGCAGTGCATGGATGTCCCGTTTGAGACTGAGGATGAGAGCTTCTCGCGGGTCCATCATGATGACGGGCTTCGTCCGAATACGTTTGGCTCGTGATGCATAGCGCAGCGTATTCAGTGTCTCAGCATGATTATAATGAGCCGGTGAGACGCAGGCAATCATCAGCGTAACCCCGTTCCCGGCCAGGCTGTCGGCCAGCAGCTTGGTCAGCTGGCTATCCCGGTACGGAATGTGACCGGTGCGTTTCTTATTATCGCTCAGCGACGAAATGCAATAGCCTAGCACCATGAGACTCTTGTTGATATTGTTAGCCTCCTCCAGCGTCTTGCCCTCACTCATCGTCTTTTTCGTTAGCTCGCTTCCAGCCAAGTCTACAAAATTAATCTTTCCATGCTTGGAGAGAAAGACACCGCCATCTGTCTGTTGATCCGATAGTATGTGGACTGTTAGTATAGTATGAGAACGCGATGAATGATCATTCATCGCATGCGAGCCCACTGAACGATTTCTCATGCCTAAAGTAGATGAGGATTGGGATTAGCTGAGAATAATGGAACTAAACTCGAACTTAATTTTTAAGTACATGAAATTCCAAAATATGTACATTCATATATTGAAAATTTTGCTTCCTCGCTTACCCTCTTCTAACACGGCCAGTAAATCGTCGAGCTCCTCACAGTCCACCGTAAACAAGTTCTCCACAAAGAAACCGCCGGATTTCTTGGACCAGCGGACGGCAAGGGGCTTACGAGAGCTTCCCGGATTGAGCAAATCGATTACCTGTGTATAAAAAATGCAAATCAATTTGCAAAATCAACTATGAAGTAAAAGTGCGCTCTGCGCACTTCTATCACTAGACTAACAAATCATCTAAAATGCCAAACAAGCATAGCGACAATTTGACCAATCCGGTTGGAAACAGAGCAGCACTTGGAGGACGTGAGGGGCTGACATGTTGACCTCCATTAAATAGAGGTCAATGCAATGCATACTAAACTAGTCGAATGATATTTGCAAATGGCCCAACGTAAAACCAATCAGTATTAGTGCAATGCAATTGCAATTGGATATTAAATTAAATTGAACTACATTACGTGTGTAGATCAAAGACGATGTGTCATGGTATAACTATAATCACTTTATTATTTAATAGATTGTCAACATGAAATATGCAACCATAAGAAGTTTAGTAAAACTGTAGATTGTTAGATTAATTTTTATCATTAAATTTCAATTTAGTTTTTAAAACAAATAAAATACAATAAATTTTTATTTAGAAATGAAAATAAAAGCAGCGTCAATCGCGTTTGTTTAACTTAAACTTCTGTTATTCAAAATAAAATTTATTTTATATTTATTTATATATCTTCTATCCTACTTGATTAAAATTGAATAATAAGAGCCCTTACACATTTATATAGCATATCATGTGGTATTGTTATATTCTCACCCGTTCATTGTAAATCTCCATAAACGAAGCCTTAAGCACATAGTTAACATCCTTGCGATTCTTAATCAATTGGAAGAGATACACAAACGAACGGAATATCAGGCCATGCCGTGGATCCTTTAAATTGGGCTTGCCCACAAACTGCACAGAGAGTAATTTACAAATTAAACTTAATTTATATAATATTTATATGTTATATATAATATAATTTAGAATAATCAGATTCATTCACATACCAAATCTGGTGGCCCGGTTAGGGTATGCGTCTTGCCTGAGCCCGTTTGTCCATAACAAAAAGCCGTACAGCTGAAACCCTCAATGCCCATCTCAATGATGCGCTTGATACCCGAATAGTCGAGTATATCCTCTTGTGTGGCACCTGGCTCAAAGACCACATTGTACGTGAACACCCGCACACTGTCACGATTGTGAGAACGCTTGGCGCCCATGTCATTGCCCTCGATCTGTGTAAAGCAGGCTTATATTACTTTCTATTCTAAAAACATAACCCGATTTGGACCTACGATGACTTGGCCATTGCCAGGAAACTTCAATGTGGCTCCGTGCCTGTCACGTTTCTCCTTGTCGTTTAGAGGGCGGACACGCACCACTACATTGATATTATCCTCCGGTGTCGAGGGCTCCTCGCTGCCCGTACCCGTGCCCGTGCCCGTGGACTTGGAGGCCACAATTTCTAATGTGTCCGCGCTGCCAATTCTGTGTTAGCACAATAGAAACTCAATAATTTACATATTAGAACGAAATTAAACGAAACTGTTTATGTGGTATTATTCGATATGTTTCGCATATGTGAAATGGAAAGTGTGTGAGGCATAGGTTTTGAAGTTTTATAGTTATCAAAAGTATATGCATGATTAGAATTATTATATACAATTATTAAACATTTAGAGCAATGGTATTTTTATTTAAAATAGTATATTGATATTTTTGTTCATTTTATATTTGAACTTTTAGTACTAATTGACTATTAAAGCTGAAAGCTACCTTTCCTTCTATGACTTCGAGCCCCGAACCTCGTTATCTAATTGCTTGATTAAATCATTCTATTAGGTAACACACACTGTCACGGCCAGCTGAGTGCGTGGTATATTAGATTCGTCAAAAGCCATTGTTCTTGGCTAAATGGAAATGGAATCTATGCGCAAAACCTCACAAAATTCCATTATTGCTATGAATTATTATTTTTGTTTTGGTTTGTTGTGGCCAATGCAAAATCGCCTGTTCCAATTCCCTTGAACTTGATGACGCTCAACTGATTGAGGGTCCTATTAATAGCCAAGGTTAACGTTACAGCTAGCACCAGCCAGAGTTTTTGGTTTTTCTTTTAGTTTAATTAGTTTTGCGGCACTGCGAGAACTAGCGTGGTCAACTATGATTAATAAAAATTTTCATTTCAATGGAATTTCAGAGCTGCGCAGAAATACTTGCAAATGCCAGCATATACAATACATTCATATAAGTAAATATTGATTGAGAGTATGTTAGCTGATGGCATTCCAAAAAACCCCATTTAATTTGTGCAATTATAAAGCTGACAACAGCCAAGTAAATAAACAGAGTTTATTGTACGGACAATGAGGCGTATGCGTAATATACAAGTTTTCCTCCTCATAATTGTTAGCGCTGAAATGCGACATTTGACATTTGATATTTTCACGCAAATTACTTGTTAAATATTCATGCAGTTAAGGACAGAATTTTGGTAAAAAAAGGGAGTATATTAAGCACTAGCCATGTGAGTAAATATATTAATCAGACATAATCTACGCCTTGGTTTTGTGTGCACTTAGTAAATATTTTAGAAGGAGGCTAACGCCACGAAGTAAACTTAACACACAGTCACGAAGCAAGGTGGGTCAACTCTTACCTCCAGTCTACTCTGCAGACAAACACCATGGAAAAGTTCAATCAACCTATGTCCACTTGAAATTGATGCTAAATACTTAATAAGCTGCCAACATTCTAATGGAGGTTTTAGTTTCTCAAAGGAAAAACTTATAGATAAATATGTAATTTTGATGGGTGGTAGGTAGGTGCTTCGACAAACAAGTATTTGGCCTTCGAATCAAATATAGATTTCAACGGAGTTTATAAGGAATCTTTTGATTGATTTCTTCCAATATTCTCAAAATAGAACATTTTGCTAGACTCAAATATAGCTAATACAAAACCATTTTCAAATTAATTATTTAATTATTAATAATTACTATTTAATTGAATTTAGTTTTTGTTTATTTTTGACTATATTTTTGTCAATGTAAATTAGTCATCAATTTTTATAATCTGTGAAACCTTATTAAATTAAAGTTAAATGCGAATTTCAAGAAATCAATGTTAAAAAAAATACATTAAAATTTTGTATACTCTAAACCCAATGTAAATGGATATTTTGGGAAAATGATTTGTTTTTTTCAAAGTAAATTATACCTTCTTGCCAATGTATGTAGCAGATATAAGTAGGCAGGGCAAACATGTATTTTATCACCTGAAACATATTATTTTTCTTTATCATTACCTTACTATTGACAAAAATCAATTATTTGTCTTGCGTTTTCAAGAATAATTTGAATATACGAAACTAGGTGTGACTGTATAGGCTCCAGTGATGAAATACATAGACCGAGAGGTCTCTTTTAGAACAACACGCACATGAAGCTGTAGAGATTTGGATTAGCCTAAAAATGGTACATGCATAGTATGTGTATGTGTGTTTATGAATGTATAGATGATATAGATCGATAAAACTATTATTTAGCCCTAACAACAAAAAAAATATAGTAAGGCCATTAAGGTAATACTAACGATAGCAAGCGAAGACTAGTAAATAGTTCGTCAATTAGAGCATGTCTAAATAATTGTTGGTTTAGTTTTAATATATGACTGCGTACATAGTTGGTCTGTTGATAAATAAATGTAATAAGTTTATTTACTTGACATATACTAGACATCCGTATGAATAACTGCAATATACAATATTCTAATTTACTTTCGCTTAGCCACAAATCGAACAGCTCCGCTTGATGAGCGTTTGTTTAGTGAAAAAGGGCCTACGAAATTAGACTGTCCACAAAGAATAATAATGAACACAATACAGATATGTGTTTATTGGAAAATATTAGCACATGCCCTGCACACACCAGACAAATTAACATAATTAAATATTTGTTAATTTAATGCGCTAATAATACGCTACAATATAGAGCGTATGCTCTATTAGCTCCCACTCTGTAGCCAGGTACTATAATAAGCGTCATAATTATTGAAGTGCACGCATGTTAATACATTTTGATTAATGTTTGTGTCGATAGCTGACTTGGCTGTCATATGAGGTCCCATGTTTGCCATTGTATAACCACAATTTGGAGTGAGAGGGTTTGAATTCTTTTAAAATGCATATCTATTTAAAATGCATATATATTTCTATATACATACCCATGTGCTATAAAGCTAATATGGATTTTCCGTAGGTTTCGCCAAACACAGAGGGTTAGGTAATAATTATACGTGGAACAACAGGGACACGGACTGTGGCATAGATAATCAAAATTGACATTTCGTTGCCTAAACTTTTGCGCTGCACGTGATGGTTATTAGCTGGCATACGAGTATAGCCAAAAGGATTATACAGTTACATATATATATATATATATATATATATATATATATATATATATATATATATATATATATATATATATATATATATATATATATATATATATATATATATATATATATATATATATATATATATATATATATATATGTATATATATATATACGAGAATATATATTGCAGATATAAAAGTGAGAGTAGCAAGCTCCGATTTCTACAAACTAGCTAACTCAATTGACAGTCATTTTATTTTATTTGTTGTGCACACAATTCAGAGTATAGAGTATAAAAATTAAAATGGGGCCAAAATGTCTGTGTAGTACTCGTTCAAGGTATAATGTTATCAGAATTGAATAATTTTTGCGGACTAAAGGGTGGCCAAGAGGCAAGGTTACACAATGTGGAAAGTTATTATTGATGATCTTAGCAGTATAACTGTCAAATATATAATGTTTTTTTCCAGTTCATTATATATATGCATACTTATACATATAATTTAAATTTATTTTAATTTAAATTAATTTAAGCATATGAAGTTTATATAGTATATACGCTTTATATGCTTAAATTACACCAGTCTTTACAAACATATATTTAATGTCTCAAATCTCGGGCGAATGCAAAAAAAAAGTAATTTTTATCAGACGTCTACAGTAGTATTACTCTTATTCGATACAACTCTACCTAACTATGCATAAAAACCAATATATACTTGTTGCTTTATCAGCGAGTATATGGAAATGTCCTTAAAGGATCATTCGCGGCTTTTAGTATATGGCCGTATGCCACCAAATAAGTCAATGCTCTATGAATAACTTATATGAACAATTCAATTCAATTTCAGTTTCTGGAACTGATATCACTAATCCAACTAGTGACTATTCGGAAGGACTATAGAAAATTAGGATCCTCCGCACCATCATATATATATATATATACATATATATATATATATATATATATATATATATATATATATATATATATATATATATATATGATGGTGCGGAGGATCCTAATTTTCTATAGTCTATATATATATATATATATATATATATATATATATATATATATATATATATATATATATATATATATATATATATATATATATATATATATATATATATATATATATATATATATATATATATATATATATATATATATATATATATATATATATATATATATATATATATATATATATATATATATATATATATATATATATATATATTAGGTATATGAAAATAACTATGTGTGTTTAACAATATAGAAATTCGTAGTAGAAAACTACTTTATACAAAAAGTTTTTGGAGATATGTACGTATATAGAGAGATACCGGAAATAATGATTATTATAACCTCAATTCATCAAAGACTAACCAATTAAATTACCTTTTAGCACAACTTGTGGCCATTAACGTAGCGTTAGGCAGCTCAAGCCACAGAACTGTCAGGTCCTTAACCTTCAATGCGACTGACTTTGCTACAACAATACTATATAATATATACTGTCAATATATAGAGCAAGATGTTGGGAGTGACTATAGCACCAAGTCGACTATACCTATCCAAACATAAATATGTCACTTTCGCTCTCGAAGCGGGTCAGCTGGAACGCAGCAGGACTCACAGGACTCGACTTGTCGATTTGATTACAAAATCGATTTATGTCGTGCTTGCTCAAACTCCACTTGCTTAAGACCCCTAATTGTTTAAATATAAAACATGACCAATTGAGAGCAACTCGATGTCCAAAAGTGTTTGTCAGTCAGTCCCGACTGTCTATATGTCTTGCCGCCTGTCTATATGTCCATTTATTGTGCGTGGTCATTACGCCTATGCCACCCTCTTTATGTCGTTCCATTTTTAATGTCACCTCATCAAGGGTTGCTAGCCCACGTACACCCTTACCCCCACCCTTCTGACCAGGTTATTAAGTAGTTTTATTACTCGCACGTCCAGCAGGCAAATGGATTGATGCAAATATATAACTAGGCAAAACTAATTACTTTGACAGATAATGCTGCTCTATAAATATTTCAACGAATAATTTTCATTTATTTTCTGCATTTCTCAAGGAAAAAGAAATACCCACGCCTAACCCATTAAAAAACTAAAAATAAACTTTTTCAAGCTTATGTAAAGAAGAATAATTTACCGCCCTATAAAAAAGTTTAATACAGTTTTGAATATTTAACACGAACGAAAATAATTGCAATAGTTGGTTTATATACAAAGGTCAAACATTAATATCACTATAAAAATTTGATTAAAACAAGCGCAAGTTTACTAGATAAAAGTAATTATGGCTAAAGACGTTTTTTTTTTAAGTCCGAATGACTCGTCGTTATTGAAGCTAGAATTTTAAAATTTGGCGTATCGTTAAAATCGTAGCAGAATATCGGAGGAGACCACCAAGAGTATATGCTCCAAATTTAAAATTTCAGCTAGAAATGTTTTGCGGTCATACGGATAGACGGATAAACGGACAGATGGAGGGACAGCAAGACGGACATTGCACAAAACCAGTTTGGTCTAACACTTCGTGAATAAGTAAACAAAACATTTTGATATAATTTGTCAAAGTTAGATCTGTAAGTTAAAGTTCGCTCTTCAGGCGCATAAGGTATAGAGCAATTAAATTCATAGGAAATACTTCAGAAGTATCATCAACAGTAGGAATTAATATACAGATGAAACCATATTTAAGGGAATATCGAAGTTTACGTAATTGAGGGATTTAGACAATGCACTTTTAAGGCCTCCTTTAAAAATATAAGAATATATGTATTAAATTTCTCATCATTTCAAGTTAAGTTAGGGTTATATGGTTTTTAGATTGAATTTCTTAATATTTGATTTATTTTTCTTTTTCAGAAGAATATAAAATGCTCAGAAGAATATAAAATGCAGTATTCTTTTAATATAATTCTCTCGCAACACACAGATTCGATTCAAAAATATTTAATAAAGGGAAACTCTTATAAAGTGTTTCTTTCAATGTTACATTTTTAAATCCCTTTTGAGCTATTTAATACTAGTTGTCACATTATGGCAGTCTCTACTGTATTTAGGTAGGATACTTTTTCAAGGTATTGATTACGGTGGGAAGCATCGCACACCTTCACACACTCAGCAACACAGAGGCACACTTACTCATTTTCACGGGAACGCAGAAAGTACGGCGTATTGCGTGAGCTACCTCCAGTGCTGCCTCCGTCCCCACCCCCACCGCTGCTTCCGCCTTTTTGCGGACTTAGGCGTCGCATGCCGTTGGTCAAGCTGCGAGAGCGCGGTACACGAGATCCACTGCTGCTGCTGGAGCTTTGGCGCTGTTGCGTCGGCGTTGCTGTCTTGCCGGCGGGATTTCCGCGCCTGCCACGTCCCGTAGGAGTCGCCCCAGCCGCAGCTCTAACGCGTGCATTAAGACTGTCTGCGCTGCTGCCGCCGCTATTGTTCAAATGTGGCACGCTCGAGGCGCGACGCACCATGACTAGACACAGCTAGTCAACTGGCTATGTAAAGCTATAAGGACTTGAACTGTCGTTGGCCTAGACCGATGCAGCCACATGGCTACAGCACTCACGCACAAATGAATGAGCCAATGGCCTGCCCAGAGGCGAGCGTTAAACGAATTATTCAAAAATAATAAAAACGCGCGCAGGGACTCAACCGCGCACCTCGTCAACTCAACACGAACTGAGCTTCAAGTTCACCAGCGCGACTTATAATATATATAAATATATGTATGTTTATACGTATATATTCCAGATTTATGGTAATTTTTCACTCACAGACACGCACATACACACCCACACACCTATACACACCATGTCACTTCAAATGGACACGAATGACCACGCGTCGGCTTTGGCTGTAACGTTTGTTTGGCACCTGTATAGCTCTACCTGTACCTTTCGTAATTTTGTTGTGGCTGTTGCTTCGCTACTCGCCACTCGCTTCGGCCTGGCAATTAAATCAACGCGCTGTTTTAGTAAACAAACCCCGTTTGGGCTCCTGCTCAAGCGGAGTTCGTGCAACATTTAAATTATTGTCGTGCCTTATTTACATTTACTTCAGCATAATCACACCAAATGAGAATTATAGATACATATATATATATATATATATATATATATTGACTATGCATATATCTATGCATTTTCGAAATACTTTATAGGATATTAAACCCAGGTGTACTACAATTAGCAGCTACTTAAATGTTGGCTACGCTGTCTATTTATACTTTTATATAGTTCTCAAATGGGGTATAACCCAAAAGGAAAGATGCTACCGAATAAGGAGTAGACAGCAAAATGTACTGATAAATTATGAAGTTCTATATATATATATATGTATATATATATATATATATATATATATATATATATATATATATATATATATATATATATATATATATATATATATATATATATATATATATATATATATATTTATATATATATATTTATATATATATATATATATATACATATATATATATATATATATAAATATATACATTTTGCTGTCTACTCCTTATTCGGTAGCATCTTTCCTTTTGGGTTATACCCCATTTGGGAACTACATAAAAGTTTCCTGTGCTGCAGCGGGAAAGAAGTAAAAAATTTGTTTTTATAAGCCAAAAGTTGTCATATTAAACTCATATTGAGTATTTATACTGTAATTCAATCACAGCATCATCATAATTTACTTAAGAAACTGCATATTATTTATTTGGATAACTTGTTTATGTTAAAGTTTTCGGAATATATATGCAGCTTCATTGCAATTCTCTATTATATTTCATTCCCTCTGTTATTAAATATCACCAGTTTTTTGTCAAATTACTAATAGGGTTCATGTTACCTCATGATCATGTTACCTCATGTTGATGTTACCTTTCTTGCAAATAAATTTCCGTTTTATATGAACTTTATGTCTACGAGAATAAAGATCAAAACCTCTACTATTAAATTTTATAAGCAAAACACTGATACTTCTGTCATATCTAAATTTAACCTAAGAAAGTTTCTCATATTAATATATATTATGGAGTTTTTTACATAAATTTTCCTCCTTGTTTGATGTTTATTTCTTGCAATTTCATTTTTCATTTTTTATATTAAACATTTTTAAGAAGTAAAGGTTTAAAGTCGTGTACTCTTTGATTATCAAAGTAAAACACCAACACTTGTATAATACATGAATTTTATTCCCATATAAAATAAAATAAATTTAAAAAAAATGTATATTAAAATAAATTTGATACCCTGTATCCATTGGACTTAGGTAACCCAGTTTTGTAGGTAACTGCGAAAAAGACGCCTATGTCAATAAATTATATGTTCTTCTAACCAATTATGTGACCGCAAACATCTGTTAAATACAAAGCATAGATACTCTGATGATGTTTTCCATTATTTCTATTATACCGGCTCCCAAGAAGGAACTCAGGGAGCATAGCACTACAGTCCGCACCTAAAAACTATGTATGTTTTTGTTGACAATTTCTAACACTCTGATTTTGTTCTCCCAATTCTTTTGATCAAATGAAAGAAGTATCAAAAATACAAATTTTTCAAAATTTCAACAAATTTTAAAAGATTAAACTAAAAAACCAAACCTTATGATCAATTATTATCGATCAAGAGAAAAAAGATTAGTTTTTGGGAGAACACAATAGTAACCTCGGACATTGCTCAACTTTTCCACGCTACGAAATCGGCGGGTTCACATGAATATATATATATATATATATATATATATATATATATATATATTTATATATATATATATATATATGTATATATATATATATATATACATATATATATATATATATATATATATATATATATATATATATATATATATATATATATATATATATATATATATATATATATACAGACAGATGAACATCGCTTTACCTAAGAAGCTTATCTTCACCACGACTTTTGTACGTTACATGGTATGCCACGCCTCCTTCTGTCGGAAACATACATTTTCACAAAACCAATATAGAGAATTTCCCATTTTCAAAGGTTTTGGAGTACAAAATGCCCAACACCCGTTTTAAAATAATTGAGCAACTATATGATGGTTCACTTACTGAATGTTTATTTCTTGCATATCGATTGCAATTAGATGATGCTGCTTGTTATTGTTTTTAATTTTTTTTATATATATGTATGTATTTATATATATATATTTTTATATAATATATATATATATATATATAGCTAACGATAGTCATTAGTTTTATTTAATCGTAATTATAACTACTGATGCTGGGGTAAAGTTAAGTCTAAACGTTTATATAGACCTTGCATGAGCCAAGTAATGTACAATTGCATATACGTGCATGCATATATATATATATATATATATATATATATATATATATATATATATATATATATATATATATATATATATATATATATATATATATATATATATATATATATATATATATATATATATATATATATATATATATATATATATACATACAAATATAAACACGATACATATATGCAACTCTCAAATATTTACAAAAAAAAATAAAATATATCTGTATCGATTTCTTTACATATATACGCTTATCGTATATATTTTTATATATTTAAGTTTAGCTTAGTTTATGCTGCAGCCAAGTCGCCGGAGACGCATTTGAGCCTGGACCTCGTCTTAGATATAATTTCGTTTATGACTATATATACATATATAGTATATATATATCAATATATCATCAATATATTCCATATTATCTGTTTTCCCTTAACATTGAATTTAATCATATATTTTATATTTTTTTTGTTTTGTTTTTTTTTCCCGAAGTTCTGGAGACATCGATTAGTTTTTTTTTTAACATTTAATAAGCGTAATCCATTCTGTAGTGGGTGTTGTTTTTGTTGTTGTTGCTGTTAGGGGTTTATTATAAAGGGAATTTAGGATTTTTATAACTTAATCTAGATTCTAGAACTATGTACAAAGTTCCACACATTATTTGGACCTAACACCCGGATAGAGACCTTCAGAGTATTTGGGCCGGCACTCGGCACAGAACCATTTGCCCTGTGGCGCCACCATGATGCCTACGCATTCGAAATGGAACCATTCAATGAGACAATTGTCGCCATCACAGGCAATCATCTCGGAGACCTCGTCGTACGGGCAGCGACAATAGCAATACACCGATTCACCTTCACGAGCCAATCGTGCCCCGGCGGGCGGACGTATGGGATAACGTATGTTGTTCGCTTTAAAGTACTGCAGAGTGGCGAAGTCCGGGTTGGGCAGCAGCGCTGGCGGTATGGGTTGATTAAAAGCAGTCGTTGCGGGTGGTGGTGGTGGAGGTGGTGCGGGCAGAGGTGCAGGCAGTGTCACTGCCTGCGGCATTGGCCCTAATGGCGTATGGATGGGCAATAGGCTGGTCACATTAATCTCGGCATTTTCATCCTCATCCGAACTGCTATCGCTGCTGTCGCTGGCCGCAGCGCTGGCGGACAGCATGGCCGGCCGTATCTTAAGCGTGGGTATAGGCGGCAACTGTGGTTGCAGTTGCTCCACCTTAGCTGGAAGTGCCGCTGGCTGCTTCTTGACACGTTTGGCGCCACGTTTGGCACTACCGGAGCCAGCTCCGCCGGGTGGAGCACGCCTGTTGCGCTTGCGCGTGTTGCCATTGCTGTGCAAATGCGAATGTTGCTGCTGCTGTTGCTGATGGTGTGGCTGATGATGATGATGGGCCTGATGGTGATGATGCTCGCCATGATTGCTGCGACTGCGCTGCTGCTTGGGAGGTGTCGGCAAATCCTCCTTGGCCCAGGTAAGCTGTGGCGGCGGCTGGGGCTTAATCAGCTGCATTCCCACCTGCAGAGGCGGTGCCAAGACACTGCTCATATTCTCATCATCGCTCGTATAGCCATAGAATTTATTTGGACGCCTTGTGCGCTTCGAGCGCTTTAGCTGTCCATCGGCATCGGAGCAGCTGCTGCCCTCACTCACACGAGGCTGCCAGCTGGGTCGATGTGTAATGGGCGTCAATGGGGACTCAGGCAACAGATGATGTTGCAGCTGGTGGTGCTGCAGTAGCGGTGTTACAATAGCTTCTGCTAAAGTAGCCGTTGTCAGCCCGTGGGGCAGCAGCTGCTGCGGTGCCACCATTTGCTCCGCACCGCACGTTAATTTTGCTTGATTAATTGATTTACATGTGGATTTGCGTTCGCGTTTCTTTTTCTTGTTCTTGGCCACTCGCTCACGTTTGTCTGCATAGGCGGAGGCTTCCTCAGGCAGCGATGGCGTCGATGGACGACTGTTTTCCACTATGTCATAGTTGCCATTTCTGTCCTGCGACGGTTCGTCTGTAGCATGCGCTGATAGGAGTGCCAAACGTTTTTGCGCCAACATCTGGTTGGCCATTTTCTGAGGGTGTGCATCGTAGAACTCTTCATCAGTATCAGAGATGGCCGTATCGAAGTCGGATTCATTGTAGATCGGCGATTTGGGCGATGGTATCACTGGACGTACCTCTTCCTTATTGTTGCTAGTCACATTCACAAGCTCCTCGCTTTCTTTGGTCTCCTGCTGCTGTTCCGCCGCCTTTTTCGGTACCTTCTTAGAGCTCTTTTTGGAAGTTTGCGATTCATTGTCGGAGTCATCATCACTAGAGCTGCTTCCGCTTGAGCTGCAGCTACAATTCGAACCACACGAACAGCTTGAGCTGTCTGAGTCCGAATTTGAGCTAGAACTGCTCGAGCTGTCACTATCGCTGGACGCATTGCCGGTCTTCGCCTTGTTGGGTGTTACAGTCGATGATTTTTTAGGCGAGGGCACGGGCGTGGGTGGCGGCGTGCGTTGCATTTTGCAATAATCATGATCGGAATAGGCCACGTGCAGTTTAGCGGGCCGCCGCTGCTCTGGATTTGGCTCCACAACCACATCAATGACCTCCGCTTCTTTTTTACCCACTGAAGAAGGCTGATGCTGCAGCAGGTTTTTCCATATGTCTAGCACTTCTTGCGGTTCCGCTGTTTCAGCTGCGGATTCCTGTAGCTTAGGCTTCGCCGTTTCAGATAACTCCATTTCCTCTTTAGGATCCTCCTGTGTGTCCAGCTGTTCTTGTTTTGGCTCTGTCTCTGTCTTTATGGACTCCTTATCCTTCTGCTGCTCTTCGCTGTCGCTTTCGGATGCGGGCGATAGCATAACCCGGGGCATATCGAGATCATCTACAGAGGTGCGCATTGGTAAAGAGGCATGGACGTTGGACTCATGCTGTGTGCCCGTACTGGGGCCGGCATCTGAATCGCTATCGTCGCTGCTATCCGACTCAGATAGATTTGGCGCTATCAGATTTAGATCCTCCAGCGATGCCTTGTTGCGTTTGCTTTTCTTGTGGCGCTTACGTGCCGTCTGCTCTTGCTGTTGTTCCCCTTGTAGCGTTGGCTGTGGCGATTTATCTTTTTGCTTAGCTGCTGGCTTAGTATCCACTTCATCTGCTGCCTCTGACTTGGGCGAGGACACTTGCACGCACTCGGTTTTCAACTGTGTCTGCTGTGGATCAGCTTCGAACTGATCAACGGCCAATTCGCGCAACTCCTCTTGTTCCACTTTTGGCATCTGATTACACGAAACATCGTCGTCGTCGTCGTTATCGACAGCAGGCAGCTGCTTAACCTCATGCTGTGCCGCATGCTTTAGCAGCAGCTTTCGCGACACAAACTTCTCCTCACAGTACTCTTCCGTACACGGATAACGAAAATCGCCCAAATGCTGACGTTTGTGCACCTCCAAGTATATGGCTTTGCTGAACGTGAACTGGCATTGCTCGCACGTGAATTGCGTGGCGGGCACACAGAAATGGTAGACATGACGCCAACGCTTCTGCAGGCAACGCTTGCAGCTGATGCTCTCCGTGCCGTGCTTCCAGAATAAATGTTTCGATATATCCTGCTTGTTCCGATACGCAATCCCACAGCGATAGCACAGATGCAAAAGCTTGTGTTTCCACACATGAGCCGAGAGCTTGGCCTGCGTATGGCAATCTTCCAGGCAGATATCACAGGCCTGATGCTGCTTGCGCAAATGGACCATTAGTCGAAACGCGGATGCCAACGGCGCCGTTTCGCACAGACAGCAACGGAACTGCGCATCGAATACAGTATCCGCGCCGTAGCCGGGACATATGTGGCAAAGCAATTCGCTGAAGCTATAGAAATTCATGTGGCACATACTGCACGAGATATTTGCCTTTATGTGCAGTCGACGATTGTGCGTATATAGCTCTTTGTGTGTGGCCGTAACATAACGGCATTGGAAGCACTCATAAATGCGCTCATTGAAAGGCAAAGCGAAACGCCCGTCCTCCAAGCTGCAGCAGCTTATGGAATTCATATAATGATTGCCCTCTAAGGCAGGTAAATAACTCTTTAGCTTGGCCACAATTGTCTCCGCCTGAAGCTCCTCGGCCGTGATGCTGTCCACAGTAGCAGTAAATCGATGCTGTCCAATCAGATGCAACACCAGCTGCTTAGCATTCACGGCAATACGACGCGCGTGATTGCAGTACAAGCAATACGGATACACGGCCTTTAGACACAAACGTATAAAGTCTACCATTTCGAATTTATCTAACGGTCTGTCTAGCTGTAGATCCACTGTATGCGTATTTTCGCCGGCAACCACGATACCATCTGCGGGCGGTGGAAGAGTTGCGGAGCTTGCCAGAGCTTCAGGTTCAGGTGTAGGTTCCGGTTCAGGTTCTGGTTCAACTTGCTGTTGCTCTGACGGTTCCGTTTGCGGGGATTCTTGATGTTCATTTAGGCTATCATCGAGATCCATGCACTCGCTGCCCAGCGTATTGCGACGCTCAGGAGCAGGCACCGGTAATATCTCTGCTGACGCAGACTCCAGATTGTCGTCCATCTCCACCTTCGGCACATGCGTCGTTTCATTTATGTGATTATGATTATTCGGCGATGCGGGAGGCGTCAAAGACCAGCGGCCTCGCTGCTGCTTGCCTTCAGCTGGAAGCTGCTCCTGTTGCTGTTCTTGCTGCAACTGTTCCTCCAACTGTCGCTGCATCTGCAGCTGCTGTTGTTGCTGTTGCAGTTGCTGCTGCTGCTCTTGAAGCGCGTTTTTTGCCACGATCAGGGCCATAGTGCGCTCAATATCCAATTTTGTGCGCTCGAATTCTGCAAGAACGTGAGGCAATTTTAACGCAGACGAATCCTCATCGTCGTCCTCAAGCTCGTTTAATGACACATTGGCAGGCATGGGTGCTGTTTCCTGAAACATAGACGCCGTCTCAGTCGCCGTTTCGGTATCCTCCGACAGCGAGGACATTGGCTGCAATTGTTGCTGCTGCTGCTGCACTGCATCCACTGTGAGCAATGGCACTGCCCCGCCTTCGCCATCACCAGCTGTTGTTTCTGCTGCTGATGAGGGCAATTCATCGTTGTCCTCCTCTTCGGTGTCTGTGCTACTAAGCGCTGCATCCACAGATTTCTGAAACTCTTTAGGCACGCGCAGCATCATCTTCGGTACCAGCAGCTTGGGCACAGGATCTTCTTGTGGCGCATCTTCAATGGGCGCTGGAACTGTTCAAATTAGTTGATTATTATTGGTATTGTATTGGGAAATGGCCATATATAAGTAGCAGACTGGATTGGTTTTATTAGACCCTTAGAAGCGATTTCCTTTTACGATACTTAAACATTAAAAATATTCATATTCTACTTACTGTTGTGATCGGTCGATGTTGTTTGTGCTGGTTGTGTCGGCATTTGCGGCAGCTGCGCATCAGTATCCCTCCAGTTTGGCAGTTCCTCCTGATGCTGTTTATTTGCTTTTGGGTGTTCTTCGGGCTGCGTGGCTACCTGCTTGGACTTTGCAGTCTTACGTTTTCGTCGGACAGCTGCCTTCTTACGATTACTGCCGTTGGCGTTGTTGGTGCTTGTGCCATTACGACAGCCATTGACATGTCCTCCTTTTTGGCCACACAACGCACACGGCTGCATAAGCTCGGCGCAGTCGTGATCCTCGAAATGGCTGCCACGCTCAAAACTCGCCTGACAATTGCAACAGACCAAGAAGCGAGCACGATCCTCTTGAGTCTGCAGCGTCTGCCACGCCTCAATGTTGGCAAAATGTCTCTGATCCATGTCGTGCTTGTTCTCCAGATGCAGCGACAACTTCTCAACGCTGGCAAACACATGCGAGCAATAGAGACAAATATAACGCTGATGTACCTCCCGCATATGCAGAAAAAAGTTCCAGCATTGATGCACAGTGCTGCAACGTGCGCAGCGAAAGAAACGCTCCTTCTTTATGGCGGGCACAGGATCAGAAGCTGGGTTTGCTAGAGCCACAGGATTTAGAACGACGCTCGCATCTCCAGCAGATGCCTCTGCTATTGGTGCTGTCGTTGCTTCTGCTACAGTTGTTTCTGCTACAGTTGTTTCTGCTACTGGTGTTGCTGCTGCATCCGACTGTGGTTTGCATTGCATGGAATGCGCATTTATTGCCGGCGCCTGCAAACGCTGCAATAGCAGAGAAGACGACTGCTGCTGCTGCTGATGGAGCTGTTGCTCCTCTTCCAAGCAATGATGTTTGTTTCTGTTGCCGTTACTATTGCCATCACTATCGCTGTTGCTGCAACTGCGCCTGCGCTTCAATGCAAGCAACGTTTCCTGATCCTGGATCAGCTGATCCTTCAGTTGCGGCTGCTCTTTGCTCTGCTGCTCGGTCTCAGGCTGATCAATTACCAATTGCTGTGACGCAGAGCTGACAGAGCTGCTGGTGCTGCTTCTTCTGGTTAGTTGGTGCTGCTCCGCTGGCCCCACCTCCTGTTGCTGCTCTTCCTTGTTCTCATGTACTATCACAGACCGTTGCAATGAATTCTGAGCTTGCTCATCCCCCAGTTCTCGTCCCTCTTCCGTCTGCAAGTCCTCGATTGCTATATGTGCGCCATTTATTTTTAATTTTAACGGAGGCGGCGTCAGCAGCGTACCCATTGCTTGTCTTTCCTTAATCAAATTATCACTTTGCTGAATTTCTGGCTCCATGTGGATATCGTCTGCAGCTGTACGACTACTTTCGATTTCATCTGCCATGTTCTCCGCTTCTACCTCCACATCCAGCAATTCATCATCAGAATCAGATTCAATCTTTATGATTTCCATAAGGAAATTGCGCTCCATTTTTGGCAACTTTGGACTGGCTTCGTCGACTTTAATTTCAGTATTAAACTCTTCTGAGGATTCCTCATCATCAGGTATACTGGCGGGTGAAAGATCATTGATTTTATAGACAGGTAACGCAGCCTTAACAGGTGTCCTCACTCCGCTATCTTCGAGTGCGCTCCCAACTTCATCAATTTGATATACTGGTGAAGATGGCTCCTCTTCCGTATTCACCTTTTCACTCAGGACTTCTCCTTCCGTATACTCTACCACATCTCGACTTTCTACTTTGATGTCGGAGATTTTTAACACAGCTGATGATGCTGATGACGATGATCTGTCTTCCTCTGGCATCCGGACAGGTGAGGTTGAGGGCTTCTCGATCGCTTTCATCGAAAGCGTACACTTTTCTTCTTCTTGTGATAGAATCTGCCTAGGTAATGAGATTTCTTCAACATTCTGATCACATGGAGAGTTCTCAACAAGCATTTTAATCACAGGCGGCGAGCAGACTTCTTCATCTGGTGTAGTAGCTGAAGGTAACGGGCTTTTATCTTCAACTTTTATGTTCTCTGTTAAAGATAACTCAGTAATTGAAGTTTCAGCATTCACTTCTATCTCCAGAGAGTCCGGTAAGTGTTGTGCTACCTCCCCATTTTGCTGCTCATCAGCTGAAAAGATTTTTGGCTTGTCCGACAAGCAGGATTCATAGACATCGTCGACATTGGTCGCAAGTATAGGACTTGCTTGCTCGACTTTTATGTCGATAAGTGATTCTGTGGCATCAAATGATGTGGAGGGCTTCTCTTTAAAATCTTCACCCTCAGCAGTTTTGTTGTCCACCGTACATTCCACTTTAACAGCATCTGTAGCTGCAAGATCAAACGACTCGTCGTTTAAGCTGTTGGCCATTGGATATGCATCAAGTTTACTCTTCTCTTGCAGACCTGCTGGCTCTTCTGATTCTTCAGTGACCCGTCCATTCTCTTGAGGACTTTGCCGATCATGGAAGACTTGCTGATCAGCGACATCCTTTAGATTTAGTTCTCTTTGCGGGCTGTTCATTTTCTCCTCCTTTTCCAGGTCGCACACATTGTTGTGCTCTTCTGTTGTGTCATCCTCTTCGCTGGCCGCCGGCGTCGTTTCCGTCTCGCCCGCATGGGGCTCATTGTTAGGCGTGCTCTTTGTTTGTTGCTGTTCCAATGTTTCCATCATCTTTTTGCATTTATGCGCTGCCATGGAAATAGGCAATGGGCAATAACAATAACAAAAACATACGTTAACAAATGTTATCGATGGATAATAATCGATTCATCTATATATTTACCTTTGCATGCCGTACAGCGTCGTTGTGCTTGCTATTATGTTGCGCTTCTTCTTGATGCTTTAAAAAAAAAAAGAACGAAAATAATATATCAGATTGCATTCCATATGAACGTATCATATTAGTTGCTCAATTGCTTTGATAACGCCGCGGCTAGCGATAAAAACAGAATAAAGGAAATGACAACAGGAAAAAAAAAACAAAAGAGAACCCGAAAATTAATAATTTACTTTCAATTCATTCATACTCCTGCTGCTGCTGCTGTATGCCAGCCCTGGTGCCGAAAGAAGTGCGCACACAAAGAGACGCGGATAATTGAAAATACCAAAATAAATTGCGCAAAATATGCTTGCGAAGGCGAAGAGTGCATGAAAAGAGCAAAACCAAAACCAAAAGCAAAAGCACAACTTCTTGTCTAAAAATAAATTAACAATTTTTACTTTAAATGTTATGCGCAAAACAAATTCGTTAACGCTAGAAAATAAAAAACAAAATCAAAAACTCGTACAATCACAACGAAAGGTATGCCTGTATATTTTGTTAAGCATTATGCACGCGTCTCTCTTACCTGCTCGTAGCAGCAGCTGCCGGGGCGGACACGCAGCAGTATTTACGCGCGCAAACAAATATACACAGAGCGAGAGCGGGTGTGTGGGAGAGAGAGAGAAAGAGAGAGGAGTCACCACAACCGACCGACAGCACGGACGCTCGCTGCACAACTGAGCAAGGCACGGCTATGGAGCGCCCAGCGGAGCGGCGACCGCGCGTTTTTTTTCTTTCTTGACAAGAACAACACCCCTTGCCCTGCGCTGTGCCCATCTACACCTTCCACTTGTGTGTGGATTGGCCAGACGGTAGTCTCAGCGCTTATACAATTTGTTTTATTTTCTAATATAGTATTTGCGCATTTGGCTCTGTAATATGGGGCGTAAAAAGACGCGCTTTAATTTCACAATAATGCGTATTTGCTTACCGCACACAAATTTTGTTGCGCCAGCTTTAAATTGTGAATATAGGAAATTTTTTTTGCACGTCTCGCATTGCGCTTTGCATTTTTTTTCTTGTCACTATTGATGAACTTTTATTTTGCTCATTTTTTGTTTGATTCAGGGGTTTGAGCCATTGGCAATTAACTGTTGGCACTAACAGTACTGTATACAATTGGTGTATTTACTATTATTGTTGCTGAAATAACGCGTGAAAAGCAAATTTCTAGCAATTTTATCGACGTTCGCAACCACTGAACACGCGCAGAAGCCTAGCGATGCGCAATGCGTCGATAACATGATAATAGCACGCTGTGGTGACTGTCCAAAAGCAACGCTAAGCAGCAACGGTCTCAAAGCAACAGTGCGTATCATTTTTGGGTTCAGTGTAAATTGCATTTTGACATCTCTTTCCGTTTCCTTTTTCGCGTGAGCCGTCATCATGAGAGCCAAGGGATTGGTTAGTATTTAAAAAAAATAAACAAAAACTAGTGCAAATTAAGCTGAAAATGTGTGCAAAAAGCAGTCAAACTTTTCGGTAAATCCGTGTAATTGATAAACTGTGCAAATTGTCAATTACTGTGGAGAAAATACAAAGGCTGCCTTGAATGCAGTGCTATGAGAAATGCGGTCGTCGAGCTTTTGTATAGCAGGTGCTGCTCTTTTGTAGAACTTTTTCAGTTATTTTATTCAAATGTGACTATTTGCTGCACTAATACTATTCAAAACTGTATTTCCAAGTGTTTAGAGGACTACGCATAACCTATAAAAAAAAAACAATGTCTGTCCACGCGCCTGTTTGTGTGTGTGTGTGTGTGTGTGTGTGTGTGTGTGTAATGACTGCCTGTTTGCCGCATTTGTTTACATAGAGAAATGTTGTATTTGAACATATTTGTTTGCTTGCAGTTGAAGGAATACGAGGTCGTTGGCCGCAAGCTGCCCAGCGATAAGGAGCCACAGACGCCTCTATATAAGATGCGAATCTTTGCTCCCGACAACATTGTCGCCAAATCCCGCTTCTGGTACTTTTTGCGCCAGCTGAAGAAGTTCAAGAAGACCACCGGCGAAATTGTCTCCCTGAAGCAGGTATATGAGACGTCGCCAATTAAGATCAAGAATTTTGGCATCTGGCTTCGCTACGATTCGCGTTCGGGCACACACAACATGTATCGCGAGTACCGTGACCTGACCGTTGGCGGTGCTGTCACACAGTGCTACCGTGACATGGGCGCCCGTCATCGTGCTCGTGCCCACTCCATTCAAATCATCAAGGTGGAATCTATTCCGGCCTCGAAGACGCGTCG
Organism: Drosophila anceps; assembly: GCA_035045945.1. NCBI lineage: Eukaryota > Metazoa > Arthropoda > Insecta > Diptera > Drosophilidae > Drosophila > Drosophila anceps. The sequence continues at coordinate 348,469 of JAWNON010000168.1, forward strand.
TGTGCATGTTAAGCAGTTCCACGACTCCAAGATCAAATTCCCATTGGTGCAACGTGTCCACCACAAGGGCAACAGGAAACTGTTCTCGTACAGAAAGCCAAGGACCTACTTCCAATAAACAGTGAAGTACCTACCCCGACCGAGATCAGCTGGTATGAACGCACTGCGTGCGTTTATCAATTGGTTTTCACGTTTTTAAGGAGCAAGTCTTTCTAAGTGATTCTTTCAATAAAATGAGTGCGTTGAAGAGTAAAAGCGTTTGCATTTTCAATGGGGGCAAAATATGGAAAGGTAAAAATAGTCGTTATCCGGGAACGTATGTTTAGCATGCTGCAATGTGACCAGGTGTAAGAAGCGCAATAAATACAGCTTTTTAACAGCCTGTTCAGCTGACATGGAATTTTGTTAGTTATGACATTCACATTGGAATTGCAAGTATTTAATTTGTTAATTTTATTAGGTCAGTAAAAAGATTTTAATTTTATCTTTCATATAGTATTTATAATTATATTTAAGATCAATTTATTTCCACTGTTATTATGAACCTTTGCTCACAGGGTGACTCAGAACACGTTGCTCTTCTCTATTACACGGGGAGCTGACGTCGAACGGTCACACTAGCACACGGAATCAATAAACTTTATTTTCACAGCTGCGTTTTAGTTTTTTATTTTGATTCATTTGCTCAACAAAAGATAGCAAATTACATCATTGTATAGGTAAAGTGACAAAGAAACACACACACATTCGCAAACATGACCGAACGTCGGTTGGAATTGGAAAGCGAACGAATCCGAACGTTTGCTCAATGGCCAACAAATGCGCCAGTTCAGGTCGATGATTTAGTAAAGAATGGCTTTTTTGCCACGGGCAATTGGCTGGAGGTGGAATGCAATTTTTGTCACATGCGCATCGACCACTGGGAATACGGCGATCAGGTAGCTGATAGACATCGAACCGCCTCGCCCATTTGCTCGATGGTCCTTGCTCCCAATCACTGTGGCAATGTGCCCATGGAATCCGGGGCAACTGCTGAGAACGAGCGCAGCGACTCAGAAGGCAACAGCGTCGTCGACGGTGGCACAGGACAGCAGGGACAATGCGCTTGTCCGGATCTGCTAATCGAAGCGAATCGACTGGAAACCTTCAAGGATTGGCCAGTTTGTACACCCCAAATTTTATCATCAGAATGAGCCATTAACTTGCATTTTTGCAGAATCCAAATATCACGCCACAGGCTTTGGCCAAAGCGGGTTTCTATTATCTAAATCAATCGGATCATGTGAGATGTGTGTGGTGCAAGGGCGTCATTGCCAAGTGGGAAAAGAACGATAATGCTTTCGACGAGCATAAACGCTTCTTTCCCAATTGTCCGCGTGTGCAGATGGGGCCGCTAATCGAGTTCGGTGGCAAGGATCTGGAGGAGCTGGGCATACAGCCCACAACGCTGCCGCAGCGTCCACAATTTTCCTGCATCGAGGCACGTTTGCGTACCTTCGCCAATTGGCCCATTGCGAATATACAGCCTGCTGAGCCGCTGGCCCAGGCGGGCCTGTACTATCAGAAGATCGATGACCAGGTGCGTTGCTTTCACTGCAACATTGGTCTGCGCAGTTGGCAGAAGGAGGACGAGCCTTGGCATGAGCACGCCAAGTGGTCGCCCAAATGCCAGTTCGTGCTGCTTGCTAAGGGACCCCAATATGTGCGACAGGTGCGCGAGGCCGCAGCTGCGTCGCCCACAGTGGCCACAGCACCAGAGCTGCCCACCAGTATTGACAGTGCCATGTCTGCGGCACCGGCTTGTGCTGCTCTGGCCTTGGGCATCGATGTGGGCGTGGTGCGGAGCACAATTGCAAGAAAGTTGTCGAGTTCGGGTTGTGTTTACGACACGCTGGATGATCTGCTGCATGCCATATTCGATGAGGCTGGTGGCGCGGGAGCTGCACTGGAGGTGACTGAACCGACAGCCACGACACCAGCTAACGTCTGTGAAGCTACGACGAGCAAAGCGGCGCCTGTGGAGCCAGCCAAGTCAACAGCTGCTGCAGCAGCAGCAGCAGCCGAAACTGCTTCAGTGACTCCTGTTTCTGTGGCCGCCAACTCCAATCCCAATGGCAATTTGTCCCTTGAGGAGGAGAATCGACAGTTAAAGGATGCGCGCCTGTGCAAAGTGTGCCTCGACGAAGAGGTCGGTGTTGTATTCCTGCCGTGTGGACATTTGGGTGAGTTACAGAGCTCAACTCTTCCGAATATAATTTCTAATTCCTACGCCCTTTTTCCAGCTACCTGCAATCAATGTGCGCCCAGCGTGGCGAATTGTCCGATGTGTCGAGCTGAAATTAAAGGATTTGTGCGCACCTTCCTCTCCTAAATGTCACCTGCATATCTCTAATTGAAAGACCATAGCTTAATTAATGTCTACTATGTACTTGTACCGCCTAAGCAACTGAAAGTGGGCGGTGGTGGGCGTGTCTATCAGTCGTTTTATCGTTTATATAGCTGGTAGCTAACGCAATTCAAAGTGTTACTAACTGTGTCGTGCGTCGAATATGTAAGCGTATTGTGAATGGTTTTTTGTTTTGTTTTTAGCTTTGAATCAACTAACTGTTTACTGTTTTAAAATACCCTCACATGAATAGCTGATATGTTTTATATAGACCTTTTCCTTTTTTTAATGCTTGCACATCGTATTCAACAGGCAAATTCTATTTCTTATGTGCTTGTTATATTTACTCATAGATCAAATCGTTAGCCCCCAGTTATGGGTTGAAATATATTTACCATGCACTCTTTTTGCAGCTGCATCTGTGAGGGTATATTTAGAAGGCGCGTAAATATTTATATCTTGTTATTAATTGTGTTAAAGGGCCGATGATTTTTTGCTATACACAAAAACCAAATGGTAATGAATAATAAATCTATATGTGTGAATGTTAAAAAGGCATTTAGTAGCTGATCAAACAGCTAATTTATTGTAAACATGTTTATTTATACGATATTTGAGTTTATCGAAATCGCCAAAATAAAATAAAAAATCGATGGCATTGTCAATGGAATCGACTATCGATCAAGCTTTACCGCTTTCGATGTTTCTGTTATTTGAAAACCAGTTTTTATGTTTATGAAAGTTTATAAAATTTAAATTATTTTAAAAAATTCCAAATTGTTACTTTTTAAATACCTCAGTATAATAATATCGTCATGCATTTTCACTGCTGACGAGTGAAATTTATATTTTCACCGATACTATCGATAGTGTGCCACCACAGATAGCCTTTGGAATATTTGAACTTGAATTTATTTGCCATTTTAATTCGATTTCTTTTTAAAAACTACAGAGGTCACCACGTTGCCCACCTTGCCGCCGAATTTGAAAGTGGGCGTGGGTATTGTGCAATGCTTGGCGAAAAGATGTTCAAAGCTTTGCAGTAACTCCTCCTCCGTCCAGTTACAGGAGGTGATGATGAAGAGGCTTTGTTCATCCTGCAGCAGTTTCGAGACTGTGGCTAAATAATTATTTCGTTTCTCCTTGGGATCATCGGGGCACAAGCTGACGGCATCGTAAGTGCCCTTATCATGAATGATGTTGTAAGTGCCCAGTGTCTGCGATTCGCTTTGGGTCAAGTCCGCTACGACGTAGTTTATGTCTAGAGCTTGATCCTTGGCTATGCCCCTGGCCAGCTCAATGGCCTTTGGGGAGTAATCAACGCCCGTAAGCTGTGTGAAGCCTTCGTTTGCCAGGGAAATCAGGAACATGCCATTGCCGCAGCCCAAGTCGAGGACACGTGCTGTTTGCTTGTTGACATCTTCCTGCTTCAATAGCCAGTCGACAATCCGTTGTTGAGAATCTTCATCGAACCAGATTTCACCCACATCGCCATGGCTTTTGTAATTTTTAATTTCTCGTGTGTAGCTGGTTTCCCAGTATTCCCGAGTGCCCAATTCTGAGCCGTCCAATTCCATTTTAATACGGCTGAACAGCTGTTCGTCAATTTAGCATTTGGGTATAATGTTATTAACAGCGATAAGTAA